>CM025657.2:3146591-3192801 GCA_014621495.2 Entosphenus tridentatus
GGAGGGGCTGGTCACCCCGTGGTGCCCTTATAAAACTCAACGTTTAACCTACTCACGCCGGCTTGTGCCCACCCTCACAGTCGGGCATATTTGCGGAATACACCACGCCGCCGTTGGCCCTGGCCATTGACTGAGCAACCCAACGTTCCAACCAGCTCCCTCCGCAGGAATGTGTTAATTCTAATTATCAAACTAATGTACACAGTGTAGCATGTACGTTGAACTTCTCTCGCACCGTACGTAGCCAACCGCGCAAACCGGAGGTACGGGGAAAGTACAACAAACTAAACACAAAAAGCAGTTCTGCACAAAATTAGTTTTCAACCTCGACGATTTAAAAGCGCCACGGCTCCGATGGCTTCCGACTATCGGTAAGGCAAGAGCCTTCCAGACGGCCGCAGACGCGCATCTGAATGCGCGCGATGCGATGATCGCCGTCTTTGTCCGACGGATCGTACTCACGGTGGAACAAATCTCTTGGCAGCTCCCCGTGCCGATGTCGAGTTGGCTCCGCTCGTCAAGTCCCCCGTGCAGCGCTGCTGGTAGCTTGGGGTCGCCTCCACAGCGGGGTTATTTGTGCCTTCTCTGCGACTCTGGGCTATTTTCATTCACGAGCCTATTTATTGTTCGTAAGACCTGCTCTATAATTGTCCGACCTGTTGTTGTTGTTGCCATTTAATAATCCTCAAATTCTGCGCGGCGCGTCTAGTTATTCATGGTTACCCCATTTCGCACACAATTTCGATCAAACGCATTTAAATGTAGCTGGCCCGTAGTTTTTGAAACATACCTCGTTTCGGCTCATGGCATTTCCTCGGTTAAAATCGCGAGAGTTAAAGTGTGCGTGTAAATGGTCAACATAACTCCTATCGTTACGTTTATATGTCTATTTGTTACATTCGTAATTGTAGAATGTATTGCTGTTCCCTGCCGGCCGAGTCGCTCTTGGAAGATAAATTCTTAGCTCAGGGAGATGCACTCGGGAAATAAACTTCTGATTCGATCCACAAACCCTAGCCAATGGGAGAGCCGCTCTACCTTAAGCCATTAAACCTGCCAACCAATCAATCACCTGCTGGGGAGATGCGTCATATGCCCCCCCATCCCCCATGTGCGAGTCCCAAGAATCGCGGACAAGGTGGTAATTAGCGAGTGATAATTCACTTCCCTACACGTGCAAGTTAAGCCAATCACAGCGCAGTTGCACCTAATTGGCTGTCGAGCACGCGTTTCTAACCAATGGGGTGTTCTGAACGCGACAGAATGCTAAACAATGGCAGCCATCCCATTTTATTTGTCTTTCGGTAAAGTCAAGTCGATAGGTTCAAAGAAAATAGCAAAAAATAACAAAAAGACTACGACGTTTCGATCTCAACACAAGCGTTCGTCATCAGTAAGAGGTTTTTTGTTATTTTTTATTTTCTTTGAACCCAAAGAATATGAATTCCTGCAGTCACGAAAGCTTCAAGTCAAGATAGTCATCCCATTGTCCGCATGGTCGAAAACCTGCCCTCTGAGTAATTAACTGCACCCCGTCACATTACCCCACCCCTCGGGAAATCGATGCTTCATTGACTTGAAACACGTGATTCAGTCGGGCTATACCACGAACGCTCATAACCCTCCACTCACACTGCACTTCGGTTCAAGTAGTGTGCTCCCCACGTTTGTCGCAGCCATTCAATACTCTCACATGGTATTGATACGACCGCAGTGTGCAAGTGTCCATAGCAATGCCCTCTCGTTTTCCAATCTCGCACTGTCTAGATGGAGCAAGGGTTGATGGTCCGTCTGAAAAGACAAACTCTTCGCCATACAAGTAGATTCGTAAGGTTTGAACCGCCCACGCTAACGCGAAGCTCTCCCTCCAATTACTGAGCAGTTCATGACTCTAAATGGGTCACTGGGAACAGCTCACCGTCAACATCTTTGGAGCGCTGCTTCTCCGAGACTCGCCTCTGATGCATCCGTCCGTAACACAACGCGTTGGATAGGCGCATGCGTCAGGGCATGCGCCTATGATTGTCTCAAAGTTCTGCTTTTCTTCAGTATCCCAATCAATTGCACCAAGCTACCCCCTTCCTCATTCTGTCCGTTAAGGGCTTGGCCACTTCTGCAAATGTTTTCATAAATATTCGGTAGTACCGTATTTACACTGTGGCTCATATCCTGTTCTGTATCTGCAGCATGCCCCTTGTTATGGTAACCAACTGCTAAATTGGATGCCAGGCATAGCAGGAGGGTGCACAAGCCTTGTCCAACAGAAAGACGGAACCTTCAAAAAAATATGCAAGCTAAGCCACAATGAACATTTTGTGTGGGATCCAGACGACCGCTTTTTCCATTGCAGGCCCCATCCGTGACTAAAGCATGTGTTGGCTGGGGCGTGTATGGTGTTGTCCAGGAAATTCGAGTTTCTGATTCTTCACTTCTGAAATAGAAAGAGCGAGGTGACCAGAAGCTTTGCTGAACACCCAAGGCACTGACGACAACCCAAAGGGAAGAATCGATAACTACAGGGGCACAATCGATCATGCTCCTGTAGGACTGGTTCAAGCATATGTACCCGTCCTTGTCCACATGGTGGCGAGATGTGAACTACCTCGCCCAGTATACAGAAGGTTGTGGGTTCGACTACAACCCTGACGCCTGTAAATGTGTATGTCTCTCTCCCAGTGGTCGCGTGGATTTTTCTCCGGGTCCTCCGGTTTTTCCCTCCACATTTAGAATCAACATAACGCCTTTTAGAGTATTTAGCTGCTATACATTTCCACGTGATACGCCACTTAATTGGGCTATCATTTGTGGCCAGGTCACTTCTGAAAGAGAGCTACATAGCTCAGTGGGCCTTAGCTGGTAAAATACAAAAAAGTTTAAGGTTTTAGATCGGCATCATGCAGGTATATAGTGACAAGCCAGTTGCCCGGTCGAACCGTCCATCGTGATAATGGAGGCCCTGTTCACAATCTTTTACAAGCTGGGCTTTTCAAAATAATTTGTTAGGTTGAGGAATACTTGAGCAGTTTCCATAAACCTCTAGATTTATTTTCGACCATGAATCTCCGGCTGTAGTCCGATGCCTTTTCTCCAAATTGACTGTGGTATGCAAGTTCAACTTCCTTCACACCAAGCGTAGCCAACCGTGCCAATCGGAGGTCACCGTCAGCTTTCCTCGTGAAAATGAACCCATTTATTTCCGATGCGTTTTAACATCGGAGTGTACATGGTGGCAGCATCTGTGGTATAATGTATTAAATAACCCAAAGCGCCTTGCATGCCCTCTATCGGCATGAGCATTTGTTTATGAACAGCAGCTACTACATTCTTAGCCGCTAGCTTTATACTGTATTAGGAAGTCTACTACTTTGGGTTTCCAATAAATGGGATGAATCCAGCCTATTCTAATATAAATGTAATCGTGTAAGTTGAGTATCTGATTTCCAACCCTCAATTGTCTCAATGGTTACTACTATACTGCTGATGCCTTGTGCGATCATTGACACGTGTTATGAAACTGTGATTACGTGGACTCTTATTTCCACAACATATTCATTGCTTCCAAAATGGATGTATACATTTTCTCTTCAGCGATATTCCAATTTGAAAGAAAAAAACTAATGGCTCTTGTTTGAGTTCAATGGCAAATCAATGTGTCCCAAATTCCTTACGGTAATGGAAACTCACACTTGTGTACCAGTCTCTATATTACGCTTGAAAACACACATTTACAGGCACTTGCGAAGCCTTACGAATTCACGCATGTGCAACTCGACATATGCAAAAAGACAGATCCCCCAGTATAGCCTTAACAGATTGTTGGGGCAAGTGCTGTTAGCGAGCACTTATGAAGCCTGGCACGGCAAACGAGGGGGTGGTGGGCCAACACCACGCCCGACCGCCTTTGTCTCCCGAGTGGCAATGTTTTTATACATCGCACGAGGCACGCAATTGAGGCTGGGTCGACCCTAGGGGAGGCCCAGGACTGGTTCAGACAATCATCACTGGTGTGGGCCGTGCAAAAAAATCGAACACGTGTCGCCGGGTTCGTAGCGCAGCGCGCTAACAGCTACACTACCGTGCCACACACACAACCCCCCCCCTACTCGCTAATTTAAACGTACACCCTGTTCACGTATCCACCTTCGTACACTCACGATCTCACACGTGGGCACTCACTCGAACGTACTTGGCCACATCCACGTACTTTCACGCATACCCACTCACAGAGCACCCACGCTTACTTGTGCACGTGTCCATGCACACTGAAACACTTGTACAAATACCTGCTCCCTTCAAGAGTAAATAGATTCCCCGTCATAGCCTTAACAGACTTTTGGGGCAAGTGCTGTTAGCGAGCACCTATGAAGGCTGGCGCGGTGCACGAGGGGGTGGGGTGACCAGAACCACTCCCGGCGGCCTTCGTCTCCCCAGTGGAGGTGTTTACACACCGCACCGCAGAGGTCGCACCACAAACTTTAACACGCAAAAAGCCGTTCTAAAAGAAATCAGTTTTCAATCTCGATGATTTAAAAGTGCATCGCTCCCAATGGCTTCCTAATATCGGAAGGAAGAGCGTTCCAGACGGCCACAGAAGCGCATCTGCAAGCGCGCGACGCATAACGTCGGACGTGGTGTTGAGCAAGCAACAACGCGTGCAGTGCGACCCGAAGTCTCATTGGGGTGCTCTGCAGCAGAGGTCGCAAACGGCTTTTGATTCCTTACCCGTACCCGGCCGCACGTGGGTCGCAAATGGGTACCCGTACCCGGCCGGGTATGGGTACCCGTACGCTACCCGTACCCTACCCGAAATGAGTGACAAACGGTTACTCACCAGTGACTCACGGCTTACCCGTACCCGTACCCGGCCGCACCAGGGTCGCAAACGGCTACCTGTACCCGTACCCGGCCGGGTACGGGTAGCCGGGTATCGGGTAGGGTACGGGCATCGGGTACCCGGTTGCGACCTCTGCCGCACCGTGTACTCATCTGACGCTAAATCGACCTCGGGAAGGGGCCCAGGAACGGTTCAAATATCCGCCGATTATTGTTTGTGAGCGGAATCGAATTCGGAGCGCAGTGCGATAATCGCCACACTATTCAACAGCGATTGCACTCACATTCAAACACGCTCCCACACGCTCTTTCTTTACACAATGGTTACATTCCTGAATGTTTCAAGCCTGTGGAAGGGGGGGCGGGGAATCCTCGTTTTGGTGGTTTGATTATACTGTGTAACAAATCTTTTTTTGTTGCTGGGTGGTAAGTGTTATTTCCTCATTGCTTATGCCTCAAAAGTACAGAAAATGGCCATTAATCCCCACACACTTTGCTTTTGTGACCAGGACAGTGATATTTTGAAATTTACCTATTTCCCAGAACATTCCAGATAGATTCAGTGCTGAGTAAACTTGAAGTAACTTCTAGAACATTTCCAGTCATATAAATAGTATAAATACAGGGGCCTTAAGCCCACCAGTTCAGTTTAGTTCCAGCTGTCTAAGTGGATACATTTCTGCATTTTTCTGAGATGGCATCAAGAGGCTGCAAGCATCCGGCAGACGCATTTTTCTATGTCTGTGGCCAATTTATCAAGACAAGAGCGAAAAAGTACTCTGTGGAAGCATCTGCTAAGATGTATGAGACCTATAATGCATATTTCGGCATGCCTGTCGGGGATCAAGACAAACCCTGGACACCTCATTTCACCTGCGAGCAATGCAAAAAACTCTGGAAGGTAAGATGGACAATTGTTGCACGGAATTTTATGTTATACAATTTGTAAAAATTTGTAAAACTGTTAAAGTTTTTGTTAATATGTTTAACAGTTTTCAATGTTATTGAAAACATATATCATATATGAAAAATGTTGCGAGAATCTCTAATATTAGTCATGGGTGAAATCAATGTATTTTGTAGGATAGTACAGAGGGGAAAAGAGAGCCATTAAGGAGCCTCAAAGCCGTGCTGCTCCATAATGGTAACAAGTACCCGTCTCTTCCCTTGGCACACTCGGTGCACCTCAAAGAGGATGACAACAGCATCAAGACCTTGCTGGACGCCTTGAATTATGATGAGTACGGCTGGGAGGTCATCGGAGACTTCAAAATGGTGGCATTCCTGATGGGTCTCCAAGGCGGTTTTACCAAGTTTCATTGCTTTCTTTGCCTTTGGGACAGCAGGGACACCAAGGCGCACTACCACAGGAGGGACTGTCCACAGCGGACCGAGTTCTCTATGGGGAGGAACGTCAAGTGGGAGCAACTGGTGGACCCCCGGAAGGTGCTGATGCCACCACTGCACATCAAATTGGGCCTTATGAAACAATTTGTCAGAGCTGTAGATAAGGAGTCAGCAGCCTTCAAGTACCTTCAAAACTTCTTCCCTAAGCTGAGGCAAAGGTCAAAGCCGGTGTCTTCTTTGGACCACAGATACAGAAGATCCTAGAGTGCAATGAATTCCCCAAGAAGCTCACTAGTAAGGAGAAAGCGGCTTGGGACAGCTTTGTCGCAGTGGTTCGTGGCTTCCTGGGCAATCACAAGGTCGAAAACTGTGGAGCTTGTTGAGACTCCGGTGAAGAACTACGGCACAATGGGCTGTAGGATGTCCCTCAAACTCCATATCCTTGATGCTCATCTTGATAAATTCAAGAACATGGGAGCATACTCGGAGGAGCAAGGCGAGCGGTTCCAGCAGGATATACTGGACATTAAACGCTGCTACCAAGGACAGGATAACGAGAACATGATGGGAGACTACATTTGGGGGCTGATTCGTGAAAGTTATTTAAAGTATCATCGTAAATCTCGAAAAACTACTCAGTTCTAAATCTGTTGTGGTCATGTTTGTATTACTTTAGTATAAACACATGTAAATTTAGATTTATGCTTTTTTCAGACTTTGTGAATGAAAAGACACAAATTCGCCTGTTTTCTCATTGAAAATAGGTACATTTAAAATATCACTGTCCTGGTCACAAAAGCAAAGTTTGTGGGGAATAGCCATTTTCTATACTTTTTAGGCATAAGCAATTACTTACTTACTACCCAGAAATTGTGTTACAAAGTGTTATAAAATCACGCCTCTTCGTGGCAAGCTCCAGATTTAGAAAGACATTTTCCGACTAATGGGTGAGCATCTATTACCAGACCAGCATACATAATTCTATTTTCGTAGTAGGGAGCCATTCCTAGATCTCAACCAGGCATTTATCAGCTTCCTGATATTTGTATCCGATTGAGACACCAATTGTACAGCTCTGGTAGGCCTCTAAAACTACACGGTCCTAAAGTGTGTTCGTGCTGGGGGGCAGAAGATTTATCCGTGTCGCAAGGAAATGTGAAAAAAGGCTTAGACTTGACTTAAAGCCTTCCTGACTGCAGAAATTCATATTATTGGGACAGATAAAAAAACTAAAATGTAATGTTAAGTAATGTTATTATTTTTATTAGTATTAGATCGATCTACGTGGCTTTACAGAAAGACCCAATAATTCGGCTTAGACTCATGATCCCACAGCTTTACCCACGCCAAACATCATGGTCCTTGTAGATATTCAGGGCCCATGAAAAAGAGAAAACCCCAAACCGCTGGGCTCTAAATGGCATCACAGGCCTTGACTGGGTCAATAAAGTAGATGCTGGCCCTGGTGAAATTCCCTTCACCTCTGCTGCAGCAGACAGAATGGAGCCTTTGCAGGAACGTCCCTGGCTTAGCTCAAAAACCTGGGCTCGTAAGCTTCTCAGTGTGCTTGAAAAAATATTAAGCAAACCTGGCCAGGCCCTTTCTCAGCACAGAGGAGGAAAGATCGCCTTGGTAATTGTTAAATCAGTGCTGTCCCCGTTATAAAGGGGAACCCACCACAGCAGGATTCTTCATTGCAAGTCCCACAGGCCACTGGCGACCCCTGACGCTACACAAAAGTGAAAACACCCCCCCCATCGTGCTGCTGCCAATCACAATGGTTTCAAATATGTGGCGGCCCTCACGCCGATGTTATCGGCGAAAGCGGCCCTCTGCAAATGCGTCCAATCCCGCAGCACTTTATGCTGTGGACCAAGCGCAGTCACGATCACGTCATGCAAACGCAGCCTTGCACCGAATCGCCAACCCTTCCTCATCCATACTTGGCACACTCGTACGGTACCCACACACAAACTCATACACTGGCACACTCGCCTTACATGCGCGCGCACACACTCGAACACACACACACTCGAACACACACTCACTCAAACACACACCCGACGGGGGTCTGTTATTTTAGTAACGTCGTTTACTGTATGTCGACCTAACCCTCAGACAGGAAGAGGACACACTCCACCAGCAATGAGTATACATCGAACCATTAAGTGGAGGGGGGGTCGAAAGACGCAGGCCCGCACACAGCGCTCCTTTGGTGCTTTTTTTTCTTTCCCCCTCATCGAGCAGAGTCCCCCCCCCCCCGACCGCCTTCGCGTTACCAAATTTCTCGAGAGAGCGTGCGACGCGCACGCAGTCCCAACACCGAGGGCCACGTGCGCAGCACGACCTAGCGAGCGCGTGTTTCCCTGCTGCACGGTCTCTCTGCCGACTACAAATTTGTGCAATTTTTTTGCACACCGCAAGTCGCTTACTCGTCGTGTTTGCACTCTGGGGGTTTTGTTCTACAGATCGATGAAACGTCTCGCGAATCCGCTCGTCAAGATCATTTTCTCACCAGGCTACAGCCGTTGTCGAGTGGAATTTTTGTTTACGTTGTGAGCTCTCGGATCCAATGGGTGTTGTTTTTCTCCCCCCTGCACTCATTGCACACGCGTGCTTTGCATCTTCAAAAAACACCTCAAACGAGCGCCCACTGTTGCAGCAGGGAAACACACTTCCACTCTCAAAATACAAATTGGGCCGCATGCGTCCTTGTGTTCCGAGGGATTTCCGCTTTCAGCTGCACGAGTGCCGGTGGGGAGTGCTCGGCAGCAACCAATTGATATGCAACACCGACTCGCGTTCGTCCCGTGCAGCGCGGGCAGCAGGCACGGTGCCGCATCGGAGTCTAACCCAAGGCTTTTTTTTGTTGTATAATATATAACACGCGTGCCTATGTGCAAGATTCAGAGACACATAATGTAGATATCTGTAGGTTAAGTTTAGTCGTATTTTGCACAATCAAGGCTCTCAGCGCGGCGCCGTGTCGGTCCCGGTGGTCTTAAATAACACCAAGCTGACGGTGAAAGGGGAGGTGGTGGAGGTGCAATGGTGGTCGGCTGGGGGGTTGGGAACAGGGCTGTGGGCGAGTGGAAAGGTGAGTGACTGTGGGTGATGAAAGGAACACGGGGGGGGGGGTACGGGGTAGAAATGGGAGAAACACTGCGATAAGCGGACCCCCTCAACGCAGAGCGACTTGCGTGTGAAACGACAAATATGAACCCGTGGGTCTGGCGGTCCGCTCTTAAACGAGAGCGGTGAACGACGCAAGCGGCCAAACCCGAGCGCCGCACACGCCTCAAGGAGGCATCATTACCGCTGTATTAGTAGTAGTATTCGTGATTAATCTTACTAAAGAGAGAGCACCTCGCGTCGGAGCGAGACGCGTCTACAGGCCGGCAAGATTAATCGTTTTTTTTTTCGTGGCCACGCTGTAGGCCACAAAGGCGCGCACGTGGTGGTGGGGAGTCGGCAGATTAAAATTACTCAACATCCACGCACGCCAAGACGTCCCCGCTGCTCCAGCTTAACACAACAGAAAATAACCCTCCTCCCAACACCCCCCCCCCCCCCCCAACGTTAATACTTAATAGTTTAGAAATAATATAGTATTCATAGGAATGACAGCACTACAGTTGACAGTTATATTATTAAATGTGTTCTGAGCAGGTCCGCGCAGCGTGGGATACACGGGCAGTTTCACCGCCCTCGTGGGGCCTCATCAGCGAGGCAAGAGCGCCCCAAACCCCCACCACCACCCCACCCCCCACCAGTGTTGCAGCACGTTTGCGTGGTTTGACCGTTGTCGTTAGCGATTACATTTGTAATTTCGGACGTGTACTGCGAGACTGCGTTACCGTGTCCCCACATTCGATCCGACCTCGCATCTCCCACTCCGTGGGGCACCGGGGTTTGGCATTGAATTCGACGGAGAATTAGGAGGCTCCATTGCGGGGAGTGCTTCACTCGTTGGGGTCAAAGCACCTTCTCTCCCGAAGCATAAAGCACCAGAAGAATGGACAACAAAAAAACTCAAAACGTTTGTACGGCAAAGTTAATAAATCTCAGTTCGCTCTCTCCATTGCCGGAAAAACGAGCTTATTATTGTTATAATTTTTTGTAATTTTTTTTTGTATATTTTTTATTTACCATTATCCACGTATATTCATCCTAGTAAAACAAAGATTCTTAAAGACATTCGTTCAAATTTTTTTCCATGCACTATACAGATACACTCACACACAAACGGGTGAAGGAGAGGAGGGGGTGGGTGATTAGTTGGCTGTTACAATGATGAAACGAACATGAACTTAATTACAGTAATAATAACCGTAAGCTTTTTGCTAAAAATGGAAGGGAATGTCATTAATACACGGTATACTGCGTACCCTACTCATGGCGAGTGCAGAGAAAGAATTGGGGGGGGGGGGGGGAACTTTACAACAAAAATATTTTAAAAATCATCATAAATTACACTGTACTGAAGGCGTGCATCGCACAGAAAACTCAACCGCACCCCAAACATCTCATCTCAAAAATCCACTCAGGAAACATGTAAATTTCACTAGTTTTGCTTCAAATAACAAAAGCTGAATTGATCTTTCACGTGGTCACACCTTGGTACATGAATTTCAAAATGACAGCATGGCGAGTTTTAAATTGCTATTCAATGCAACACTAATTTCCGGTTCCAAAGTGTGATCATTAAATACTATTTAGGGTTTCAAACTACTCTTCGGATTTTAAGGTTCTGGGGGTTACCGAAATGTCAGACTCGACATGAAGCCAAGCCATCCACGTGTCACTTGTAAGCTCATTTTCCACTTCGAAATCCATCCCCCTCCACGTGTGTATATAGAACACGTCGTCAAAAGAACACCTTTGTTTTCCCCCCCACCACCCACTGACAATAATACGTCACAATGCATGTACTCATTCAGCACGAGCAGACACGGCCACCGTTTTGTACATGCCACAGAGTTGTGTTTACTGCAGTTCCACAAAAACTGAAAAAAAATCATGACAAATTCTCACACCTCGCACGCACGCACAAACGTCCACACAAAATCAACAAATACTCCTAAAATCATCGGAGGTGCCAAGTTGGAGGGCGATTTCGTGATATGACACTAATCTGGACGTCTAGGCGTTGCAACACTAAATTCCAAAAAAACTATTTTAAGAAAACAACAATAATACATCTCGCTTCCCAATGCTCTGGCATTCATGATGGCCAAGTATAATTTAACCAAAAATGAAAATGAAACGACGGGGGGGGGGGGCAGGGGAAAAGGGGCCCGCCCATGTCTGCAAAAAATTCCCCCTCTGAAGTTCAATCCAAAACTACCACGGCGGGTCGGCAACCACCGATGCTTTCTGTTCTTACAATTTAGGAAAATGTGCTTCAGGGAGTGAAGTTTAAATACTTTGCAATGCTCTCCAACTCCTCAATAAGCCTTCATGAGTCTTCCCTACCAAAGCCTCCTTCCCCCACTGACTCCCATAGCTGCCTCTCCGGGAAGCGCAGCACACGTGTGGGGAGGTAGGGGGGCACGCCACCCCCCTCCAACTTTCTTCACCCCTCCAGCCTTTGCACCAAAAAAATCTATCAAGTGGTGACCACTGGCTTTTTAATGCCGGCCACCACACAATACATGGCTTTTTTTATTTACGTAATTTTATCCTTTCAAACTGCCCTTGGCATTAAAAATCCTGCAGAACAAAATGTTATGAAATATTAAAAAAAGTTAGTCTGCTGATTGTTAATCTTGACAAAGCGTTGATCTAATCAGATGCAAATTATAACACATCACACCTGCAATGGAACATTTTTACGACTGCCTAATTGATCTGTAAATTAAACTCTTCGGTTATATCCACAAATGCCGAGCTTTCAATGCTAACCAAATGCACCCTGGACCCTTACCACTAACCCATATCTCCTCAGCCCCTATACATCTCCCAAGGCCACCCTATGCCCTTCACTCCCCACCAGACATGGGGTTGGGTGGAGGCACGAGCATAAATACTAGAGACTGGCCTTGTGCTTTGGCTAGAGGCCATGTGCAAAATCTTGGGTTTGGCCAGCTTATCCTTAAAGCGTGCACTAATTCAAAAGTGACAACCGCTAAGCAAACGAAGGTGCCTACTACTACTAACACTGTTGCACTGCGCCCTTCAACTCTGGCACCCGATGTTCCGATAGTGGAAATCACAGCGAACCCACACAATCTTAGCAAAAACGACATAAAATTAAAAACAAAAAAAAACTCTTAGTTTCGAGAACATAAAGAAAAGCCTTTGAGCGAATACATTTTCATAGCATACACATGATGGTGGAGGCAGGAGGTCGGGTATATTGTGGACGTAGTGCTGTTTATGTACATAGTGATGGTTTCACTCGAATAAGATCATTTTAATGCGTCGGATGCGTTGCGCTCTAAGCCATGACATTACCTACCAACAGCACGAACGCTTACAGGCAAAAAAAGTCTAGAAATTTTAAGGAAAACGAAAAATATATACTGTATTTATATAAATTCATAATGGTTACCGTTATCAAGCTCACGATAAAATTAGAAAACGAAAAACGTTGATAACTTCCATGCTTAATACCTAATCAATGTTCATGAAAATTTCCGAATGTTAATAGAATCGTGTTTAAACGAATGAAACATTAAGTTTGGGGTGGCAAGCTCCATGGATCCCCTTTCCCCTCCATGACCAACTTCATAATTTCAAGGCGAGGGAGGGGGGAGGGGAAAGAATAATTAAATAACTTTAAGCCACGCGTGACTTGGCGGTGCTGCTGCATGGGAGTGGGCCACCGTGCAGACCCCGATGAGCGTGGTATTTGGCAGGCCCTCAGAAAGCCGGAAGAGTGAAAAGTGCTGCAAGCGGTGCCGTGCCTCAACCATTCACGACACTACCCCCTCCCCCCCCTCCATTGGCCACTGAATAAAATAAAAAACGCTAGCAACAACAATATTATCATTAATATTAATATTAACAGTAAATGACAGTTTTAATGACAATAATAAAAATGATCGAAGTCTTGGGTGACAATTCAAAGATCGAGAAAGCAGATTTTTTTTTTTTACATGATTTGGGAGTGAGTCGGCCGGTGTGTATTCGGGGGGGCGGTCAGGGCACAGTGTGGGGGAGAACAGCGGACCGGGTGTGCGTGCTACAGGAGGTAGGTCTGTTTCGTGGGATTCCCTCCTACCCAGGTCTGCAGGTAAACAGCCATTGACGAGTTGCGAGAGGTCGGGGTGGGGGGGCAAAACTACCGTTGGGCACCAGGGCAAATGGGAAAACTGAAACGAACGGGAGTAACAATTGCATTAACCTAGTGTACAAAATTATCTACAACAGAAAGACCGACTTAATTTTGTGAAACGGCCGTGCGACACCAGAGGTGCAGTGCGCTCATAATTGGCTCAAACACAACACTGACCGAACAGGAGAAAATAAAACATATAGCTTTTAAGCTTTGTGCCCGTGAAAAGTATTGATGAGAAATATGCAGCTTGGAGGCTCGTTTTCTCTCTCTAAAAATACTGCACTTGAAGAGGAACGTGTAAGGTGGGGACAAAATATACTGTGATTTAAAATGCTCAAGGCAGCAAACATTGTCAATATTACCCATTACTTTAAAGAATATCTGCAGATAACAATGTTGGATGACTGTATAAATGTTAGTCAAGAGGCAATGGGGCTCACGAGGGGCATCACCACAGCGGTCGCGCTACTCTGGCACGTTAATAACAAATTTGAAGACTGGATCGGTGGGGGAACAATATTTGACCAGAAAAAAGCCAAAGAATATGAATCCTGCACATGCCATACATAAAGCTAAGTCGGTCACCTACCGGTGCAAAATATCATCAGAAAAAAATAACATTGTAGAAAGAGGTTTTTTTTTTACTCTTACTGGAGGATGATGATTTTAACTGAACGGCAGACGTCATGCTTGTTTGTCGCAAGAGTTAAAACGGACCAGTTAACCACTGCAATCGCGCCCAACACGTGCCTTTTCAATTTCTACGGCACATTACTTGTGAGCTGGCAGACAACGCAACACTTTTTTTTGACCATGATCTTTTTTTTGTTTGTTTCATTATCACACCCGTCAAGTAACCCTCCACCCCTCGCATGCCTCCGTGCGGGTGCTGTTGTGCTATGACCCCTGCAAGCCGTCACCCTTCTGCCACACTCCCACAAGCACACCCGGCCCACCCACCCCCTGCACGCATTATTTTTTTTATTTTGCTTCCACGTCCTTCCTCTGCTCTGCTACAGAGGCATTTTGCCCACCCCTATCCCACCCGCCCATGTACCACAACCCCAGCTTCCTCACTCCCCACCTCCCCGCCCACCCCCCCCTCGTCCTGGCCCCTCATGGCCAAGTGGTTTTGCCCTGCCCTCCCCTTCTCCAATGGTAGCGTGGTTGGGCCCGGCCCGGCCTCCTTGCTGCTGCTGCTGCCGCCGCCGCCGCTGCACTAATTCCAGATCTTGAGGAAGCTGTCCCAGGAGCCGGTGGCGACAGCCATGCCGTCGTCTGTCACACCCAGGCAGCTCACGCGGTTGTCGTGCCCCGCGAGGACGCCTGCAAACACAACCAGCACCGCTCTCCCATCAGCACCGGCACCAGAGCAAGCAAAGAGCCAACAACACGCAACTCCCTCATTCTGATTTCACTTGTGTCAGTGGGTGTGGCGACACAACTACAAATATAGATCTCCTCAAATCTAAATTGGCCTAGATCTGTTTATATTATACTTGGTCATTGGTCAGTATTATGCAATAGTGTAATAGCCAAAGCATGACTGTAGCAGGAAAATATATCTGGTGTTACACTCACACATGGACATGGTTTTTTTCATGGCAGTACTCATTCCATTTGCTTGCTTGGGTGGGCTAACAATTATCATCTCAATGAGTGTTTAAATAAATACCTTTCAACCAACATTTTGCTCATTAAATTCTTCTGGCAGATCAAGAGGATCAGAATGTAGCCAAACAATAACAACTACTCTAATATTCAGGCACTGAAAGTGTGAATCAACATCACTAACCATGACACAGAAATATCACCAGACAGAATACAACGAAAGCCACGCAAATACATGCCACGGTCAACGACAAAACACGTCAGCGTCACGATACACGCATGCAGCCAACACCCATTGCGCGCATACGCAAGCGCGCTCTGCGCACCTGCGAGCAGAGCGCCCCCTGGCTCGCACGTACCGGCGCGCTCCCCCTTCAGGGTGTCCCACACGTTGCAGTTGAAGTCGTCGTAGCCGGCGAGCAGCAGGCGGCCGCTCTTCGAGAAGGCCACGGAGGTGATGCCGCAGATGATGTTGTCGTGCGAGTACAGCATGAGCTCCTGGTCGGCGCGCAGGTCAAAGAGCCGGCACGTGGCGTCATCTGAACCTGTCGCAAACGCGTTGCCGTTCGGGAAGAACTGCAAGGCGCACAGCGGCAGACAACGAGGCAGAGCGACGGTATTAAACAGGGCTGGGGCATTCTAAATTGACTACACTCGCACGAACGAAAACGGAGGATGAAGATTTGCGTGTAAGGCACTTTAAATTATTTTAAAATGTATACGGCATCATTCTTGCAAATTGCATCTCAAAACGCTGTATAATTTTTACGTGCAAAGGGTTTTCCACGGAAGCACCAGGAACCACAGATAAACAGCTTTGTGGTACTATATTGGGATGTTTGGCCATCTCCACTAATAAGTGTTTATACATTTAGGAGAAAACCCACAACCAACGTACAGATGCATATTAATCGACTTAATGTATGGCTATACCCTGGAAATCCAGGAAGAAATTGGAACCTCGACACCCTTGTGTATACCACGGCATCTCTAGGTGCTGTACAACGCACAGAAACAAACTAAGATGAACATGGCAACAGTAAAAAACACGTGATGAAACTGGGCCCATAAAATGGGGTGCAACAGCTACCAAGTCCAACACCAAGAAGACCCAAGTCAAACACATGAATGGAATGTAAAGCTAGTCCCAGAGACGACAGGAGATGTGTGCATTTCGTCTGCCGACAGATGCGCAAATTGGTATCACTTGTTCCCCCCCGAACACTGCAGCGTGTGCATGGTAACGGATCCCTCTGTCCACCAGATGGGCTGCCTCCACTCACGCAGACTGCGTTGATGTCGGACTCGTGGCCTGTGAAGGTCTGGCGACACATGCCATCGCGTACGTCCCACAGCTTGGCCGAGGCGTCGCACGCGCCCGACACAAAGGTGCGCGAGTCGGGCGCCAGTGACAGGCTCATGACGTCACCCGTGTGCCCAGTGAATGTGGTCGTCTGTTGCGCCGTCTCAATGTCCCACAGAGCGCTATGTGAGGACAGGGGGGGGCAGGGGTAAGAGGAAGCAATGCTTGAGGCATGTTGTAACACACGCGCATATGCAAACGAAGATTCGTTGTCATGCCTCCGCAGCGTGCAAACAAAAGCCAGCTTGCGTCATCTCAATTTTGAAACCCTTAAGACGCGAGGTCAAACGTCAATTTATAGAGAATCAAAGACAGAGGGTGACGGCACTCAATGCATGACCATTATGAAATATCTTCAACCTATAAAACGATCATCCTTTTACAAAATACACAGCAAGAGTTGGTGTGGCAGCGCGCGGCCTTTTGAGTGTTACAAGGGATGCGATCAAACTAGTAATCAGTGCTGTATACACAAAGTTTGTTTGAACAAGGAGAAAGATAAGGAGAGGGTGGATGTGCAGCAAGGATTTGATTTACCAGGTTGTGTCCCCAGAGCTGGTGATGATTTGATTGTCATCCAGGAAACGGCAGCAGGACAAGTATCCTAAGTTACAAAACAAATACAATTAATCAACACAAAATTACATAGCAATGAATAAAATCCGTTAAACCGACTTGCTTTCGTCTCACCAAGGCCAGATCAAAGTTGATTTGATTTAGCATGAGACATGGATGTGTTTCACAACTAACAATTAAAATTACATATAGGTCCTTGAGTCTATGGTCTTTCGGGCCCAATGTTTCCATCAACATTTGCTTAACCAAATAAATATTTGCATTGTGATTGTCATCAGCAGTGTGGCCTGTTAAAACTAATCCTGCTGGTATGCCTTGCACACATTGCGGTGTCAAAGTAATGTTGTACATCGAAATTGCAGAGCGGGGCATCACCTAAAGAGACTAGTTTTTCTGAGACACAATGTTACAGAATAACTTCTGAGATCTCTTCCACAGCCTCTAATCCGCAATAGATAGTACACTCTCAAACATGGTCAACAAAAGACATGTCACAGCAAACAAATGAAATATTGTGTAGTCATCAAAACATACAAATATGCTGAAAAAAGCAAAAATCTAATTGGATGGGGGTTGTGCAGTCTTTGGTGACCACCAACTTGCTACACTGATACTTCAGACGAATGACCTCACCAGAGTATGTCTGTGATTTAAAAGTTATTTTTTCATTAAAAAGCCTGAAATATGTTAGTCTGGGACAAGCAGACTTGTCCATATGCAAACGTTAAGAGCCAGCTGTTTTTTGGAGTTTTAATATCCACATTTTAGCTGAAACCATGCTTCAGGATTCCACAAAGATTTCTGGGTAAACAAGGATAATCAAACTGTTGACACAAACTGGCTCCATAGTGAACCCACTGATGAACAGGGTAATCAACGACTATAAATAATGAAAACTTTATTTTATAGGGGGGCCACATTGGTGTTTGAATACCAAAGTTGCGCAACTACATACCCGTAAATATTATGAATTCATCAGTTGCGGGAAAAAAACTAAAGACAATATTTTCTTCTCTCATTTCCATGTTTTTGAACATTGCTTTTGGTCTGCAATCACTTACTAGTAATTATCTCAAGTACCTCTTTGCTCTAGTACCTCAAGATATATGGCAAGGGAGGCACACCATAAATATGAAACGATGATGAATATTACCCGATGCGTTAGCAGAGGAACTACTTTTAATAAAAACAAGATGTGATCCAAACAACCGACATTAACATTTAGATGTTTAATGCTGTTTGGTGCGGAGCAGTCCAGCACGAGTTTAAATCTTTGTTAATAAGAAGCGTAACATTTATTGTCAGGTATATATCATAACGAGACAGTGATGCACTACATTGGTGTATTAAAAAGTATGAATAACGTTTCAGTGGTGTCACTAAGTGTTATAATGAAGCTTTAAACAAGGTCTGGATGGCCAGGGATACACACCCTTGGCCTTGGTACAAGGGATGGAAGAGTATTAAATTTAAAAGAATATAAGCTGGATTTTCAGATTTGTATGCCCAATTCTGGAGTTAATTTTGTATTTCTGGATTAAATGTATTATTTTAACTTACATTGCGTATTCATAAAAAATGTACGACTTTTTAGTCGGTTTTTATGTTAATTATATATTTTTTATTTAACATTTCATAAGTAAAACAAACATTAATACAAACTGTTTTATGGAAGTGACGTCACTTCCGGTGACAGTAAAATATCACAAATCCAAAATGTTCCCTCAAGATCAACCGAAATTTCTCATTTCGGCCTCATTTTCATATTCATGAGATTAATCTCAAATTGTGAAGCCATCTCTTCTAGGTACTTATCTACAAAGTGAACGTTTTTTTCCCCCTAGATTTTCTTTAGCGTACCTACCAGGACAACGCAAAAAAAGTCCTGGATTCTTCTTACCTGTGTGGCCGGGCAATTCGCGGCTAACCCTCACGTTGCCCTCGCGAGTCTTGAGGTTGTAGATGGAGCAAATGTTGTCGAGGCCGCCGCACGCCACGTAGCTGCCGGAGGGCGCGTACGCGCATGTCATCACCCAGGACGAGCGCAGGGGAATTGCGTGCACCTGGACAGACACCCAGGGGTCATCGGAGGACGGATGCGTGTCAGTGCTCGTCACTAAAAAACATTATGCATACGCAGGGACTCTGCAACACTTTCCACCATGCGTTTTTTTTGTCTTTGGAAGTATTTGTTAGCAGCATGGAAACTGATTGGTACCTGTAAAGGCGAAGCATGTTTTCATGTTTGCAAAGTACTTTTTTTCTGGTTTTTGTCTCCAAGTTTTGGGCTGCTTTTTTATCGTTTTGGCCAATTTTCTATAGGCCAAGTCCCGAACAGCACGAACTTTATACTAAAGTTGTGTACGTAGTGAATCAGCTACGAGAGTTATGGTTATCCACGCATTACAAAGCTAATGGTCTAACGCTCTACTATAGTGCGAAAACATTCAAGACACTTTTCTGCTGTTTAGATCGTACATTAACTATATTCCTGGACAAGATAAGCCCTAAGTGCTAGTCAAGGTCGATTTAAGTGCAAAACCTAACTTTTACATTTGTGACTTTACCGAAAGAACCAAAGAGTAATTCCTGCAGTCACGAAAGCTTCAAATAAAGTTTTTTTACATTTGCATTTTAGTTTTCACAGAAATAAATAAGAGGAATCCAACAACACATGCTATTTATGAAAAGTTATTTTTGGTAAAACCTCAGGACTTACAAATAAACAGGTCCTCAGCTCACAAGCTCAATGGTATGAAATTATCATTAACTCTGGGAGCCACCCAGCTATTTCTTAACTGTGTTTTTATAAATAAGGTGGCCCAAAAGCCAGGACATGTAGAGTTATAATTAATTCAACAAATCACATAGGGTTATTTAATTCATTTTAAGAAATATTCAAACTGACACCCATTAACATTAATGTGTGCATGAATTATCTTTTGAAATTAATTTAGGACTTTTTAAAAGTTACAGGTGTACAGATGTAATCTGTGAACAGTCAATAGTTGTCAATTTTCTTTCCATTTGTAAATGTCATCTGAAAAGGACAAATAGCAAAAAATATATAAAATTAACTTAATAAGCAATTTAAAAAGTTTAATGCCAGTGTTAACATAAATTAAATAAACCTATGTGTCCTGACTTTTTGCCACCCTGCATATAGATTCCACTTGCAGAAAGCAGGATTCCATTTGTGATTCTTCCAATTTTCTCATGTATACACTAGGGGTGGTGTTCACTTTCTCACATGCCCTGCCACAGTGGAGTGTCACATATCAAACAAACATTGTCCTCCAAACTGGAAATAAAGTAATTGGAAACTGGGCTGAGACATCCAACTGAGTAAAATTGAGAAGTCAGTTTATGTAATCATGAGTGGTTGCCCACAACCTAGGATATCAGGAGTGCAGGCTGTGCTTAGATAACATGAGTCCTCTTATCCACATCCCCAAAGTGATACCCAAAGCCTCCTGCTCTTTAACTCTCAATTTAATGACAATAGGCACAAGCTGAGGAGCCTAAAACAAAACAATTTCGGTTTAAATAGTTTCTAAATGCAGATACAACTGAAGTCTCTGTATAAAATGTACAACATGTGCACATACCTTGTTGGTGGTATAGCTGTCCCAGATTATTAGTTTTCCATCTTGAGAAGCACTGACCAACAGCCTGAAGACACAATCGAAAATCATAATCAACACTTGAAAACAAATCAATCTCTCTATGTTGCCAATTAAGACTGGAATGGCATGGGTCTGTGGCCAGTAGACTCAATAATACACATCTCCCCATCAAAAATTACCCAAATCTTAACGTGCAATAAACGTGCTTTTCTGCGTGCTGCTGTTGGTGTGCGTGCATGCGCAATCTCACCGGGAGTCTGTACCCCAGTGCATGGCATAGATCTTAGCCAGGTGACCCCTAAGGGTCCGGCGTGTTCGCATCTGGATGCGCCCCACCGAGTCAAGATTTGATGTCACCTGGACAGAAAAAGAGAACGGTAGGGTCAGATGACAACCTCATTGCACCTGCTAATGCTTCATATTGATCTCCTCCACTTACTGCTTGCATGTACACACCTTGACACTTTTGTGGTCACAAAACCCACACCGATAGGATTTTAACTGTGAATGTGAAATATCAGGCACCGGCCACGACGCAATATCACCTGCACCAAAGACCAGTAATGTCAGTGGCCTTACCTGCAATAGGGTAGCATCTTTGCAGGCCTTGCGTGCATCCTATAATGCAAACATACATGGACAGTTATCAAACAGCATGACAGACACAAATACACAACCATAAATTGCATTGTCAATGGGGTGAAGGCACAATGGTCTGATCAAGGAATGGAGATAACCACATCTGCAAAGGCTCATCTTAATTTCAACTACTAAACCAACAATTCTATAAAATACATGAGGTACTGTATCTTGGTAAAAAAAAAAAAACTTCGTTTCTCCAGTCCAGGTCAGCAACCAAACAATAACAGCAACCATTTTTTTCGAAATCGGTAAAAAAAAACTCAATATTTCAAGAGCCACATTTGCATTTCAATAACATCACGAAACAGTTAAAGAGCCGCATGCGGCTGCGGAGCCGCAGGTTGCCGACCCCTGCTCTAGTCCATACTGCCGGCAAATGGACCAATGTTATACTGGTAGGAACCTCCTGGTTCCACCAGCCCACAGAGGATTATTGTGTCCGTCCGTCGTGCATCCAAAAATGGGAGGGGTGGGGCTGGGTGGAGAGGGTGGGGAGGGGCTGGGTGGGGAGGGAAGGGCTGGGTGGGGAGGGTGGGGCGTGGGAGGGGTGGGGCTAGGTGGGGAGGGGCTGGTCACCCCGTGGTGCCCTTATAAAACTCAACGTTTAACCTACTCACGCCGGCTTGTGCCCGCCCTCACAGTCGGGCATATTTGCGGAATACACCATGCCGCCGTTGACCCTGGCCATTGACCGAGCAACCCAATGTTCTTACCAGCTCCCTCCGCAGGAATGTGTTTCTTAACATTCAGCAATTCCTTTCAGGCTATGGAACACACTGCAGATAAGACTTCTCCACCCCCGACCCATAAGCCTCACGACTGAGAGCAAAGCACACTCCCAGGGTAGGCGGCTATACCAAAAACATCAACACCCTTTCCACGGACACAACCAAGGACCAACAGCACTAAACCTGGTCACTTACCTCTTCATCAAAAGATGAACCTTGACAAACTCTAACAGTGATCACAAGGACCAGTGGCTAGCAGTTTGGACTAGAAAAACTGAGTTCTTACCGAGGTAAAAAAAAAATTCTCTTCATCCAATACTGTTGACTACCGGTCCAATGTTATGCTGAATATTTACCAATCATATCAGAGATGCTACCTGGAGGAGGGATAGGCCACTCCTTAGATGGCAGTAGATAAAACTGATCCCGAAGTTGTCATCCTGCAAAGCCAAGGTGTCCAGTTAATAATGGTTTGCAGCTCTGGAGCCTGTTCGCCGATGAACAACGCATTTCGTCTGCAAGAGGCGTACAACCATCGTCCTTCCAAATTTCAGAAACGAGGTGGTATTTACCGAGTTGGTAGAACACACTTTGCCGGGTTCACCACCCAACCTTAGTTCTCAAGCAGCCAAAGGACTGGATCGGTTTCTGCTGGAGTTTGGGACGTGAGGATGCTCCAATCAGATCGTCCAGATAGGGATAAATGTGCATACCTCTCTTAACGATGCAACCAAAGCAACGGGAACCTTGTTGAATGCCCTTGGCCAGGGCGAATGGCACCGCACAGTGCTCTGTTGTCAGAGGGCGTAAAACTGCAGGTACTGGAAGTACCACAGGTGCATAGGCATGTGTAGGTAGATATCCTGTAGGCATTGGGGAAGTTCCTGATGCAACCATCTTAAAGTGCTTCTCGTGAGGCAGATATTCAGTCTTCTTTCATCCAGGATTGTCCGGAGGTTTTTTTTCTGACCCCAATACTTCTGGAGTAAAACCTCACCACACCTCGTTAACTGGTAGCCACGTATCGATAAGCTTGGATGTTTAGAAGCTGTGAAATTTCTCGTATGACCACCTGAATAAGCTACGGATCCCTCTGGCACAGGTCAAGGTTTGAATGCAAAGAAACTAAGGATATCTTGGAAGTCCAGCTTGTAGCCCTGTTCTATGACTGCTTTAACTCGAGCGTCTGATGTCATGTGCACCCAGGCTTGTGGAAACGTGGTAATAAAGCCACCAATGCACGCATCCTGACCCGCCTTAAGGAGATGGTGGGAAGGGAACCGGCCACTCTCCTTGGCATTGTCGATGCTAATTGCCCGTACGCTGAAGAGGTTTGCGTTAACTCTGCACCGAGGCCATTTGAGCTTGTCTTTCGCCTTATTTCCGGACGTGGCTTCCGAAGCTGCAGCTGACGACCTTTCTTGATATTTGCCAAATGTCCTGTCTGTTACGTCTGGCAGGACCTGGGAGCTTTCCTCCTGTAGAGAAAGGTGACCTGGGAGCTCCCTCGCTACCACTGTCGCATCCACGCATGGGATCGAAGCGAACGCTTTAGGGTCCGCCTCATCCAGTGCGTAAGGCTGCCCCATGGTCGAAGGAGCCCCTGCTGATTTAGCCTACTCTCAGCGGATGTTTCTTCAGAGACTCTGGAAGCGGAAGCAATGTATTCCTTGACGGTAGATTCCTGGTGACGACGAATGGCTCTGCCATCCATCGGCTGAGATTGCTCCGGTTCAGCGAGCTTGAGCATGCACCTGATCCTGCATCTCAGCACACGGTCTTGTGAAAACATCCATTTTGGATGAAAGCTGATGTTTATCCTGCTGCATTCAGGGCTCCTGGAAGATGTACTGGTCTCGGCCAGTGACGTCATCTTCAGAGGTTGACATTTCCGCAGTGAAACGCTGGATATGTGGAATTGACCTCCGACAGCACGTGGATGCAAGAAAACGTGCCGACAGGTCGTTTCTAGGAATACATTATCGTCTTCAGAAGCTGACACTACCCTAGCAGTGTGCCGAGTCTGGGGCAAATGCCTTGCTGTCTGGTCAAAACCATCGTGGCCTCCGAGGGCAGAACTGCCCTGTTACTCCAGTTAGGCCATCATGGTCCAAGAGAAGTCCCTGGATGAGGCTTGTGTTGACTCCATGTCATCGCCCGCTTCTTCTTCCTGAACAGAAGCTACCCCAGCAACAAAACCCTTGTCCCCGAATAGCTGGAAAGCACCTCCACCACCAGTTTCATCCATCACTTCGCACACAGCGAAGATGTCACCTGCCGTGCTAACATGGCTCCTGCCCGTGACGCTCTCAAAGATCAGCCGAGCCTACGTCCAGGGCCACTGGCCACACGACCGAGTGATGCCCGGTCCTCGGCAATAACATCACCGCGACTAGCGGTTGATAAGAGCGGCCCTGAAAAATCAAAAGCCGCTCCAGAAAAAAATTGCGGCCAGTCGCCGCCTGGTCTCAGCACGGCCCGTGATTGGAGCTATAATGCTCTCATACGCTCACCGAGGGGTACTCGCTGCTACGTGCGCAGGCCATCAACAGCCGTATGGCAATCGTGAGTGCTTCAGTACTTGCAATGTACTGTTCGCAAGTGCGACTCACACCGCAATTAGACTGTTAGCTGTAGGACTCACGACTAGGGATACACTTAATTGATCGACAACTACTGTGTATCGCACCTGCGTGCGTGGTGCCGCGGCTGTGGAATGCACCAGCTGATCCACCACCGTTACTGCACGCTTGCTTCACCTGACATGACCTTTGGCTGGAACAGTGACGTGGAATACACTAGCTGATCCACCACCGTTACTGCACACTTGCGTCACCTGACATGACCTTTGGCTGGAACAGTGACGCACTGGAGGCGTGCGCTACAAAAGACATGACCCCTGCTAAACACTGCCGATTAGCAGATATGGGCACATGCGATGCCAAAGCATATGAAATACATTTTAAAAGGATGTGTGTGGCTTTGAACCACACCAATTGATGAAAAGGTAAAAAAAAACCTGAGATGACACGATTATCCATGAGGTTTCTTGATTATTTGAGGCTCTATATGTGTTAATAAAATCCAATTGTTCGACTCGTATCTAAGATGGCTATAGCCTCAACTACAACTCATCCAGAGATGTAGAAAGTGAGATTTATGGGTAGGCGGTAGGGAAGGGTGATGATTAGCACGGTTGGCTAGGTATGGTGCGAAAAAAGTTCGAAATAAATACATACGTGATGGTGGGGTAGACACTTTGTGCCCCAGCCATCAGTTTGTGCCTGCCCTCATAAGTCTTATCTGCAGCGCGTTTTGCGGCCCGAAAGAAAATTGCTGAATGTTAAGAAAAATATTCGACCGTTTGGCTGGCAGTATAGGACGAAGAGAAAACAGTCATCATGTGGAGTTAAAAGCTGGTTACCTCAAACCTCAAGATTTTAGAAGCTATGCTATGGTCAGCACTGTTAAGGCACTGCTTACAGTGGAGGCGGAACCAGTCCATTCATTCATATGCACAGATCACTGGTTGCATGACAATGTGAAATTAATATTTGTAAGCATGCAGGAAACTTTCCTCTAAACGCACGTTTTAAAATGCAGCGTTGGGTTCTACGCTTAGACACCAAGAACCATAATATCAGCCACACAAAGCGACATTCATAGTTGTAATCTGCCTGCTTGGAGGCCAGTTGGTGGGGTTCATCTTAGGACATGTTTAACAGGTAATGCTGTGTCCCATACTTAACATTAGCTTGCAAAAATACTTTCTAGGTCTGTCAATCAGCACTTACATCCTCAAAAATCTAAACAAGTAAATGCTGAACTCCATCAGAACAGTAGTTTTCACCAGCATCTACAGCAGCACAAAATAGCAGTTGGTATTATGTAAGCACTACTCTAACGATTAAGTGACAATGACCGATTCACATTTCACATGGCAATTTTGAAAATGATTGTGTATATTTGATTGTAAATTATCTTGCAATATTATGGCCACACACAGCACAAACTGTTTCTTTTCTCCATTTTATTTTACACCGTAGTTTGCGAACATAAATGATTTGCAGTTAAGCAAAGTCATTAAATAGAGACGTTACAGCTCACCAACTCACTGTCCAAATTTAGAAATTTAGGATTACATTTCAACAACCGGTTGTCCCAAGCCTAAATTACGTGATTTGTAGCCATTCGGCACAGCACATGCACAGCAATGCATCTCACGTAGACTTAAAAACGCATACTGGCCTACTACACGCTCACACCATAGCAGCTCAGTTGGAAGAGCACCCTCACAAAAAGGCTCACCACCTTCACCGACAGCACAATGCAAGGCCGTGGGTGTGTGCCAACTGTGCGGTGCTGACAATAACAAGCATGCCACAGGGCGTCACTTCTCTCAACAACCATCTCATGATTATATTAATATCAATGTTGAAACAATAAAAATTACTTCTGCATATAACAGAGGCTCTCAACTACAGTCGAGTACATCTTGCTAATTATTTGAATACTACTCCGAAGCATGTCTGGGAGGTACACAAGACTTAAAATTGTTTCTCATCAGCCATTAAACAGCTTCACCCAAATATTTAGTTGAAAGTTTGTCCAAACACATTTTATTCAAATCTATAAATATTATTTGAATTTTTATTAATAACCGACTAACATTTCGTCACAATAGGGAAAGTAAACATCTGCCTCGCATTATTTTCACAACAACATTGCTACTTCCATGGTTTGACAGTTAATACAAATCAAATCTAACATTCATCTACATATATCAAGATCAAACAGAAACCCCGGCCTGGGTGATGGCTGAAGTTGGCAGTCTCCAGTGATCTTATATAAAATGGGGGGCTACTTGATATGAAAAAGTATTACCCATTCAGATACATGTACCATAGGTAAAGTGCTTGAATATGCATGTAAAACTATTTCACCCTAACCTAATGCTTAGACAATTCTTGAGTTCTCTTACCAATATCCAGCCATTTAAAATCTGATTACTTGATTTTGGCATTTCTGAATGAGATTGCTCAATAGACTTAAGTGGTAAATTTTCTTAAAAATCAAAATCTACTTTGTTGCACAATTTAGGTGAATGCCTAAGACTTGATTGCGAAAGCTTTTCAAAACCATAAATTTCACGAGAGATCTGTACGCTGTCTTACTTGCCCAATATCGAACTACCGCGAAAAGGTCACACTTAAAACTTACGCAACATTTGGTTAAATGGCCAAAACCTTTGAGATCAAATATAAAGTGCTGCTGCTGTCAGTGCGCTTAGATGTCAGCACCAGATGTAAAAAAACGAAGTGTCACCCTACATCCTCCATGAAGTGCGACCAGTTTATGAATATGCCCCAAAGCACTGTATGGATTAAGCCCCCAAATGGACTGTTTTACTGTAGCGTGATACTCTACCGAGGAAGAAAAATCGAGAATATGCATGGATCGTCTAACTTTCCAAAATGAATTTGTCCTTCATGTTTTATTATTTCAGTAAAATCCTGGATGGCCAGAATTCGGCAACTCGTATTTTGGATAGCTGGATTTTCCTCACAGCCATACCGAATCAGCTTATTAAGAAACATCTTTAACGTGTACATTTCATGTAGAATTGTGAAACTAAAACGATAATTTACACATTCCAGTTTGGAATATGCAATGCAATAATCTATAATAAAATGCAATAAAACAGGTATTAAGTGTAGAATGTAGTTAAAGTGTTAAATTGACTAATGGCAATACATTAGTTATTTTGCAGGAGGGATAGGGCAGGGCGATGGGGGTGGTCGCACCAGCATAGCCTCACTGACCATAACCAAGGTGAAATATTGTACACACAAGTATGATTGGTCTGTCAACGAACAACCGCCCACGAATATTAAATACACATACTATGCTGTACATGTGTATATGTAATACACGTGTGTGTAGACGATGCAAAAATCTGAAATACACGTGTGTATTGTTTTTTACATTGATTTGTATGGAAATTTGAGGTGGCCAGGCTTTTCAGTTAGCCAGAACAGGGCTTCCCCTATTAGTCTGGCTAGTCTGGATTTTACTGAAGTTCATAATTAGCAATAAAACATTATATGGAGGTGCAAAACAATGACGTCTCGCAGAACATGACGCCGCAAGACTATGTGACAATGTCATGGAATGTGACAAATTGTTGGTTGAAAAGGAATTAACATTATCACTTTATTTATCACTAAATATTGGGTAAACCTATCAATGTGCCCAGTTTTCTATACAGCAAGTACTCATGGCAACAACCCGAAACTAATGTTATTTTGCAGGATCATCTTCACAAGAATGACCGTGACCCCATGTTATGCAAATGTACAGAGCTAACTAACCTTAAAAGCACCACACTAGTCTAGGTCATGCATAATGCATACATGAATGTCACTAAAGCAGAGTAAACTATTTATTTTCTAACATTCTCATGAAAGTGACACATTTGGGAAAAACCCAAGTAACATCATGGTACATCCCTTGAAATCCTTTACGGGTCAATATTAATCAACTACCAACCTGATTTTTTTAGCAGCAAAGAAAAATATGTTGGCTGCTGTGCCTGTATGTGACAAGAGTCTTCAGTTCAGGAATTAACAAAATTAAGCTTAAGAAAATGTTTTACAATCGTTAAATCATATCATTGGTGACTGCAATCACACTGCTAAAATACTCAAAATAATTTATTAGATGCCGGGAAATCAAACCAATCAGCTGTGCTGGCTCAATATTTTAACACACATTACAACACAGTCCTAGAAAAAATCGGCCACCTCCACTATGGTGCCCACTAGGATGCGTTTTTAATTTGTAAAATTCGGATTTTCACTTTTTGGACAAATTTGGATCTTTCAGATTTTTAGATCATCTACATGTTGTAATAATGTAAAGCATCTTAGTGCCAGCAAGTATGACGTCACCCAATACAATGTGAGACAACTATTAGTGGGAAAACTGCGGATGTGACATTACTGAAAGTGGAATCGCTTCCTGTAACATAATTTTCACATCAATCTGAAAGAAAATAATTTCTGATTGTCCAATATTTTGTATCTAGGCCCAATTTTCAGAGTAACCTGAACATTGAGAACATATCCATTGTGCTTATATATACACACACAATTTACTAACACCATTGTGTGTGCTGTGATTCAAAGGCCACACTGTCAGCAGGGCACTCCTTGCGCACTCGGGGTATCTTTGAGCAGAGAAACCCGCACAAGCTTTTAAGCACATGCCTCCGCACGGTTTTAACAACGGAGTCAAACATGCAGTAGGCGTGCGTCAGCGCAATCGCCTGCACAGCCATCAGAGGGGGGGAAACCCAATAAGGATTCAGTGAAATAAATGAAGTATTGAATTTTGCTTTGACGTCAGGAATTTAATTCTTAATGTCACTTGAATTTGCGTCAAAGAATTAAATTGATTGAAAATGGTGGGCTGTGTGTAGAGCCAACCTCTTAAGTTGAAGGTTCACAGATTCCGACTCAAGCAATGTCCACTCACCCGATGAACACTTTTGCAGGAATGCCAAACACACGGATGGGTATGCGGATTTCACATTAAGGCGACTAATGTGAATTGCGGTGAAAACTAAATAAAACAATATTTCCACATTAATGTAATATTTGCAGTATTTTTCAAGATGGCTTTCCATAAGTCACATCAATGATAAATTGTATTAATAAAATTTAAAGCACACATTTTATTTTAGGAATTATAACTGATAACCAAACAATATGTCTGTTTTTTAAGAGTTAGGGATTTTACTGAAATGCCCCACACTTGGAATAACATTTCATAGAGCACCCTTTATGAAGATAACCAAAATACTTTGAGGTTACTTCACATCATAACGTGCCTTGAATGAAACATCTCACCCGGATCTGGTTTTTCAGCTGGTCGGCCTCCTGTCGTAACTGCTCCAACTCGCTCATGTTTTCCCTCTCAGTCTTACGCCTCTCTTACGCCCGTTCGGTAGACGGCTCCTTGCTCACTTGTCCCCAAAAGGCCGTCACCTCACACAAGTCGGTTTCGCAGACCTGGATATAACAACAAAACACACGCAAATACAAATCCGCGCACACAAAGGGGTGCAAGCAATTACAGTAACAATGTTACCATATCATTATTACAGTATAAATGAACATTAATTATATTAAATTCACAACTGTGCATTAAATTTACATTTTTACTTCTCAACAAGGACAAAGCAACCTCCAGAATGCAAATTATCAGTGTGCAAACATGCATAGACAAGCAATAAAAGGAAAAAAAATCTGAGTAGAGATTTAACCGAAGGCTACATGAGTGGAGATTTGGCCAAGGGCGACATTGTCGGCTTGTCAGAAACCTAAAACATGCTTTCTTTACAGATATTTTTGTATTTTTTTTACATAATCACATCAGTTACACGTAGGGACTGGAATTGTTAAAATAGTAATCACGCACAGACGAGCTGCTACCCATACGACGTTTTTAATATCACAATAAAAGCTTTATTTTTGAAGACAACGTCCAGGAGAAAGGCTTCCTGGAAATCCTGACCTCAAAACGTCAGACGAAGGTTTTTTTTTTGCTGCACACGCTTACGTTTGTTTGCACTCTCGCTTGCTCTGCGCAGATCAGCCAACCGTGAATAGACTGCTGGGCCAAGGCCCGCTGTGGGAAAGGGGGCAGACACAAGGCAGGCCTGTTCAGAGACGTCACCCGACCGTTACACAAGGGCCTGTGCGCAGGAGGAGCGATCGGGAGAGCAGGGCGTCGCCGAATGACGCTGCCGCGCCTGTGTCCTTAAAAAAATAAATAATTCCGCAGCACCACCCCACGCACAAAGATGAATCTCGCCGGTTGCTTTCAGCATGTAAACATCAGAGATTTGCTTCACATTTTGCACAGGAACACAGAAGGTATTTTTTTTCCCCCTTGACACATTACGAGGGTGCAAATAACACAAAAAACTAACACTCGTAGCAAAAAAAAAAGTACGAAAATTTGAAAAAGATTTGCAACGAGAAGGCCTGAACGAACAATAAACGCGATAAAAGATGCATGCCCTCGCCATCACGCGATGGCTCAGCATGTGATAGCTCTCAGTCTCATTAATATTTCACGTGTGCCGGGGAGGGGAGGGGAAGGCCGCAACCAAGAGACACATGGAGGGGGAGAGGGTGGGTGGGAGATGGGGGTTTCACCAGGCCCACCCATCCCACTAGCTCAGCAGGAAGCGGCCATTTAGGTGGTCCCTGGGCACTGGCCGATGGCAGCCCTAATGTGCTCGTAGCTAAAACCACGGACTTTGCAGCTCAAAAGGCACCCTAATGCAACATGCGTGTATCAGCAATGAGACAAAATGACGAGCGAACAAAGGAGGTATTGTTGCACTCTACCCAAGATTCTCCCCTGCATTGTAATTGTTACACCGACGTACAAAACGACATTCTGCAAATAATTCCGTAAACATCGGTGGGTTTTTTTTACACTTTCATGTTGTTATTTTCCCCCATAGAGAACGGGAAAACCCACTCGCACAGGAGGGCGTGCAATAATGGAAGGCCCTAGAAAATGGCTTGGCAGGCTCACTGGGGTTTTTGTTGCAATGAATTGCACACAGCACACGAGGTACAGACACTGCCACTGCGTGAGAAATAGCATTACATGGGCAAAACAGATGGCCTAATCGTGCATAATCGGATGCCATCATATCAGATACAAGTGCAGAGATCCTGATTTATCTGAATTAGCATTAAGAATTTCCTGGTTTGTATTAAGGAGATCAACACTGAATACCCAGCTCCTGTGACTAAAATATCGTTGGCCAAGGATTAAAGGGGCTGCCATGCTTAAAACATCATAAAACTATATGCATATACTTTACTTCAGACACAGAGTCCAATTAAATGAGAAATATATCTTGAAAAGGATCGTAGGCATTCCTGTACAAGGTGCATGCCTTGCTGGGCTGCTGCAGCAGATTATTTTAAATCTGAACAAAACTCATAGGCATGGCTGAATCTAAAAGCAAATCTGGCCTAGAGCAGTTACTGAATGGTGGTCGCGTAACATGGGCACCAACATCTTGTCAATCAGTAAAATCCTGCAGGCTATGATTACATTCTTAATGCTAGTTTGAATAGAGAGCAGTATGCTTCCAACGGCCACCAACATCTTGGTGAAATGAAGTCCACATACGGGAAAGGCGCCAGACCAATCAGATAGAAAAATGGCACTCCCAAAAACACGGTGATGTTTCCCACTGGTAAGGAAATAAATGGCACCCTGACCACAGAATTAGTATAAGCCTTGTCCAATGTTTGCAGCATTCACCAAAACTCGTGAAGCATATTTGCACTTGTGAACACAGCATTCCACTAAAACAGTTCAATCTTTTTCCATGTACACAAGGATATTTCTAGACAAAGCATATTCCTAACAACAGCATTTTTAAACCAAAGTAATTGGCCAATTTTATGTATAAAAACCCAAGCTGTAAGGTACAGTTCTACCCATAATAAAAATGTTACAACTACTTACGGGAACAAAGGAAAACATGGTGATGAGTAAATGTACAAGAAGTATTGCAATATTTTGGCTTAACAAGTGAGCCGAGGCCACGCTCCAAGCATATCCTGATATCATGGATAAAGATGCGACAGATGGCTCTGCTCAGTGCTTATATGTTAAGTTCATTGACCAAGGAAGTTTTTTTAAAGCAATGTACTAGTTGCTTTGCTCGCAATTACGTAGGCAAATGTATAAGAGCAAAACATGCAAATGCAATATTTCATGGGGCACACAATACAGAAGCTTTCAAAGTGAAGAACCTTTTCCTGTACACACACTTCAGGCAGAAAACAAAATTCAAAGTGGAAACAGTATAAGGGCATTTAAGTGCTTCGATGCATCTTTGTATCATGAAATATCCCATTTCTCCTTGTAACTGCATCTCACCACTGCTGTAATATCTAAACATTGTGCTGTTAATGTTTTAAAATGCATATTGTCTTACGTTAATAAGCAAAAAAAGGCTGCAAAAGATTGTCAATGTGCAATCAGCAGACACGCATGTACACAAATTGAAACACACTATATTTTGATCAAACTTTACATGACACTCAAGGCACTAAAACACGTTTTAAAATTAACAATTTCAGAAAGACCTATGCACTTGCAGGCAGTAAAAATCTTCAAATCCCACACAGATGGTTTGCCCTTTTAATCGCCATTTTCTTGTTTTCGGTGCATGGATGTGGCCATGTGCCCTCGTGTGATTTTTGGCATCCTCTGAAAACCTCACAGGCCAGCACGAGGCCACCAATTTGAACCCATTTTACAGTAATCTCTTAACAGAAGGAACATCTTATAGTGAACCTAAACTAAACGGGCCAACAAGGTTTACTGTAAATCCCCAAACGCAGTTGTATAACACTACAACACGCCCTGTTTTTTACAACTGCATATTTGATAACCTTCAGGAAGCCAGAGATATATGACTGGGCGTGGTGGAGCTTGGTTGGCGAATCACGTTGAGATCAGATGCGTGTCACCCAGTGCATTGAGTAGGTTGCTGACCTATTTGTATGCATCTAAGTCCCGTCTCTGGGTATTAGCTTCCTCTCGCATGTAAGGAAACCCAAAAGGTGTCCGCCTAAGATCACAAGCAATCGGCATTGAGACATTTCACAACAGCAATCTGAACAATATAACTATTACATAAACTATCTCACAGGCACAACACTCTAGAGCCATGCTATGAAATTTAATACTGAATATTCGCACCCAGTCTGATAAAACTGAGTCATGTCAAACATTTTTAAACGAACCAATTAAAAATGTAGGAAACTGTTACATGGTAAGTCTTATCTTTAACTCGAATATCTTTCTGGCTCTTGTGAAAATTACACCATACTCGACAACTGTATAGACTTTTATTTGTTTAGGACCTTATTTACAAGCTAACTTCAGGGCTGTCAAGCTGTTCTGTATCACAAATTTAAAATGTTTAGTTCATGGCCTATTATGTTTAGGTATATTAGGGACCAAAACCACAGTTTCATCTGATCAAAGGTCAATGGGTGACCTTAACTACAAATAGGCATCCACGGAAACAACTGGTTTCCAGCTGCATTTACTTCTACATGGGGACATGAGGTTAATGTCACACATGTGTAAAATCACGAGACTTTAAGTCAGGGTTGCTGGATCAGAGATGCAGCCAGGGCACATCAAATAGGCTTCTGAGAATATTACTTGTGTGGATTAAGTGGTATATCCCCTTGCAAGTGTAGTTTTTCTCTCGGCATGCCACTTCCTCCCAAGCACAAAAACTACTCAAAAACAGGAACCGTCTTAAAACATCCCACAGCAGGATCCTCCTGAAAGATCCCTGAGGCATAGCAAGGCTTTCCTGGGTAAACAATCATTAATACAAAAGATATTTTAACTTCACAGCATGACAACCAAATGTAACATTTATATACAAACTTGTGAGCAGGAGGTCATGCAGCAAGTTTCTGTTTAAATATTGTTCATCTGAAACAGGTAAGAAACGGATGCCAATCACAACCACATTTGCTAGGCATACTAGATATTGGAACAAGTCCTGACAGGTTGTTCAGGGAAAAAACAACTGCTGGACAGCTTTTATCGAACATGGCATCCCTTTCTGAACAGAATCAGTCACCAAGTTGGACAGGGGACTTGCACATAAAAGCTAGACAGAATTCACTCATCATTATCGCAATGGTCACAGGAAAGAAATAACTTAGGAGCAAATGTCCACTGTCATTAAGAGTACTGTGGTGGGAGGGGACTCGGTTTATAGCTGTGTGTGTACCAGCATTTCCACTTGTCCTCAGGACTCCCTGAAAGGGACACTGGGTGGTGCGAGCACATCTGGAGGGGGGCAGGTGCAGTGTGGTGGATGCAAACATTACAGGAAAAAAAACACTTTTTTTGTTTGAAGACCAGTGTCATTTAAAATGCAACACTACAAATAATTTGTCAGCGATTAGATGCCCACAGCAATAAGATGTTCATCACGGGCTGACTTGCACCATGTGTCCAAACTTGCTCCACTGACAAAACATGTCAATTTTGAAAATAATGTAGGGGTATTGCTTTATGAGTGAAGCCCATTCAGCATTCCCATGAATTATGAAAAAGCATAGGTGGGAGTATAACATAGGGTAATTTCACATGCCTGTTCACACTCCTTCCATATCGGCTCACCATTCCCCTTTCTCCTCACCCTTTCACACCCTGCCTGTCTCCTCATCAGAACCACTGCATTCAGCCCTCCCCTCATCTCCCAGGAGCCTTCACCACCAATCCATCCAGCCCTACTCCACTCTCCCCCTCCCTACACGGCCCATGCACATTGCATAACAGCGCGTGTTCTGTCCTGCACATTTTAGGATCCCACATTTGCAACATTTTCCTGGGCGTTTATTAGGAGGCGAAAATTAACCATGAAGCAAGGAACACCTTATTCCGCACGATGCATGTACCCAAGCCCCCCCCCCAACATGCCACGCGTGTACACTCTGCAGCCACAAGAGGGCGACTGAGACGGGCGGACAGACGCACAAACGTGGCCGTGCGGTTACACACAGACACAGTGTCTCATTGGCGGGTGGGTTTCACAATGGCCTGGGGTGAGCATGCAACGCAGGTGCTCTGACCCAGTTTTGATTTCGGATCAAAGATTTGTCGGTTCGGCACTTCAGCCTGAATCTTTATAACCCCCCCCCTCAACACGCATGCAAACTTGAAATACGGGATGCGACACGGGCGTAGGAATTAAGACAATCCGGGCTGCTCAAAGGGTCGGTTGCATGACTGTATCGTGCATGGCTGCGAGCCACCTAATGCACACACCGTGCACAACAACGGACGGCTGGAGAAGGCTTCTGTGCTTTCTATGCACACTACACACCCTGTGTACTGTACGTCCAAAATCAAATTCTTCTCGTGTCTCGAGCACCGAGGCGTCAATCCTCCACTGTCGCCGTCTGTCATTGCCACCGTTGAAAATCCCACGTCTCTCTCCTTAATCAACGTCGCGTCCAACGCCGACCGCCCTGTACCAAGCAGCGATCAATTTACCCACCCTGCAGGGCAAACTACGACGGCTGGGGGGCAACGAAAAACAATGGTGACAACGGCGAAGGGTCCACTACCTACCACCATCGTGAGCTCCGCTCACTGCCCTATCCGTATACTGTACACAGCGGGGACACGTATACGTGCACACGTTCGGCGCCAATACATGTGGGAGGCATACGAAGAACGCAATGCTCTGCAATGTCTGCACGCGTCCAAACAATACGTCTCAAAAAAGGGTGGTGGTGGGGGGTGTGGGAAGCCTTTTAAAAATGGAGTAACAACAGCACAGCAATCCGCGGGCACTGCGAATTACGCGTAGCATCGACGACTGCACGGACGAAAGAGCGACCCATTTATCGGCAAATATCCCCATCACCACCAACCACCTCCCAATGCGTGGACGTGCAGGCGAAAAAACACGAGGGGGGGGCGGTGTGTGGTGACATTTTTTGTTTAAACAATGACCCTCAAAATATCCGCTAGATTTTACAATGAAACCTGTGCCCCTCGCCCGCCGGTTTTATTTCTGCAATAACAACAATAATAATAGCAACGAGCACGTACCTTCACAGACACGGCGGGCAGAGGCTCGGGCTCGCAAAGCCACCGACCGCCGCGCTTGTTTAAAAAGCAGCACACACACGCACACACGCCCACCCCGAAGAAGCACAATGATTAAATCCGTTCGCGGCAACAAATTAATGTTACAAAAAAATCCCAACTAAGCAAAGGCACTACCCCCCCCACCCCAGAAAAAAATGTGCGTTTCGACAAATCTATTTCGCTCAGAAAGAAGACGAAGAAGGGAGGGGGGTGGGTTGGTTGGTAGGTTGGTAGAGATGAGCTAAAGAGGAGAGTTGGTTGTTTGGTAGCGATGGCTAAAGAAGAGGAGGATGATGAGGAGGGGAAGAGGCCCCCCAAGATCACGGGGCGCGGCGGTGCCTCGTTCGTTCGCTTCTCTTCGTCTCGTCTCGCCAAGCGAACAGAGAAGCGGAGGCGTGAAAATGGCCGGCAGAGAGCGGGCAGGCGAATTATTTCATTAAATATCAACATTTTAGAGAGAGAGGTGGGTGGAAGGGGGGGGGTGATACAAATAATATTTTTTAAAAATCGCTGCTCGTTGCTTGTGTTACTAGATCGAGACGTGCACACATATATACACGGGTGAGACACATGAAATGCGAGTGATTTTACACCGCGCTGTACAATACAAAAAACATGCACGGATTAAAGCGATACGTACGTATGAAGGCAACACGGTGGTGGTGGTGTGTTTGTTACCGACAAGACTGTGGTTCTAAGGACATTTCGGCAACGGCCTTCCTTACAGACAATATGCAGCCGTGTTTCTTTTGTTTTGTTATGGATATTAAAATGTATTAAGATAGTCGGGTACTGTATTGCGTGACGGTGTAACCGCACACAAGCACGTACACGTTTCCCCACGCCTAGGGCTGTGAAATTAACCGACTCAAACGACGTCAATGATGACAACAAAGGATTATATTTGCTGCTTGTACAATAATGGTGATTATTTATAATGCAAAGTAGAATCGGCGCGGCCGCGTTTAATGAGATGCGGCATTGGCACCAAAGCGGATTAACAGCCCCGCCTGGGCTTAAACCCAAACGGGTTTAACCTACCACCTCTAATTAACGAGACATTATAGCTCACATCACAGTCGTAATAATTAGTATCATTACGTTTATTATTATAACTGGTGTTGTTATGTAACGACAATCGTTAAGATGATTTGGAGCGTCGCTAGTCTAGCCAGGCCTCACCCCGCACCGCAGGCCCGAGCCGTCACTCGCACTAATTTGTTCATTAAACAGCGTTAATTGGTTATAACTAGCGAGGTTGTTGTTGTTATTTGTGAGTGAGATTGTTTGGCTGTATTATTTGTGGTGGTTGTCGTGTACGAATTGGATTTTTTACCTGACGGCGGAGGCTGATGTTGGGGCTTTTCCAATGCCGGCTGGCTCTGCCTCAGCGGAGTTATTTTATTATTTGTCTTATTACAATGTCACGATTTTACGGGGCTATTTTCTGTGTTACAATTGGATATGAACGTTTGTCTAAATGTTTAACGCAATCAATCTGACGAGAAAACTTCCCTACTTCACGCCTACACCCCACTCTCCTTTCAAAACAATCTTAAACGGGGAAAAAATATATCAAAAGAAAATAAAAAAAACCCGTCTAACAACGACGCCGCCACTAGAATAACCAACACCAAACGAACGAGAGACGATGATTATACTTTATTTTAATTCCGTTAATTAAGCAAATTTAAAACGACGGTAATGTTCAACCAAACGCCGCCGACGCCGTCGTGGTTCCAACGGACGCTGCGCGCGCGCTCATCCGCAGGAAATGGGCGCGGTAGCCACCGCCGCCCCAACCTTCGGACGCGCCAACCGCCCCGAGGGCGCTTCCCAACGCGGCGTGGTCCTCGCGCCCGCCGTTGACGAGCGCCCCCAGGGCGGATAGGCGCGTGTATATCAGAGTCCGTATCGAGCGCGGCGGCAGGAGGAGGCAAGTTTGCCCCCCGGGCCCGCCTCGCGCTGGGGCCTTTGCGTGAGGGGCGGGGCAGGGCTGTTAGGAAGGGGGGGGTGGAGGGAGCGCGGGTTATTTATTTATTTACTTCGTAGATTTGGGGGGGCGGCGCGGGCGCAGTAAGCCACGCCTACAATTTAGTCCCCGCCTCTTTCTTTGTCTCCCCCTCCCTCCCCCCGCCGTCTCACCCAGCCCTGTGCGCGAGTTGGGGAAACCCCGCGTTGGCTGCACGCAGGTTTTAGATTTCCCAACGCGGATGCGCACGTAAGGGGGTGAAGAATGTAAAAAAAAACGTATCGGTGGTGGTAGGCAGATAGGGGAGGGGTGGTCGTGTCAATGCGCTGTGGGAATTCTAAGGCGTTAAACAACATAGACGTGGGAGCAGACTACAGTACAATAATGGACATTGCTGCAATGCCGTCTGCTGTTCACAATGCAGACCCAACCACAGTAGCAAGCCTGCAACTGCAATCGCCCAATCCGTGCAATATCCAGGCCCAAAATTTGCTTAGCCTTCCAATATCAAAAATCTGATTCGGTCAAAGGCGTGACCGCCTGTGCGCAGTAGGAAATCTCAAACGGGGCGACGATGCTTATGCGTGGTGGGAAATGTAAACCTGTTGGGTTCCACGCCTATGTGTGGTGGGAAATACGAAAAGGATGGGTGGTCGTGCTTGTGCGTGGTGGGAAATTCGGGGGCTTTGAGCAGCAAATGTCTACGTGATGATATGATGGTTGATGATGATAAAATGAAGATGCATTTGATAACCAACAGCGCAGTTCTCCCAAATAGAAACACTGTCACAATGTCATTCAGGCACTGAAACAACATGCAGTGCGGTCCTGCGTATATATATTTTATTTATTGTAATTTAATTCTTAATGGCACACGTCATCCGCAGGAGATGGAATGATGAAATCGGTTTTCGTGCAGCTGCCGGCTGTATTGTTGCATCGCGGGATCGTGAGATATTGGTGGTGGTTTCGGGAGACCTCCATCCAGCAGTGGATTGATTGATCATGGCTCAAAGAATAATAATGTGCTTCTTACTGTTTAGCAAGTGGAAGATCATTTGGGCACGATGATGCTGATGATGTTCAGCGCAATTCATCATGATTGTGAATTTTAAGGAGCTCGTGAGTGTTGAAAGATCATGAATCTCTTGAGATGTTAATTAAAATCATAAATCATAGACTATTGCAGCAGATTGATTGTGGTTAATTGTGATTGTATCGATGATAATGTAATGGAGTTGGTATTAATCCAGCTCTAGATTTATTAATTACATTTTGTTTTTGATGAGCTATTTCATTAATGATGACATAATAACGGTATAATTGATTATCGTGACCACCATGACAATGACATCATTACGGATTTCTCGTGTAACGAAATCTTGATTCATACCTAGTTATTGTATTGATGATGATCATGATGATGTTGCTCTCGCTTGGACAACAATACCATCATCGTCGTAATATCAGTAATGTTGAACGCGTGATTAATCTCGTTAATGCGGTGAGGATGAACCCGATCGCGAGCACCGCCGTTATGAATTGGGTGATCGTGTCGAGATCTCGTGATCTCACGATGATTTTGGTGCTCACCATCACGCTGAACGCAGTGAGATCACAAAACGTCACGATCGCCACTCCATTCATAATACATTTGCGGTGACGTCATCCGCACGTTGACTCTCACGCCCAGGCCTCCCATCCCCACGAGTATTTACCGACCACCATAAACAAATTGTTTAATTTACAGTATCTTGAAATGTGAGCTTGGCAAAAAAAAACTAGATGATGATGATGATGACCACGTGCTCTTGATGATGGGAATTATGCTGAGCGAGGCCACGAGAACCCACGATCACCACTCAATTCATCATGCATTCACGATGACATCATCACAGTGCCCCTTGAACGCAATCCTCCCATCTCAACGTCGTGTCCACCAAGCCCATAAACCAAAGATTGTATTTGTATTAACATGTTTATAATGTGCAATTGATGAAAATAATATATGAGCGAGATTGTGGAATGTCATGATCTCACTTATCAGCATTTTCACCATCAGTCGCACATAATAATCATCGTCGTCAATATTTTTCAGAATACAATCTCTGAGGTCCCGAGATCTTAGGGTGCCCACTCAATCCCTCATCATAAATTCACGGCGACGTCATCTTACACTGGCTGCTACGCCCAGCACTCCCATCCCCACGTGCTTCCACCACCCCCAGCAAAACGAGTGTCCTAGTGCCGGCTCAGCCAGGGGACACCGTGGGGGCTTCTCTCAGGCGTGACGTGTGGGCGGTGGTGGCGCGAAGGCAAACGCAAATAAGCAAAACCTTGCGGCCTCAAGTATCCTAAGAGGCCCCAGATTTTTAAACCAAAATTAGGTGCACAAAAAACGCCGTCTCAAATTTTGCGCCATATAAACACGACGATCTGTTAATGCTAATACCATAATTAAAATATCTTAGTTGCATTAAGCACGCGAACGCATTTATCTCAATACATATCTCACCGCCGTCAATATGTATTCATCTCACTAGAAACGTATGAAATCGAAAGAGAGGGGGGAGGGTGGGTGGACAAAAAAAAATATTTCTGCTTAGATTAGCCCCCCCCCCCCCCATGTGCTAGCACCACCACTGCGTTGGGGGGAGCGGGAGTGGTGTCTCTCTCTTGTCTCTCCGTCTCTCCACATCCCCGTGGCTTTCTCTGTCATTCCAGTGAAAGGGAGAGAGAGAGTAGGGGACGCGAGCCCGGTGTCTCCCAGCCCCTCCCATAGATAATAAACCCCACGCTTCCCATTATTGAGGCCAACATTGCGGCAAACGAGCCGTACAGCAGCCCATGGCGCGCACACACACATTTTTTTAAATATCTAATACAGCAACAACCTCAGGTTAGCCATCACACAAGACCTCGCAGCATTACAGCGATTTCATTAATTTCGCCAAAAAAATCAACTCATACGTAAATACTAATGATATAACGTGATAATGCGCTGTGTACAGCTCAATTATTTTGTTCGCTTGTGTTTTTTACATTTCCAAAGAGACAATGCGTGCGCTGTGTGTGTGTGTGAGAGAGAGCGTCGGCGTTATTTTGTATGCGTCGTGTGCGATGTGTGATGTGCAACGCATGGGGCACACGCACACACACGCGCGCGCGCACGCACGCGCGCTTACGGACCCATAGGCGCGCGCCGTTCTATCCTGTAGGGAATACGACAGCTTCCACACGGCAGTAGGTGCTATACAATAGGCAGTGGCGGGGTTGACACGGGAGCACCGCAGAGAGAAAGAAGCAAAAAAAAGGGTCAGCGACCGCGAGATAAAACCCCTGCCCTGCTGCCCTGCTGCCCAGAATGAGCGGAGGTGTTTATGGAGGAGGTAAATGCTGGACAGCGACTCGGTGGGGGTTTCTGCACGGCTGTGTGTGCGTGCGTGCGCGTGTGCGAATGTACGAAGGTGCTCGCTCAACAGTACTTGCTCATACAGTCTTTTAAAGGATATGCGGTTTGTGTGTGGTGTATGCCATGTGGGGGGAGCGGTGGCGCAGTGGTTAGCGGGCTGTGAGCCCAGCGACACGAGTTCGATTCCCGCCGGTGGCGGATAAAGCATTTGAACCGGTCCTGGGCCTCCCCTAGGTCGACTCAGATTTGAATGAGTACCCGATGCGGGGTGTTAATATCAGCGTTGGAGAGCGCAAAAGGCGGTCGGCCGTGGTGCTGGCCACCCATCCCTCTCGTGTGCCGTGTCGGCCTTCATAGGTGCTCGCTAACAGCACTTGCCCCAACAGTCCGTTATAGGCTATACGGGGGATCTTTGTCGTCTGGTATACGCACACACATATCCGTTTATGTACAAAAGTACATGCACGTATGTGACCATGTCTTTTTGCGTGTATGTATGGGTCTGTGTGCGTGCAATATTTATGTTCACTGGATATGTATGGGTGTCTTCTATATGGGCATGTATGCGTGTGAATATCAATGTCTTTGTCCATGAATGGTGCGTACGTACGCATGGTGTGTATGCATATCTATGAGTCTGCATGCGTAGAAATGTATGGGTTCATGCGAACTGCGTGTACACACACGGGTATATTTCTTAACGTTTGTTTAACCAAGAGTCTCATTACTCCTTTGCAGGAGGGTCCTGCCAAGTGTTTGCAGTAGGGGCGATAGGTGCACGTGTATTACAAAAGGGTAATTGAATCATTGATTGGCGTATCTGCTCTATAGTCTATGTGTGTGTGCAGACACAGCAGATGGACACACGTGCAGTATGCGTTTATGTACCGCGTCTAATTGTATGAAGCGTACGGTCTATGCACATGTGTCAATGCTTATGTCTATGTATACGTATATGGCATGGCGACCACCAGTGATGACTATCTGAACCGGCCCTGGGCCTCCTCCTAGGTCGACTCAGCCTTCAATGAGTACCTGGTGCGGTGTGTAAACATCGCCCACCCCCTCGTGTGTCGTTCCGGCCTTCATAGGTGCTCGCTAACAGCACTTGGCCCAACAGTCTGTTGAGGCTATAGGGGATTGTCTTCTTTGTATTTGTACATCCACGACAATGCATTCATGAGGGTTTATCAACGATATCCGGTTTTCAGAATCGATTTCCGATTACGAAAGTGTCACCCAATGGTAATCGATCCAAGTGAATTTTTTGCAATGAATGCCCCTTGATACCCTACGGGCAAACACAGTAGAAAGGTAAAGGTGCAGCGCTGCGATTTCTTGCTCACGCCAATGCTGGCGGAAGGGCCGCCGCCAGAGGGAGCTCCAGAGGGCAATTGGCCCACTCTTCCACACTGACCAGAGGTGTTGGAAGAGGACGCACTTACACTTGACCCCACCACACGCGAACTGCCGATTGGCTAACCGCATGGTGGACCCACGTACTGTAACTCAATGCTTCAGCTGCCACGCCGGGAATTGAACCTGTACTCCTCTGGACGACGGACAAGTCCATTGTGCACTATTCTTTCCACCAAGCAGCAAACCATTCGGTTCTCGCTTAAATAGCCGCGTGTATTATGTTTATAATGATTCACTGTGTATGTTGAGGGTTAGGCCCCGTAATGATTTGGCTAAATGTGTGTCGTAAGACCCTCCCACCACCCGACATAGCTAACAAAATTAAGATTAAAACGTCACGTGTTGGAGCGTTTAAGGGGTTCGGTTTTTGGTGCGCCAGCTAAGCCACCGGTGAGTCGAGGAACAATTCTCACAACCAGATTTAGCAGTAATTAGGTACGATTTGCGTTCGAAACTACACCAAGCATTGAGGACAAAATCCAGGAAGTCAGCATAAAATGTGTAAAAAGACAAACATACACTCGCCAAATTCAGCAAACGCTGCGAGACCTAAGAGCTCAAGGGCCCCCAGATTCATGAAAAAAATGTAGCCACTTTCTTCATCCCAAATTGAAACCCTGATTAAGCAAAACAAGATAATTAACAACAACAAAAAACCGGTAGATAACTCTTGTTATCTACTGTCATATAGAGGAGCACCAATATTGCATGTTTACTCCTATCCAGGGGAATAATAGAATGAGTTTGTCACGTGACTCCTCTTTTCCACGGAAAAATCGTGAATAATAGAAAGTCATTCGCTATGCATTATGGGTACAATTGCAGATAATAATAATCCTAAATAGGGCCGCAGAAAATTGGAGTTTTAGCGGACCCTACAGCTGCCGTGGATAATAGCGGCCGTGGGTTTTATGGCGTGGATAAGAGGCCACCTGGATATCTAACTTGTCTATATCCCTTCTGGTATCCTACTGGGATGTTATAAATGGAAAGGAAGGGGTCTTCCATAATCATTCCTGCCTCAGGGCCCCCAATGGGCCAGCACCACAACAGGCTGTTTCACTGTGTGGTGGTTGTTGTTGTTGTTACTGTTCTCGCTGTCATCATTCCACAGACGAAGTGGGAGCGCTTGTGTTTGACATCGGATCGTACACGGTGCGTGCTGGATATGCCGGGGAGGATTGTCCCAAGGTAAAATAATCTTCAACTTTTCCATCACGCGCCCATTTCAAATCACGCTACGTTTTTCATCTGTTCCATTTCGGCTTCTGAATATGCTGCTGCAAGTGACTGGCCTTAAAATGATCAACACTGTTGCTTGGGGCGGACAAATGTTCAATCACACGCCGCATGTCCATGACGATCACATACACATGCACTGTCACCCGACAATCACGCTCTCATGCGGACACTTAAATCTCACACGCACAAGAGGTGACCGGGTGACCGGGTGGCTCGGAGGTCATAGTACTGTGCTGCCACTGTTGAGGTTCTCGGTTCAAATCCAGGCAGCTGACTCGTGTCATGTGAGTAGATGATCTCAGCGCGGTCACCAATGACCGCACTAAAACACCATCACATTACATTTTGGTTTTGCACTAAATTTGGCTAAATGTCAGCTCTGAGAATTAAAAAATCACATTGACTTTAATGCGACGAACCTCGCTCTCAAATGTAGAGTGGAAAGTGCTGCCCTCTACTGTGTGTGTGGACTAGAGGTCACTTGAATCGATCTCAGAGGTAGCTCTATGATTTCTTCTTCCACAGGCCATTCTCTACCACAGAGGATTGCATTGCTCTGCCAGCACAAATGATAACACCACGAACACCATCACCATTATCACTGCCATCAACAGCGTAACTGCTCCAAGCGGCGTACTCATCACGGTGAACAACACGTAAACATGAACCATTATCATCATCATTCCAGAATCACACGTAACTCTGCCCATTACTCGCTCCCTCCCACCACCATCATCACCACCATCACCCAGCAATCACACGCCCATGGAGATACTTGCACAACTCTCATCGCCGTCAAAAAAAATTGACAAAGACCCCCCCCCCCCGTATAGCCTTTAACAGACTTTTGGGGCAAGTGCCGTCCACAAGGACCTACGAAGGTCGGCACGACACACGAAGGTGGTGGGTGACCAGCACCGCCTTTGTCTCCCGAGTGGCGATGTTGACTGCGCACCGCCGACGCGTCCTTGCTCGGCTTGCTCGCGCGTCTGTCTCTCCCCGTCGTCTTGCGCAGGCCGACTTCCCGACGGCGCTGGGCGTGGCGCTCGCCGAGCGCGAGGCAGACGGCGCCGCGGGACCGACCGACGGTGATGCCGCAACGCGCAAGGAGCGCGCCGCCGCCGCGCGCACCTACTCCATCGACACCAACGCCCTGCACGTGCCGCGCGAGGGCGTCGAGATCTGCTCTCCGCTCAAGAACGGCATGAGTGCGTGGCAGGGACGGGCGCTCCGGAGGAGGAGGGAGGGGGGGTGGCGCACATGCCGGGAGCTGAGATTAGAGCGTCCAGATCTGAGATGAGCGTGTTGAGATCTGAGATTAGAGCGTCCAGATCTGAGATGAGGGTGTTGAGATCTGAGATTAGAGCGTCAAGATCTGAGATGAGCGTGTTGAGATCTGAGATTAGAGCGTCGAGATC
>CM025657.2:3199153-3215708 GCA_014621495.2 Entosphenus tridentatus
TGTGTGTCGTCACGTGGTTCATTGAGACCCTGTGTGTCGTCACGTGGCTCAATGAGACCATGTGTGGCATCACGTGGCTCATTGAGACCCTGTGTGTCGTCACGTGTCTCAATGTCGTGTCGCCGTTTTCGTCCCGCGCAGGAGGTGATCCAGGACTTCCAGGCGACGGTGCTCCAGGTGTCCGATTCTCCCTACGACGAGCAGTGAGAACGTTTCCCGGTCGATATTTTCACATGACAGGTTCCCCTTGCTCTCTCCGGGTTCGCTTTTCGCGACTTCATGTATGCGCGGATAATCTGTTTCTACCCAACATTCACTATATTATTCAGTTTGAATTCACTCGGAAGCGGCTAAGCGAGGGAAACCTGTATTCTTCTGCGTATGGCTGATGTTGATGTTGAGCAATAACTATAATCTAACATGGAGGTGGAGGGCGTCACGATGGCAAGATGTTAACTACTTCGCCTGGTATACAGGGGGTCGTGGATTTAATCCTGACCCTGACGCCTGCTGTATATCGCGTGGATTTTTCTCCACGTCCTTCGTGTTTTCCCCTCCATATTTAGAATCAACACACGTTTAGAGTGTTTGGCTGCTATACATTTCCACGTGATAAGCCACTTCGTTGAGCTATCATTTGTGGCCAGGTCGCCTCTGACAAAGAGCCGTATAGCTCAGTGGGCCTTAGCTGGTAAAATAAAAGAAATGTTTATCGTTTTAGTTCAGTTTAACGAGCCAGAGAATCTCATCAGGAGCAGCGGGGTGGTGTGGCGATGCCTCCTCCATCGTATTTGTGAATCGGCCCATTGAGTCGTTCTATGTTGCCATGGCTTCCAGGTGGCCACAGTTGAGAGTGATTGGCTGATGATGATGATTGATGATGGTGACTATTATTATAACAATGGCGACGATTTTCAAGGGCGAGCTACCATTAACAAATCCGTCTCTCCACCCCAAACCCAACCCTGATCCCACCATCCGGACCTCTGCGTGCCTCTGGCAACGTGAGTCTGCCCCCCCCCCCCCACGTTCATTGTGCTCCCCCCCCATGCCCCCCCATGCCCCCCCTCTGTGGCCCCCCTCCTCCCCTCGCCATACCAGGTCTGCCGCCCAGATGCCGACCGTGCACTATGAGTTCACCAACGGCTACAACTGCGACTTTGGGGCCGAGCGCCTCAAGATTCCCGAGGGCCTCTTTGATCCCTCCAACGTGAAGGTGCGTCACCATTGTCATCGTCATCACGATCGTCATCATCACCATCATCGTCATCACCATCATCGTCCCCATTATCATCATTATCATCATCATCGCCATCGTCGCCATCGTCATCTTCATTGTCATCACGGTGAGCTGCAGACAGAGAAGAAGACTCAAGGTCGTATGGAGGAATTTTGAGGCAAACGCCTGGCATTGGGCAGAGGATGAATGAGGTTCAAGTTGAACCTGTTCACAAGTAGAATAAGGTTTTTTTGGAGGATGTTTTCATCTTTGTCCTCTCTATCGGCCATCCAAACAATTTTCATTAAATAAATGGCCGATGGATGATGAATATGAAATTATTATTGTGACCGCGATGTGTTCTTACTAAAAAAGACAAAGATCCCCCCTTTAGCCTTAACAGACTGTTAAGGGCAAGGTCTGTTAGCATGCACCTATAAAGGCCGGCACAGCTATTGCCCACTGTTACTGGTCGTGAGCAGGAATCTAAATCTGGCCACCTGATTCATTGTGCGGTGTGCTAACCACTGCGCAACCGCTCGCCATACTAACACACACAAAGGCAATTACAAAGATCCCCGGTATAACCTTAACAGACTGTTGGGGAAAGCGCTGTTTGCGAGTACCTATGAAGGCTGGCACGGGACACGATGGGGTGGGTGACCAGAACCACGCCCGGCCACCTTTGTCTCCCCAGTGGCGATGTTTACACATCGCACCAGGTACTCATTTTGAGGCTGAGTCGACCTAGTGGAGGCCCATGACTGGTTCAGATAATCGTCACTGGTGTTGGCCACGAGCGGGAATCGAACTCGGGTCGCCAGGTTCGTATTGCAGCACGCTAACCGCTACACTACCGCTCCCCACACACACACACACGTGTACACACACACACGTGTACACACACACACGCATGTACACACACACACACAGGCACACACGCGTGTACACACACAAACACGCATGTACACACACGCGTGTACACACACACACACGCGTGTACACACACACGTGTACACACAGACACGCGTGTACACACACACACGTGTACACACACATGCGCGTGTACACACACGCGTGTACACACACGCGTGTACACACACACGTACACACACACACACGTACACACACACGTGTACACACACACGCGTGTACACACACGCGTGTACACACACACGCACGTGTACACACACATGCACGTTTGTGTGGCCACAGGGGCTGTCGGGGAACACGATGCTCGGAGTGAGCCACGTGGTCACCACGAGCGTGGGGATGTGCGACATCGACATCCGACCGGTACCCGCTCACACGTCGCACGCTCAGCGAATTGATGATGGCGATGGTAACGTTGAGCTGCGTGAATGCGCGCATGTGTGTGTAGGGTCTCTCAGTGACGTGCGGTAAGGTCAATGCCTGGGTCTGCCAGATTCACACACTGAGAGGGGCGTGGCCTCACGGATGGGGGCGTGTCCTCACTGAGGGGGGCGTGTTAGACACGTCCCCCTCAGTGAGGCAGATGTGATAGCTGCCTCCGCTGGTGCTTTTTCATTGCAGTTTCATGACGAGACAAGCGAGCCTAAATATATTTATACACGTACGTGAAATAAGTTACCTGGAGTATGGAAGGCGAGGACATGAAATGAAGGGGTCTACAAAAATTACATTGGTGACATACTGAGATAGTCACAGGCACGCGCTTATTACCCGCGCTCCATCCAGTTGCTGAGGGGTTGCGCAATCAGAGGGGAGGCTGAGCTCGTCGCTGCATCACCTCTCGTCTCTTCCTGCATTTGCAGCGGAGCTCCGCAAATTTGGCGATTTTGACTATAAAAATGATTGGAATCGTACAGAAATTACATTTATAACACAGATCAGGGGAAAATTTTGAATATTTATTTTATTTATTGTTCTTTTTTTTCGTAACAGCTATTTTCATTGAAGTATGGCAGGGTGAGGCTCTGCCTCCCCTGCCTCCCCTGACCGCATGTCCCTGGGGTCTCTATGGGAGTGTGATTTGTTTTGGATGATGGCTGACGAAGTGATGTTGGTCATGTGGTGGTGATGGTGGTAGGAATAGGTTTTACCCTTTAAACTAGTACAAAAACTGACACCTTTATACAAGAGATCATGTTTGCAATAACCACTGACTGCTTGTGTTGTGGCTGATGTAGTGATGTCGGTGATGTGGTGGTGATGGTGGTAGTGTGTAACTGTGTGTGTGTGTAGGGCCTCTATGGGAGTGTGATGGTTTCGGGTGATGGTGATGTGGTGGTGATGGTGGTAGTGTTTAACTGTGTGTGTGTGTAGGGTCTCTATGGGAGTGTGATGGTGTCGGGTGATGGTGATGTGGTGGTGATTTGTGGTAGTGTTTAACTGTGTGTGTGTGTGTGTAGGGCCTCTATGGAAGTGTGATCGTGTCGGGAGGAAACACTCTCCTCCAAGGGTTCACCGATCGCCTCAACCGAGACCTCTCACAGAAAACGCCGCCGGTCTGTGCGCCCTCATCCCATAACATCGTGATCATCGTCAGCAGCGTGCGTGTGTGTCTCTATATGTGTCTATCTTCTCTAAGTGTGTAGCTGTGTCTTTCTCTTTGCATCTCTGTGTATCTCTCCATATATCTTAGTATATCTGTGTGTATACTTGTGTATGTGTGTATACCTGTCTGTATATAAGCGTGTTTCGGCCGGATCGAGGGGGCTAAACGGGCGCGGCAAGGGCTAGAGAAGAGATGGAGTGATGTGGTACAGGAGGACGTGGAGCTGAGTGGACTTGCCGATGACTGGTACCAGCGGTGTCAAGATCGGCCTCAATGGAGGAGGCTCGTGAAGGACGCTACTGGGCAGTTGGAAGCAGTCGCCCTTCAACAACAACGGAGGGCGGAGGAGCGACGCTCACAACAACGAGCAAAGCGCTGGGTGGCTAAAGTACAGCAAGTTGGCACAGTAGGGGGCACAGGTGGTGCATCAGCCACTCATCTCAGTCAGTCCCGTGACCTCCTGCCAGCGGGCGTTCGACACTTCACGTGGCCTCAAGGTGCACATAGCCTGGCACAATCATCGTGGTGACGTCACCTCCACTTAGTGGCGAATGGCGGTTGTTGTTATATAAGCGTGTGTATCTCGCTCTGTCCCTACCTGTGTGTGTATCTTTGTATGTGTGTTTCATCGTTGCTCGCCTAAAGCACTTTTCCCAAAAGTATGTTAAGGCTATACGGGGGTGGGGGGGGTCTTTGTCTTTTGTCACGATGAGCAGAGCATGAGACTCAAGCTCATTGCCAGCCCCAGCACAGTGGAGCGGCGTTTCAGCTCCTGGGTCGGAGGCTCCATCCTCGCCTCGCTGGTACGTGGCAGCCCCCCCCCCCCCCCCCCCCCCCCCCCCCCGGTCTCCCTTGCAAAATAAATGCAAAATAATTTATTGGGAATCCCATGTTCTCTCAGTGGGATAGGCGTGGAACAAAGCATGCAGTGATTCATTCGTCGATTCGGTCATCAACTTTGCTTCATCCAGACGAGGAGAGCCCACCGTGAATTATTCCTCTTTGCCACTTGGCCGCGCCGACGCTGTTTCGGAGCCAGCCCGGCGAGGTTCAGCAAGCACGAGGTTGTTGTTTTTTCCACTGCTGAAGCCGAGTCGTGCCGCTCCATTCACTTACACATTCACTCACTCGCTGTAGAACAGGGGAAGGACGTACAAACCCCTGACGCAAAGGGGCCCAACTCCGGAACCGAGGCACCCAGTGTAACCACCGTGCCACCCTGACGCCCGATGTCATAATAATAGACTTTTATTTTCATCTTGATTTGAAGCTTTCGTGACTGCAGGAATCTATACTCTCTGGTTCTTTCGGTAAAGTCCCAGTTGGATAGGTGACGGACGCTTGTGTTGCGACCGAAACGTCGTGTTCTTTTATGATTTTTTTCTATCTACGTGACTTTACCGAAAGAACTAGAGAGTATAAACTTTTATTTTTCATTTTACAACGTAAGGCCCGCTGGCCAATGTAGCTCTTTTCAGAAGCGACCTGGCTACAAGTGGTAGCTCAACGAAGCGGCTTTTCACGTAGAAATTTACAGCAGCCAAATACTCAAAACGCATATTAATTCTAAATGTGGAGGGGAAAACCGGAGGACCCGGAGAAAAATCCACGCGACGACGGGGAGAGAGGCACACAAACTCCACATATACAGCAGGCGTCAGGCTTGGGATCGAACCCACAACAATCCTGTTTACCAGGCGAGGTAGCTAACTTCTCGCCATTCATTCTGCAGAACAGTGGGCAGAACATACGAACTCCACTCACTCGCACTCACATTCACTCACTCACACTCACTCTCTGCAGAACAGTAAGAGAACATACAAACTCAGAATAGAAAGGTGTCCGAGTCCGGAATCGAAGCACCGGTGTTACCACTGGGCCGCCCTGCCACCCGATGTAACAACAACGACAATAATACTGGTAGGAACCTCCTGGTTACACCAGCTCACAGGGGATTATTGTGTCCGTCCGTCCGTCGTGCAGGGAGGGGCTGGGTGGGGAGGGAGGGGTTGTGTGGGGAGGGGAGGGTGGGGAGGGGCTGGGTGGGGAGGGGAGGGTGGGGAGGGGCTGGGTGGGGAGGGTGGGGAGGGGCTGGGTGGGGAGGGTGAGGAGGGGCTGGGTGGGGAGGGTGGGGCTGGATGGGGGGTGGGGCTGGGTGGGGAGGGGCTGGTCACCCCGTGGTGCCCTTATAAAACTCAACGTTTAACCTACTCACGCCGGCTTGTGCCCGCCCTCACAGTCGGGCATATTTGTGGAATACACCACGCCGCCGTAGACCCTGGCCATTGACCGAGCAACCCAACGTTCCTACCAGCTCCCTCCGCAGGAATGTGTTAACAAAATGACGCACTCTCTCGTCTCTCCTAAAGGGCACGTTCCAGCAGATGTGGATTTCCAAGCAGGAGTACGAGGAGGGAGGGAAGCAGTGCGTGGAGAGGAAATGCCCCTGAGCCGCCCGATCATTGCATCGAGCGGCGCCAGGCGACGGTGCGTCCGCGCGTGCGTGCGCACGAGAGCCGCGTGCGTGTACGCACGAGAGCCGTGTGCGTGCGCACGAGAGCCGTGTGCGTGCGCACGAGAGCCGCGTGCGTGCGCACGAGAGCCGCTTCCAACGGGGGCTCCGGCGCCGACTGTTTCACGCGCGCGCGCTCTCTCGCGGATTTTGACCGCCGGAGTTGAGACGGACGGACGGACGGATGGGGTGAGCGAGCGAGCGAGTGAGCGAGCGGCCGCCGTGCACGGAACGCGCGTGCGGACGGAGTCGACCGTGGCGGAGGGGGCTGCGGTGCACAAAAATCAAAATGCCATTGTTCTTTACTACACCCCCCCCCTGCCACCAACCCAACTCCCACCCAGCGGCGCTACGGTGGATTTGAATTGCCGACTGCCAAGTTGTTTACGATGCAGCGGGGGGCTCGTGCATTGCCTGGCATTGGCCGTGGTGTTGTGCAAGCACAGGCTGACGATACTTTAGGACCGTTGTGATTAGACGAAGACTCTGTATTGTGGTGGTGCTGCTGGTTAGGGTTGGTTAGTGGAGTGCCCTAAGTTGAAATTTACCTGTTGCCGGTGTCCGCCCACCCCCTCGCTACCCCCCCCCTCGTCTCCAACTTATAAGCTCATAAGTGAGATGACAGAAGAGATGTAGAGAGGGATTAGAGATTAATTAGCTATGTAAATGTTAATTAGATGTGTTTAATAGGATTTGAATTTATGACATTTGGTGGACCCCCTGTTTTTTTTTTATAAATCCAGCTCCCTTGAGCTGATTGGGGCCCTTAGCAACACGGTATCAGCTCAGGGGGCTGATACCGTGGCAGAGCGCTTCTGGTTGAATTAAGGTTTCGCCGGCCCATGATTAAACTGGGCTCCTAAGTGAAGCGTTATTGATGACCTCAGCCTCGAACCTGATCACTGCACGCAAAAAAACGCCTTCACATTTAATTTGCTATCATCTCCATAGCACGGAGTGTGGGGGAGTTTAGCAACTTCAGTGTGGATGAGGTCACTTGAAGGGGTCTCAGAAGTAGTTCTGTAATGTCGCCTTCCACAGGGCATTCTCTAATAATGGGTAATGCAACTGCTCTTCAAGATCTCTGAATGGAGAGTTAATCTCCTTCCATGATGCCAATGGCCCAGTACCTGGGAAAATAACTTGGGGGAAAGACAGAAAAACAGTGTTAAGGCAGTGTTTGTTCATGATGGTGGTTCTAAAGTTTGTGTGCAGGGTGTGAGTTGTTAAATGGACTTAGCCACAGCACAGGATCATCGGTATTTTTTTTTACATTACCGATCTTATCGTAAGTTACAAATGTGTTGTGAGAAAAATCCTAATGTCTGGAAAGAGGATTTCTGCAGTTCAGACTGCACTGAATTCAACCAAACCAGAAGCTCAGAGGTCAAATATCCAGGCCTGTGATCAAACCAGGTTCTCAAATATTGTGTTGATTGCCCTAACCTTGGTCACTGATGACTGCACACCAAAAAAAACCTCGTTCGATTTAGTGCCACACTTGGTTATATTTTATTTCTGAACGTTTACCTTCATAATGGGTTGGAAGGTGCTGCTCACTAATTTGTGTTCGAGGTCTCTTGAAGGGATCCCAGTAGTTTTGTGACGTTCACTTTCATCGGCCATTCACTACCACGGAGGGTCCCCACTGCTCCGTGAGAGGTCTCAATCGACACTTTCACGGCAGAATGCCGGTAATCAAATTCGGGATAACATTTAGGGCAAAGCTATTGTCTTTCGACCAAATCGCCCGAAATGCGCTCGGATTGCATCAGAATTGAGAAGCGCGTAAGGGTTGGTGCCCGTTTAGCACTTGGATGCCAAAACTTGCCAGGTGTTGTAGGAGTGTGGCTGACTTTCTAGCGGTGGTCCGATTTCCTCCCACACGAAGCCCAACTCTTAGTGATGAGAAAAGCCAAACATCTCTCATGTGGCAGGACCCTCTTGAAAAAGCCTTGATGATCAATTAAGCCTTCTCAGGCATCACCATAGTATTTCAAAAGACATAACAATGGACATTAGTCCCTTATTTATTTAGGCATTGTAAGGAACAAGCAAGGGCTCTCCAGAGAAGTAAAAATTGATTCAAAGGCATGGTGGTTTAAAAGGCACGTTGGTTTAAAGTGATATTGTATACAAACTCGTTGTATTGCCATGGAGCATTATGGGTAAAACCAATATTAGCAGTACTCCATTCTTTACAGTATTGCTTTTTGTTGGACATGGTCCCATAGTTTATATGGAATGATCCTGCCAATGACATTTGGTAATCCAGCAGCATTTATTTAACAACCCTGAACTGCTGACAAGACTGAAGGTTTAAGACTAGTTATGAATTTGCTTTCTGAAAAAGATCTGTTTGCTATTGGTCTGTAAAAGCAAAAGGCTGACAAGACTACTATTGTGGGTACAGAGAACGCGAGTTCAGTTTGTGCTGGAGTTAAGGTGGAAGCAAGCAGGCGCCTTCTTCTTTAGGACACAATTCACGTTACTTCCCGACCAAACAGACGGGCCAATACCATAACTCAAGAGTTTTACCTTTTGGCGTCATCTGGTCCAACACCAATGGAGACTAGGCTCTAAAAAAAGCTGTCTCGGGTGTGGACCAATCAAATTCAAGGACAGTGATCATTATCAAAGTTGTTTCTTTTTGTTTGCATTTTGACTGCTTGTTGTGGTTATTGCAAACATGCCTTGTATAAAGGTGTCAGTTTTTGTACCAGTTGAAAGGGTAAAAGCCTATTATTACTAGTTTTACTGACTCGCACATGCAGCATGCGTCGTGTGGCGGCAGCAGCAGGGGCAGCGGCGGTGACTCGGTGGAGATAAATGTTGACCGTTTTGTAAAGTTATTTTGTTACGTAAAAATGATGGTGCTTAATTGTCGTCGAGAAGCTTACCTTGATGTGATCAAAGTTAACCGAAAGTGGATGCCACACGTTTGACGTGGCAATGCATGTTCCAGTCGTGTACTCTCGGCGAGCGTGGTTGGTTGAGTGTCAGTGAAGTGATTAAACAGACTCCAAACAGAACATTTCAAACGTCGCACCCCCTTTTATTCCTCAACAAACACGACCACCACCGATGTGACGACACGAGATGCTTGAGCGTCGACAAGAAAATTAACCCCCCCCCCCCGTTCCACGACGACCGGCGTTTCACAGACGCAAGGGAATTGGGCTGCCGGTATCTCTTTTGTGGGAATTCACACGGACGGTGACCAAGAGGTGGATAGTTGTTCAGTGGCTCCAGGTCGGGTAGACGGTCAAGTCCAGCTCGGGTTTTCTACTCTTGAAATCCATGCAGCCAAGGAATCCATGAAAACATGTCCAGCGACAGCCCAGCGGTACCCACTGGTGAAAACAACATTCCCCCACCCCCACACGTTTCTACGGCCCTTATTCATAGCAACAAAAAAAGAGCCACTGCCTAAAATATCACCTTTCATATATTATTTATCTATAGGGCTGTGTCATTTGACGGCAACCAAGGGCACGACTTAAGAGTAGATGGTGGGAGACTGTTAGGGCAGATCTTGGATGGTCGTGTGCCTACTGCGCATTGGTGAGGTGCGCTAACACGCCAACGGCTTTTGTCATCACTGCCAAATGCAGCGTCACTCCAAATTTATCGATTGCCTCATGTCAACTGCAAAATGAAAACCGGTGAAGCCTACCACCTCCACCTGAACTGGAGCCACAGGATGCCACCGTGATCGAGCTTCAGCCGCACCGAACCTCACAATAATAATATCCAGGGGCCTACCCTGGCTCCTCCCACCCTCAACCAGTATATATATACAAGGACTGTTTTCTTGGAATTTCTCTTACGTGAAACAGCAATCGTGCTGTGACGGTTCCACCTGAAGACGGAAGCTTGTGTTGCCTCCGAAACGTCGTGATTTTTATTTTATTTTACTTTTATTAATTTAAATGTTTTACCTACGTGACTTTACCGAAAAAAACTAAGAATATAAGAGAGCACCATCGCCTGTCCTTTCAGTTGTTTGGACTCCTCAGTTGCCGGGATTGCACGCTGCCGATGATCGTCAGCAGGCCCTGCCAAAGGTGCGAACATTTCGCATTCCTGAAAGTTGCATTTGTGACACTCTCCTGCAGTTACATCGCTCGCTGTGACGGACAGCGGCTGTGTTGGGGGAAGAAGCACGCAAACGGAGCTTGCGGCAAAACCCGATGCTTTTGTCAAGCGAAATAAAATGTACAACCACACATGACGCCACTGCTGCACAAGTGGGGGGGGGGGCTGTGACTCCACGATTGCTGCATGCCCCTGTACCGTTCGCGTTGCGTTGTAGCGTGCACCGATGCCTACTTTATTGAGGGCAATATTGGCACGTAAAATGAAGATTAATTCATTTATCGATGCGGGAACGGAGCTGACCTTTAGTAAGGAAAGAGGAACACCTGCTGTTTGTAGGCACGTAGCTGAGGGGGTAGAACAAGTCATGGTTGCGGGTTTTTAATCCTTTGGCTCAGATTAGACATCTATGTTTAAGCAACCCCCTCCGCTGGAGTGTCCCTACAACAAGTGGTGCCGTTTGTAGCTTCATCGACAGTGCGCCCAACCTTACATGCACGCTGTACCAATCGGCTCGTGAGCGGGCGTTTGGCGGAATGTTAAGTCGCGGGATACCAAGCGATGACGATGTCTTCGGGGGAGGGGGGGGGAGGCGGGGAGACCTTCATCCAGCGGCGGATCGATCACGGGCTGACGGCGATGGGGATTTACCGAGGAGGATCAGGGTCCCGTCACGCGGGCGGCGCGAGGGCGTTGCCGGAAACGGGAAAGCGCCAGCGACGGCCGCCGTTCACTGGCGCCCGCTGCTCTCGGCCGCCTCCTTGGCAGCGGCCTCCCGCTCGGCGTAGCGCGGGAACCTCTCCAGGAGCCGCTTTTGCAGCCTGTTGTCGCGCAGACGCTTCCTCCTCTTCTCGCGGAGGTGCTTCTCGATTCGCAACCTACGGCGGGCGTGCACAGGCCCGTGTCGTTAATCGTATTGCCACTGTCCACAATTCAATTTTTTTAGTGACGTTGCGTTGGCAGTGGTGTACAAGCACATGATGATAATCATGGCTGTGCATGTGATGTTATCTCCTTTCTAAATACTCGATTCATTTTCATAAACGCAGCTGAAGATGAGTGCCCCTATAAACCTGGCGTGCCTCGCCTGGTTTCCCTGCATCGAGTCCCTACGCCTCCACGTTTACAGGGTTCGAGGCGAGACGAGAGGTAGCCTAAAGACACTCCTAGTCAGCCATGGCGTGTGACGTCATCATGAGGGGCAAAAATGGGCCAATGGATTTAATGGGGACGTTTCTTTTTTTTTTTAAACGAGAGCCTATGACGTTACAACGAACTCTAAATGTAAAAAATACAAAATCCTTCATAATCACCTGATGTAGGGCTTGACGAAGGAGGGCGTGTAGAATCTCCTCCTCCTGTGGCGACGATTCATGAACCAGGGAATCGGGTGCTCTTTGAAATTGTACCTGCAACGACACGCGGCCACGTCAAGTCGAGCCACACCCCCCCAAAGCGATACCAGAACACACCACGACCAAAACACACCCACACACCGCCACAAACACTCGGGGCCCATGCCAGTGGTGCAGTGCTGTACAAAAAACAAAGATTGCTCGTACAGCCCTTAACAGAATGTTGGGGAAAGTGTCGTTAGCAAGCACCATCGAAGACTGCCACGGCACACAAGGGGGCAGGTGGCCAACCCCACACCTGAACGCCTTTGTCTTTATTAGTTACACCAGGTACTCATTTAAGGCTGAGTCGACCTAGGGGAGACCCAGGAAGAGTTCAAATATTTGCCGCTGTTATGGGTTGCGAGCGGGAATCGAAATAAGGTCGCCGGGCCCATAGCGCAGTGCGCCAACCACTCTACTAGCACTCCCCACACGACTGCAGTGCTGCACACAGACACGCGCACGTTATGCACACACGTAGGCACGAACCACGTGGTGTAGCCGAAGACGTTATTGCGCCACTCGCCCGGCCGTGGCAACTCCTGCCCCGTCTGCAGCAGCCGTAGCGCCTTTTCTCTCTCCCGCACAACCCCGTCCACGCGGTCCATCGAGTGCTTGACCTACGGCACGCCGGAGAGGTGGGCGGGGGAGACCGCAAGGTCAGCACCAACCGCGCAATTGTGGGGGCCATTTCCCCAGCAGTGGCTTAAGCAATTGAAGGGCTGCTCCTTCACATTTGATATCATTTTAATAGACGAGCCGATGCATTGTTAAACGCCTACTCGAGTTTCAATGACATTTTGGAGGTGAACGATGCAAACAATTTGGCGACCTTTTTAATGCGCTCGGGGCTGGGCATGGGAACGCTCTGCCGCTTGGCCTCCTGCTCCAGTGTCAAGAGCATGTTGTACTCCTTCAGCAGCACGTACCTGGCGGACACAGCCCCATTCAATGGCACACGTGAAATAACAACGCCACAGACACGAGGTGACCGGGTGGGTCAGAGTTCAGCGCGGCTGAGCCGCCACCGCCGAGCCTACGTTCGAATACAGGCATGCGTGTAAAACCGTGTTCTTGCGTGCAGTGAGCTGATGGTCTCAACCCTGTCAACAATGACTGCACACGAAAACCCTTATCACATTAAATTTGGTTCTGCGCTTAATTTTGCCTAAACTCCAGCTCCAATAATTAAATATCGGCTTACACGTCACGTGATAAAAATAACTGTCATGTGTCAGCTTCGCGTACAGGCTCCACCACGTACAGCCGAACCAAGTACATCTGTGCGATTCAAATGTAATGCATTATTCTAATGTTTTTTCCTTCACGTCATGGGAAAAAAGGCAGTTACCGTACACTTGGAACTATCATGGTAACCGGTGTCCTGCCCTGTGTCGGGCCAGCAGAGTGTAGTGCAGCAACGCCCATTGTAGTGCTGTAAAATCTATGCCTCCGGACACATCCTGTGCTCAACGCATTCATCAATCCACACCGAGCAGCGTGGTCAAATAATCCCCACAACGTGGTGCAGCGTGAGGTGGCCGTCACCCAGGCACTGAATTGACGAGAGGGTGGTAAGTGTACATTATTTGTGTGCGACCACCAGCTTGCGCTGCGAAACACTTCTTCTTTGGAAGGCTGCCCCGCCTCCTCCTGCACCTATCAAGGTGGGCAGCGCTCCACCTTCTCACTCTGTACAGGTCAGATGAGAGCAAAGGATGTAGTAGTGGTGTGTGTGTGTGTGTGCAGAACTTGCCACAGCTTGTGCAGATCTTCACTGCTCTTCCCTCTGAGGAGGCGAATGCCCCATGATGACCCTGAGATGAATGACATCAAATGCAACTGCTTGGCAATGCCTTCACAGAACGCCAGCACCACCACAATCAGTGCGCCCGACCAGAGCTTGGTGAGATTTGAACAGGGCCTAAGGGGGCTATGAATAGCACGTGGTGTGACAAGCACCACACCTCCAAAAGATTAGAAAACAAGCTTAAGCTGACACCTGATAGTGCATACATTATCAGAGTTATGTTTTTTGTTTGCATTATGACTGCAGGTATTGTGGTCTATGCTAACATGACTCCTTGTAAAAAAAAGGTGTCAGTTTTGTTGCCAGATAAAAGGGTAAAAAAACAATTATCAAGCTTAAGTTATACACTCCCTAAAGTGGTCACCCTTATAACCTTCACTGCTCCTCTCAATGACAGCCCAAAGGGAAACACAAAGACGCTCCGTGTAGCCTTAACATACTGTTGGGGCAAGTGCTGTTAGCGAGCACCTATGAAGGCTGGAACGGTACACGAGGGGGTGGGTGGCCAGCACCACGCCTCCCCAGTGGCGATGTTTACACACCGCACCAGGTACTCATTCGCGGCCGAGTCGATCTAGGGGAGGCCCAGAACCGGTTCAGAAAATCGTCACCGGTGTTGGCCGTGAGTGGGAATCGAACTTGGGTTGCCGGGTTCGTAGCGCAGCGCGGTAACCGCTACGCCACCGCTCCCCACCAAAGGAACACGCACAACAACAACAACAGCAGCAGCAACAACAACAAGAACAACGATGGAAGGTTTTCCTTCCCATGGAAGCCAGGCCCGGTCACCGTGTCGCCCTGCACGGGACGCTCACCAGACTTCACCGTCTCCTCCCCCCATCGCTTGGGGTCGTCAAAGAACTCCTCGAGCCCCGCGCGGACCCCGCTCGTGTGAAGGGCGCGCGTCCAGGCCACGCTCGGAACGCCGGCGGTCACGGAGAGCGGCTCGACCCTGGCGCGGGGTGGCGGGCGGGAGAGAGTCGGCGTCAACCGGGCAGGGCCGTCCAGGCAAACGCGCAGGCTTCGGGCCCTCTAAATTATCTCTTTTTATCACCGCCCGCGCGACACGAAACCGCCGGCCATCCGGCCGACTCATCGATTCATTGACCGACCTGAAGCAGCCGTGCGACGGGAGAAGGGCCCTGCTGCTAGCGACGGGCGAGGGGGTCGGCCGGTGGGACACGCGGAGGCGGCGGCCCAAGAGGCGCGTTAGCCCCGCAACGTGAGAACACCACGAGGCCGCCATGTTGGGTAAGGTGGTGGGGGGGGGGTGACCCGGATGATGATTAGGAAATCGATATTCGAAATTGATAATGCAGAATCGATCATTCTGACTCGATATTCGAAAGCGATAATTCAGCATCGATATTCTAGGTCGATAATTCAGCATCGATATTCGGAATCAATCATTCGAAATCTATAATTCAGAATCGATATTCAAAAATAGATCATTCAGCATCGATATTCTTGAGTAAGAGTTTCATTTTTATCACATTGGTATTTTAAATTAAATATGAATAATTTTTTTTCCTAAAAAGTGGAACATTTTGGAAACTTTTTTTTCACGAAAATAAATTGTCACGCACAACGAGTCTGTGTGCAAAATGTCAGCTCGATTGGATCAGGGGAAGTGGGTTCAAAAACGACCGAAAGATTTGCACGGTCGTAAGCGCGCAAGCGCGCGCGCAAGCAAGCAAGTGAACTTAATATAAAGGATTTAAAAATAATATATGATTATATTATATTATGTGTTTATTTTTATTATTTTATTATTAATAAAATAATATATTACTATATTATAATATAATGTTTTTTTTCATTATTTTATTATTTCCCTTCTACGTGACTTTACCGAAAGAACCAAGAAGATCGAGATTGAAGTGACAACATTTGGAAGCTCCCCGTATTAACATTTCGATTCGATTCCCGAATTGAATCGTGTGTTGAGAATCGACCCGTGAGCGGATCGATTCCGAGCAGGAGTAAGGTCGCGATGGCGGCGCTGAGTGTGTTGCGTGCCGCTCTGCGCGGCGCCTCCTCGTCTCTCTTCTCCTCCGCCTCCTCCTCCGCCTCCTCCTCGTCAGCGGCCTCCGCCACCTCGCCCCTGAGATGGCTGCTCGGCCGCGTCCCGGCTGGTGAGTCGATGTGGGCGGGCGAGGCACGGCCGAGAGGGGAGAGGCTTGCAAGTTGACCTTGTTAGGAGCGAGTCTGAGTTGCTGACGATCTCTTGTGACGCTGCAGTCGATGTCTTTGGGGGAGCGGTGGCGCGGCGGTTAGCGCAACGAACCCCGGCCACCCGAGTTCGATTCTCTCTCGCGGTCACCCAACACCAGCGACGATGATCTGAACCTCTGCTGGGCCTTGTGGTGCCGATCCGGGTTTCTCAGAAGCGTTCGCTTGACAGCACTCACCCCAATCGGTGTGTCTGTCGATGTGTGCACCTGGGGGTGATCGAACTTACGACCAAAGCTGCGGTTTGACAACCAGAGGTCTCGCTCCGAATCGGTCGGGCGGCGTTATATTTTCATCCGCCGCGCAAACGCCGTGTGGAAGCTACCTGGTCTGTCGTTTCGCATGAAACTTTGTCGGGTCTTCTCGGCCACAGTCATGCCCCCTTCTCAACGGCTTGTGAAACGTGGACCCCCCCTCTAATGGAACATCTACGCCGGTTAGAAACATTCAGGCTGGCATGCCTACGATCCATACTGGGTTTAACCAGGCTGCATTGTGCGAGGAGCTCGCAAATCCTTGAAAGATCTGGACACGTTCCCATCGGTGAGCTCCTCCGACAGGCGAGGCTGCGTTGGCTGGGCCATTAAACCCGCATGCCCAGCCACCGCATGCCCAGCAACCGCATGCCCAGCCACCGCATGCCGAGCCACCGCATGCCCAGCCACCGCATGCCCAGCCACCGCATGCCCCCAGCCACCGCTTGCCCCCAGCCACCGCATGCCCCCAGCCACCGCATGCCCCCAGCCAC
>CM025657.2:3215718-3234060 GCA_014621495.2 Entosphenus tridentatus
CCAGCCACCGCATGCCCCCAGCCACCGCATGCCCCCAGCCACCGCATTCCTCAGCCACCCCTTGCCCAGCCACTGCATTGCCCAGCCACCGCATGCCTCAGCCACCCCTTGCCCAGCTACCGCATGCCCCCAGTCACCGCATGCCAAAGCAGCTTCTGTTTGGCCGCTGTTTGGCCGCATAGAGGGGGGGATAAATGGGCACGACACGGGCTGGAGAAGATATGGAACTGATGCGGTACAGGAGGATATGGAGCAGAGTGGACATGCCGACGGCTGGTACCTGCGGTGCCAAGATCGACCTCTATGGAGGAGGCTCGTGAAGGACGCTCCTGGGCAGTTTGAGGCAGTCGCCCTCCAGCAACGACGGAGGGCAGAGGAGCGACGCTCACGACAACGAGCGGAGCGCTGGATGGATAAAATGCAGCAAGTTGGCACAGTAGGGGGTACAGCTGGTGTGCATCTACCGGTCATCTCAGTCAGCCAACCCATGGCACCTGGGTCTGTCCCAAGACCCTCCCGTCAGCGAGCCTTCGACACTTTACAAGGCCTCAAAGTGCACCTGGCCTGGCACAGGCGCCGTGGTGACGTCACCGTCACTTATTGGCGACTGGCGGGTGTTGGTTATAGAGCTGACGGTCTGTGTTGTCCGTGTTTCAGGCCACGTGCGCTACAGCAGTAGCGACAAGCGGTTGTTCTACATCGAGCCCACGAAATACTTCGACAACAGATTTCTAAATCTCACGGTGAGTCGCGTGTTTTCGCGTGTCTCGGAAAATTGTAGACCCTCGTAGGCACACCTGCACTGGGCGGTTGGATAATCCGTTGTCCACACATTATTTGGAGTTCTGGACAGAACCAATCAGTGTGCCTTTCAGGCAGGTAGAGAGTTTGGACGTGTAGCCGGGCCACATGCCTTGTCACGGTATGCCCAAGCAGCTCCTCTGTGGTTAGCACGGCGAGAGGAGAGATGGGCTGAATTGAGTTTACTTGCTGACAAATGGTACTGGTGGTCTCAAGATCGGCCTCTGTGCAGGCTACTCGTGATAGATGCCACTGGATAGTTGGCAACAGCCACTGTTTAGCAACAACGGGATGCAGAGGAACAACTCATAACACCGAGTGAAGGCATTTGGCGCCTAAAGCACAACGAGTTGGCACAGTGGGGAGCACAGATGGTCAATCTGCCAGTCGGCTCAAGTTGGCCAAACCAATATCAACTGGGTTCGTCCCATAATCTCCTTCCAGAGAGCCTGTATGGCCTCAAAGGGCACCAAACCTGGCATATGTTCTGACACTTAGTCATGGTGGCTGATGTTGTATGTGATCTTGGCCATTCAAAATATCAGCAATAGGAACCTGCCCTGAGCTTCTCCGACGTCAACTCGGCTTTTAATGAATATCTCCACCAGTGCTTTGCATGCCATAGCATCGGCACTTCAGAGAGAAAGACTGTTGAGTGTTGTGATGTCCACACCATCCCCAAGTGCGCTTTTCCGGCCTTAGTGGGTGAACTTTATCAGCACGTGTGCGCATACATTCCGTGAGGGCCAGGGAAAGGGGTTCAGCCTTCCAATTTATTTCTCAAACTACTGCTGGCAGAAGGGCCTCCACTAGAGGGTGCTTGGCCTGCTCTTCCATGCTGGCCAGTCATCTAGAACCCACACTCACATGTTTACTGCTGGGTGAACTGAGGTGGGGGAATTGAGGAAATTTGCACCGTTGTTTCAGCCACCATGCCTGGGAGGTTGAACCAAACTGGTGACCTCTATAAGGGCTTGCTAAAGGTGTTGAGATGTAACTTGTTATTTAATTGAAACATTTAATTGTCTTCTTGGTTCTTTCGGTAAAGTCACGTAGAATGGAAACAATAAAAATAATAAAATAAAACATAATAAAATAATTCTCACGATGTGAGAATTATTTTATTATGTTTTATTATGTTATAATAAATAATAAAATAAAACATAATAAAATAATTCTCACGACGTGATAATTATTTTATTATGTTTTATTTTATTATTTTTATTGTTTCCATTCTACGTGACTTTACCGAAAGAACCAAGAAGATGAATCCCTGCAGTCACGAAAGCTTTAAATCGAAACATTTAATTGTGTTTTGTAATTTTTTCTAATATATTTCTGCTGTGCAATTTGACTCATCAGGTATTCTACTTAGCCCTGACTGGTGTGCCCGCTGCTATCATCATCACGTACATCAATGTGTTTGTTGGTAAGATCACACGATATCGAACGTAATAATGTTACAAGTCAGATGTAAAACATTGGGAGATTTGTTTAAACCCTCTACACACACATACGCAGCTACAGGCTTCACAGAAATTGTGGTGTGATTTTGTCATGGAATCCAAAAGTGTGAAGAAAGTGGTTGTGTTTCTTCTTCAGGTGAGGCGAAGCTGGCCGAGATCCCAGAGGGTTACATCCCTGAAAACTACGAGTACCATAAGGTGTGTGGCTACAAAATCGATGTGCACGACAATCAACAGCAAGTTCTCCTCGCCTCGCAGTGGCACAATCTCTTCAACATCTTTACGTTATTTCGGTGTGCGTGTATGGAGCGGCGGCGCTGTGGTTAGTGCATTTGCGCCACGAACCCCAGCAACCCCAAGTTCAATTCACGGTCACGGCTCACTTCAGGGGGCGATTGTCTGAACTAGTCCTGGGCCTGCCCTCAGTCGTAGTGTGTAAGCTTGAGCATTGGGGAGACAAAAGTGGAGGAGCATGGTGATATTCAGAATGAGAATCTTTGTACTGGTAGGAACCTACCAGTACTCCCTCAATAAATTGGCACAGTAACTTTGAACTATCAATACTACACAGGTACGGCTCAAAGTTACAAATCACATTTGCAAATGTGGCTGTATATCTAGCACTAACCTTGTGCTTCAGGATATTTGTCTGAAGTTAGGCTTGCGACGTTAAGGGAGGGAACAAGGTTGTGCAATATTCGCATGCACGTTCAGTGCATTGTCTTTGATTATTTCGGTAAAGTCATGTAGATGAAAATAAAATAAAAATCTCGTCCCGTTGTCTGTCAAAAGCTCTTACAGCTAAGTGGAATTCCTCCCCGTAGAGGCGGTTAATTCTAGATAGAATAAAATAAAAAATCGTATTTTTCATTTTATTTATAAATAAATAAAATTATTTTTTATTTTATTTTCACCTACGTGACTTTACCGAAAGAACCAAAGAGTATGGTTCCTTGCAGTCACGAAAACTTCAAGTCTAGAATTAAGTGCAGTGCATTGTCGCCTCCCCTCCTCGGCGCGGTAGGATTCCTGTCGGTTGATGTGTCTTAAAGCGTGTCCACCTCCCTTTTGGGGGGGGGGGGCGGAGTGGGGGTCCTCTAAAGCGTTGTGATTGTGCGATCGCTTTTTTGTATCTATCATCTGGTAGCACCCCATCACGCGGTGGATCGTGAAGCACGTCCTGGATCCCCCGGAGAAGAACTACGAGAAGGACATGCACCTCATCGCCAAGGAGATGGAGAAGTCCCACCATTAGTGAGTGCTTTGCGCCCCAAGCAGCCGAGTCGAGCTTTACTCTATCGGCTGCCGCTCATTGCGGTTTTACCACTGTCGGGTTTGTTGATCGTGGTTTTTTTTTTGGCATCGTATTTCTGCGTGTGAGTGGTGGCTTTTTAATGGAGTCGATCACCTACTCATAGTTCTGCCCGAGAAATATTTGGTACGGCCGTCTATCCAGGCAAAAGCTAAAAATCCCTTTAACCGATTTTTATTAAACTTGGCACACAACTCGCCAATACTTATGCCTAGGTGTGTATAGTTTTTGCTCAAAATTGGTCATGAAATAGTAAAAAAAAACATGTATATCTTATACATGCAACAATGTATTGATACATCTATTTAATTGGTTCTCATGTAAAACCTATTTATCAAACCGCGTGTGTGAGAATTGATTGTGATTCCTGTATTCAATGACACTGAAGAGTTATATATTGGATCGTACAAGAAGGGAATGCCGAATCCAGTCCCCATCAAGGATGTCGCCAAGAGATAAAGAAGATGCAGTGGTCCAACGTCAGGTTCACTTCACGATGGTTAAGCAGAAAATGTGGAAGTGCATATTCTACGTGCAATGCATTTCCCTGGTGCCGACTTGCTAGAGCGACTTGAATCCAGCTGTGATGAGCCTGAAACAAGATCGCAGGTAGACGGAATGTGTGGCACAGGCTGAAGAATTAGATCAAAGAAAAGTTACCAGAATAAATGGATGAAGGCTTCAGTGAAGATTATTAAGCAAAGTGTTTTTGAAGACGGAAGTTCATAATTAAAAGAATCAGTTGGTGGGACGATGGAAATAGTTGCACCGCATTCCCAGCAATATTCGTGCACGTGCGTTAGAACGCAAGTTCAACGGCGTTCGCTCGCACGCGTCTCGTATGAATTTGTATTTTCCCGCACCTCCGATTAGCACGGTTGGCTGCATACTGTGCGAAAGAAGTTCAACATACATGCGTAGTATTCCGCGCATTCGCGTGCGTTTCAAATCGTTTGCGCGCCTCTTGACAGCTTCGTTTTGTAAACATTCCCGATGTGTCCGTCGCAGTGCCATCGAAGCCAAAGCTCGCCGCTTGATGCGGGACCGCGGAGACGGGCCCTGGTCCATCATGCCGGTCCAGGACCCCACGGTCATCATCCGTCATCACAAGGCCACCCCAGACGACTGAGCGACGTCCACCCCACGCCGACCTGGCGTCGTCCTCTCGCGAATGCCGTAGCCGTGGGGCTCCCTCTTGTGCAACCCGCCGGACCCCCGTGCCGTGTCGGTGAAGACTCGGCACGGGTGGCCGGCGCTGTCGTGGTTAAAGAGCTGCTTTTCCATTTTCACCATAGTGTGTCTGCGCGCGCGTTGTGTGCTCTGAAAACAATAAATAACACATTTGAACCCGAAGAAGATATGACTCCCGCGTTTGGTGCTTTAATGCCATGCTTCGTCTCGGTGGCGGTGTATCTGTGGGAGGTTATGGGTGGGGGGTGGGGGGGGCACGTGCTCCCCGAATGAAAAGCAAGTCTCGTTTTCAAATCGTATGTAAAACTCGGTCCGTCGGACCTCTTGGGGTCAATAAAATGAGAATCACGTTGACGGAAAGTCGACTAACCAATCACTCGACTGGCACCTTCCCATGGTCATGCGAAATTTCTGTTTCTGTCTCAGGGCCACCAAAGGTGACAGCTGACCTTTGTTGACATTTCAAAATGTAAAATATTAAAAAATACTTTTTAAAAAAAGACGCTTTAATGAAATGTACGTCACGCACCTGGGGGGGGTCATTTGTGACGATGTGTAAAAAATGGGGGAGGGGTCAAAAGCCGTTCAAAATCGCGTGACGTCATTTATGGATGGCCCCAAATAAACATTCTGAGTCTGAAACTCTGAACCGGGCTCGACACAGTGCCTCATCGGTAGAGTCAGGTTTTCCCGAAGCGATGTCAGTGAACCACCAAAACGTACATTTCTATATAATGTTTAACGATGTACTATATATACTGTTCAGCTATCGTGTTTACGCTGTAGCTAGATGCTGTGATTACACGCTCTAGCGGATAACACATTCCTGCGGAGGGAGCTGGTAGGAACGTTGGGTTGCTCGGTCAATGGCCAGGGTCAACGGTGGCGTGGTGTATTCCGCAAATATGGCCGACTGAGGGCGGGCACAAGCCGGCGTGAGTAGGTTAAACGTTGAGTTTTATAAGGGCACCACGGGGTGACCAGCCCCTCCCCACCCAGCTCCACCCCTCCCAGCCCCCACCCAGCCCCAACCTCCCCACCCAGCCCCTCCCCACCCTCCCCACCCAGTTCCTCCCCACCCAGCCCCACCCTCTCCACCCAGCCCCTCCCCACGCAGCCCCTCCCCACCCTCCCCTCTTCTGCCAGCCCCACCCCTCCCATTTTTGGATGCACGACGGACGGACGGACACAATAATCCGCTGTGGGCTGGTGGAACCACGTGGTTCCTACCAGTAATATATTCACCGTAATTTATGCAGCTGTCAATGTTTATATTTTGTATTTATCGATACTCTTTGCTGCCACCAGAGGTCGGACCATAACTTGTAGTATTCTGAATAAGCGGATTGGAAAATGAGAACCGGTTGCACGGTCTGTTTTTTTTGTTTGTTAAACGAGGCATATACAATCTTCATTTCCCGAATCACATTCACTCGAATACATTTCCCCTGTGAGTTTATATTGTTATGTTGATTCACTCTTCAACACACCGGTGGGCTAAAGTAGTTAACTATTTGTCTTTTTATATTCTTGGTTCTTTCGGTGAAGTCACGTAGAAGGGAAATAAGAAAAAAAATCCCTTCTACGTGACTTTACCGAACGAACCAAGAATATGAATCCCTGCAGTCACGAAAGCTTTAAATCAATATTTGTCGTTTTATAAACGTGACACTTTTTTACTGTTTGGCCGTGTCGGGTGGTGGAGGGTTACGATACATTTATAAATAACGCGATCTAACCCAAAAAAACCTTTATTATGAATACTATTGGTCGCGAAAGCCTGCTACGTATTAAACTGATTGTTATACTCCCCAAATTAAATGCCAACTGTGCTCTCACGGCATCTTGTTACAACACACATTTCCTTTCACGATTCTTTGCAGCCAACAGTGCACCAGCTTGTCAGAACTGGCCTTTGAAGATGGCATCATGGAACGACTCGTGAAGTTTTACTACCGTAGCACCTGATCCACACTTAGAGCACATCTTATACACCCAATAATCATGTGAATTAATTGAAAATCACAAATTTGACTTGGCGGGTTTGCTTTATCACAACTACGTACAAATATGAAATGTGGTTCTGCACTTAATTTGGCTCTTAAAACGTCAAATATCGTGGGTTGACCATCATTTTATCCTTCCCCCGCACGCTCAGATTGACTACGTACGGTGCGAAAGAAGTTCAACGACTCTCACATGGCAGAGCGGGGTGAGTCAGTGCTGCCCCGTACCGAGCGTAAAATGTGACCCAGATGTCCCTTCGATTTAAAGCTTTCGTGACTGCAAGGATTCATCTTCTTGGTTCTTTCGGTAAAGTCACGTAGAAGGGAAATAATAAAATAATAAAAATTCAACATAATAAAATAATTCTCACGACGTTTCGGCCACAACGCAAGCAGCCGTCCTCAGGTGAAGAACAGTTTTTTTTACGTGGTGGTTTAGTTACTGCAGCTACATACTATTAACATTCCTTCCCTTTATTAATGCTACCCCTATCCCCTCCCTTTGATGCTGATAATCCTGCATAATGCACAGGCATAATGACTTTGAAACCCCCCGCCCACCTCCTACGCATTTCACAAGTAGTACTAATCCCATATCTGCATTTCCCATAAATATGCAAAATTCCTCTTGATATGCAAATTATTTTGTCAAGGCGCTCTTCCCCCTCTAACCCAGCTTAAATATATGCTCCAAGCCTGGGGTGTTTCATTCAGACGCTGTCTTCCCGACAGACCTGTTCTTCACCTGAGGACGGCTGCTTGCGTTGTGGCCGAAACGTCGTGAGAATTATTTTATTATGTTTTATTTTTATTTTTTTATTATTTCCATTCCACGTGACTTTACCGAAAGAACCAAGAAGAAAAAAACAGGGCTGGCTCACCAGGGTTTTCACGGCCAGGGCCCCTCCGTATATGGGTCGGGGTGGGATGACACCCTATCCCTTGGGTGTAGCAGCTGGGACGTGGTTGGTCTATGGCTGCTGGATGCAAGGGAGGGGAGTGAGGCTGTGTGTGAGTGAGGCTGTGCCCGTGGCAAAGGCTCGGTTGGTAACCTCCATCCTCTCCTTAACACCCCCCTCTCTCTCTCTTCTCTCTCTCTCCCACTCACTCGAGTCGCGGCTCCAGCCTGGGTGGTGCTCAGATTTCTCGGCTGAGACCCACCACTTTACATCACAAGATCTAACTTAGAAAGCTTCGCCTGGAGTCGCTCTAACTTTTATTTCATTGCGTTTGTTCGAGTCCGTTTAATGAGGTCGTCCCGTCGTTATCGTACGAGGTTTTTCTTATTTATTTAAATAGCGTCGTCGCAAAAATAAGATAATCATCGACGCCCGCCGTCGCCGTGAAGTCGGCAAGAAGCTACCGGCAACTTCCAAGGGGCATTTTGGCAGTGGTGTTCTCAGGTTCTCAGCCGTTCGTGGCGGCATCAAGATCACCCGAGGGTGATTTCTAGAAGCAAGAGAGGAGGAGGAGGAAGAGGGGTCTTTTTAAGTTGGGGAAGAAAAACGACAGAAACCCAAAGAAGACAAAGACCAAAAAGGGCCCCCTCCCCCATCGTAAAGCGACTTCGACACCAGACGGTCTGCACATGTAGCCATCATCGTTGTGAAAGGCCCTGTTAGATCACGTGCCAGCCAAGGTGTGCAGGGTTACACGTGGCAGCCAAGGTGTGCCGGAGCCAGGTGTGGAGGGTTACACGTGGCAGCCAAGGTGTGCGGGAGACAGGTGTGTAAAGGGGACACCGTGAGACGGGTGTTGTAGGAGGAACCTCAGCGCGATAAGGGTGGCACTGGGCACCCTGATCCAGGGGTGGAGGTTTCGGTATCCAGGTGAGGGGCAGCGATGACGGACGTGTGGGAGTTGCTGCTGCCCTATCTGCCCACCGTACGCATTCCCACATCGGGGACTCGAATCTACAAGGATGAATGCGCCTTCTCTTTCGACAGCCCGGTGAGCACGCACTGTGTGTGTGTGTGTGTGTTAGAGAGTGTCTCTCTCACAGACACACGCACTGTGTGTCTCTCTAATCTCACAGACACACACACAGTGTCACAGTGTTTGTGTGTGTGTGTCTCTACTCTCACAGACACACACACGTACTGTGTGTGTGTCTCGACTCTCACAGACACACACAGACACAGTGCGTATGTGTGTGTCTCTACTCACAGACACACACACACACGCACTGTGAGATCTACTCTCTCTCACAGACACACACGTGTACTGTGCGTGTGTCTGTGTGTCTGTGAGAGAGTGTATCTTGCCCGCGTGTGGGGAGCGGTAGTGTAAATGCCTAGCGCACCTCGCTACGAACCCGGCGACCGGAGCTCTGCGAATACATCTGAACCGGTCCCGGGCCTTCCCCCTAGATCGACTCGGCCTTAAACGAGCACACCTGGTTCGGGCGTGGTGCTTGTTGGTTTGAATGAGTAGCACGCTAAACACAAGTGTGGCAACAGTGAATGGGTGAGTGAGTGTTTTATTAAAGGGAATGTCCCTTTCCTCTGAGCGCGTGCATCGTGTCTATGCCATGAAGAAGAGGGCATTGCTCTAAATGTAACCTAATGCGTATTTGGACGTTTAAGGCCACCCAGTGTGCGCGTCCAAGTGAACGCTTGTGTAAGTGAAGGATCGTCAGTGAACGAGTGAAGGGTAGACGTGGATTAAATCTACCTAAGTGAGATAGGCGGTGAGTGAACGCGTTACAAGCGTCTGCGCCTTGAAGTGCACGCAAGCTTCGATTGAAAGCTTTCGTGACTGCAGGGATTCATCTTCTTGGTTCTTTCGGTAAAGTCACGTAGAAGGGAAACAATAAAATAATACAAATAAAACATGATCAAATGAAATTCTCACGACGTTTCGGCCGCAACGCAAGCAGCCGTCATCCTCAAGTGAAGAACAGGGCTGTCATTCGGACGCTGTCTTTCCGACAGACCTGTTCTTCACCTGAGGACGGCTGCTTGCGTTGTGGTCGAAACGTCGTGAGAATTTCATTTTATTCAGTTTTATTTTTATTATTTTCCTTCTACGTGACTTTACCGAAAGAACCAAGAATATACACGCAAGATCTCAAGTGAATGCGCGATCCTGAGTTGCCGTACGCGAAAGTGAACGCGTCTGTGGCTATGTTAATTCGAGCGGAGACTGGGTACGTTGTCGGTGATTGTGTCGTAAGCAACGGTGAATTTCGGCAAAACATGTTACACAGATGAACGAGCGTGAGTGAATGAATGTTTAAGTGAATATGGGTCGGTGAACATAATTGCAAGCGTGTACGATTGAGTGAATAAGTGTTTGCGTGTGAATAAGTAGGTCACGTTGTATTAAGTGAATGGTATGTATGAAGTGCAACGTGTTTAAGTGAATGCGTGCAAGTGAATGCGTTATCGTGAGAATGCATTAGCTTGTAAGTGAATGAGCGGGTGTGGATTTAAGCACATGTGCCGAAAGTGAATGTATGTTTAATTGGTGTATTATGTTTGGTGTACTAGTATTGTGTGTTGAATGATTGGGTGGGCTTGTGAATGTAAGCAAATGGATATCTGTTTAAGTAAATGTGTAATATTTGAATGAGTGTGTGTGTACGTGAATAAATGTAGATGCATATTCTGTACAGCGTGACACTTACACTTGCATGTAATGTGTGTCCATGATACGCGACTAGACTGACGATTGACAGACGAGACTTAAAGTGTCCGCACGTTATAAGTTGCAGCAGATGACCTCTCTGTTTATCGAATTCTGGGAAATAATAATTTGTGGTTGGACACGACGTTTGCTTCGTGTGTGTGTGCCATTGAAAAGTAGGGGAAATGCAGGGGAGCACACAGGGTGAAACAGTTACATTCTAAACTCAATTAACACAATTCTCAACGTAACATGTTTTTGATGCTGCTACATTGAAAACATGTCAATGCGCTGTGCCACTTTCTTGTTCCAAGTGTCACGAGAAACCCCCCCCCCCCTCCCCCCAAAATGTACGTTGTAATGTTCTCAGCGTAGTAGGCAAATGTGGGTTAGAGCAAAGCAAGGCCTAAGTTGAGACTGGAAATCCCAGGGCCTTGCCTTGCCACTGGTATGAAGGCACACGTGGCGTGTGGCTATTTTGGTATTGAGAAGGCCCAACTTAAATTTAGCCCCTGCTGATGTGAGTTGCCTGTGAGTGCCGGGTGAGATAGAAAGCTAAGAAGAGGGAGGGAGGAAATGTAGGTCTCTCGTGTACGAAGGGGACGTATGGGGAGGGGGCGATGAGGATGGATTCGTTTGGAATGTCAAATATTTTCGATATCTCACTCGACGCCCGATTCTTTTTACAAAGATGTTCCCTCAAACTCTTGAGTCTGTGGCCTGATCACGGAGCTTTGTGTGGACCCACGGACAGGCGGGCTATGGTGCCAAGAATGCCACTCAAATGTGGTTATACTTGGAATGCGGGCAAACTTCCATCTGTGCACAAATCAATGACTGGCAAATGCAGCCACAGCACAACGTCGCTTATCCGACAGCCACAAATCCGCCCAGACCAATTAACAGCTATGGCCAGGAGTCAAACTCAGGTTTAGGATGTCAGAAGTTTTTTTCGCGAGTAAAGCCCATGGAGCTAAGAAGCTGTTATTCAAATTGCGACTCAGCCGGCAGGCAACACCAAAGCATTCCACAATTACAGTAGTAAAAAAAACTAACTTAATAATACCAATTATGTCGTAAAGCTACATTCACGCTTAAACTTAAGTGATTTTAATAATCAGTTTAAATGAGGTGGCAGAATGGAGGTGCCAAGAGTCGGAACTAGGTGGTTCCAAAACTTTGGCTTCGTACGGCACGAACGATGTTCAACATACATAGGTCCCTTCCGGCACATGTTCTTCTCCCTATAGGAACCAACATTTGGGATTAACCCTACAGCCATAATCGAAACAAATCTCACCTGGTAGGAAACATACATTTGTTGTGTGAGGGGGTACGAATATTCGGGTAAAACCGATGTTCGTTTCCACCGGGTTCCTCGCAAACCACCGCACTTGCCATCTACGGGGTCAAGTTCGTGGATGTTAAAATTCTCAGGGCCAAGGATTCAATGTCGATGGATAATTCAATGCACAAACATGGTTTGTTTGCTGTACTCAAACAAAAATTGTCACCCACATGAGGTGTTGGCTCTCAAGTGCAGCTTGCAAAAATAAATCGGCGAATCGTTTGTGGGATTTTAGTGCTCTGTACTTCAAATATACCGCAGTTGTGGAGTTATGCAATGTGAACGTACTGCACTTTTGATAGACTGTATAATACTGTAATGTGATATCGTGGAGCATGGAGCATGATCCGTTAAATCATATACAAAAAAATAACTTCGTTCTGTGTGTCCACAAATACACACCACGTTGTTTTTTGTTCTATCAATCTGTTTATTGCCTTTCTAGGCCAATATTAACCGGCAGCTTTTTGGGCAAAGGCTCTTCTTTGTAGTGCACCAATTTGGCCTTTTCGCTTTACCTGCATTCAAGAAGGGCTATTGCCCAAAACGTTACTTATATACAGTATATAATTTTCTTTTAAGTGTTATTATTGATGTTGAGTTTGTTTGTTATTTGTGCTCCACTGGAAATGCAGTTAATAGCGTCACCAAATACTTTGTTTAACCAGCAGCATATGTTTAGTAAAGACAAAATAAAGGAAACTCGAAACAGGTCCAAATCTTTGTAGAGCTTGGTTGCTGAAACTAATGCTGCTGAATAATATTAGTCTATAAAATCAGAAAGACGTTAGACTACATCGTATGTTTTTGTTTATATGGAGTCGCATAACGGAGCTTACTTATATTTGGTGTTTGTGGTATTTAATGGCCAGCAGGTTCACTTAACGGTGGCTGGAATTGGCATCGTTGAGGAGGGAGTTAAATTCAGACACTTGAATGCTGAATTGGTTGGGTAGGTCAGAGGTCAGTGAGTTGGTCCTGCACTGCGAAGTTTCTGGATTCAAATCCAAGTTTCAGCTGCCTGTGCTTAAACCAAGTGCTCAAGTGTAGTGAGTTTATGGCATCTGCGCAGTCACCACTGACTGCTAAAAAAAAACACGTTAAATTTAGTTTGTAACTAAGTTTAGCGACATTCCAGTTCGAAGAATAAAAAGAAAATCGTTTTTTTCTTCCATGCGACTGACATTTATCTTGGAAGCAGTGTGGACGGGGAATTGCTGCCACCCCCTCCCCCTCCCTTGCGGACCAGGTATCACCACTTCCCTGAGCCCTTTATGAATGCGAAAACTTCCACCACACTACGAGAGATCCAAATGGGGCATCATCGTCTTATGACATCGCACACTGATGGAAGTTCCAACACGTAGGGGGCTTTCACGACCAATATCATCCATAATAGAGATTTTTTTTTGGTTAGATCGCGTAAATATAAATGTGTCGTAAAACCCGCCACCATGCGACACAGCCAATTAGTAAGGGTTGCCACGTAAACTAAACGTGCCAATTCGTTACTAGTACAGCACACCGGTGTGTTGGAGAGTAAACTCACAACAATTACCATTCAGGCGACAGCCAGAGTTCTGGAGAAATCCTCCTGTTTTGGTCTTAAAAGAAAACGGTTACATGCGATGTCGTCACTTGTTAGCCAATCAAGTGCGAGGAGAAGAGGGGGGTGGGTGAATGTTAGTGTATTATGTTAATGCTGTTTCCGATTACACCGATGGCATAATCGGAATAAACATTTGCGGACAAACAAAAGATTTAGTAACAAAATTAATAAGAACACTTGAATGCCACTCGCTCCCCACATTCCTAACGTCACATAGTTGCCTGCAACGGCTAAAATCCGGTCAGTCTAAATCATTAATTCATTTTCTCACTTTTCCACAGTGCATGGCATGAAGACAGCTTGGCAGGACCCATTGGTAGTTTTTTTAGAGATAATCCAAGGTCAAGAGATCATCAAGGACAAAGCCAAGGGTGCCACCACAACCAGCCATCACGTCCTTCTGCTAAAGCCCGTAATTGTTGTGCAAGGCCCATACCCGGGCCTTCAACCGTTGCTCTAATAATCACTAATCAACTGGCTCTCGGTCACCCTCCCCCCCCGTTGCCACTGCAATGCCCATCTCAGTCACTTGCCCTCTTCCATCCTGCGCGTGTGTCCCACCCATCACAACCTCCTCCTGCTCCTCCTCTTCCTGATTACATCCCACAACACGTGCCCGCCGTTCAACAAACACACATGCGTAGTCGAATTACGAACGTCCAATTCGATAACACTTATGGAGATAATTTATTGCGACTAAAATAGCTCCGCTCTGACTTTCTCATGCGGGTTCCCTTCAAATCAGTCAATAACATCTGTGCCAGCGACAGCGAGGATTCTGGAAACAAGTGTTGGAGTCTTCGGCTGGAATATCTCTCAGTGGGCGAATAACAGTCACTGCCATGTTCGCAGTGGCATCGAAAGGGAGTCCTTCCCAACGCGAGTTTTACTCATCGTTGTTTGTTTTGTACGGGCTGTCACAAACGAGCGCTTGATTGCGGTCGGAACAGCCCGGAATGCTTTTCCGGGAAAATTATACATGGGCAACACCTAGCCACATCTCGTATTTATCGTGTGCTTATGATGCTGCGTTTGATTGTGCGTGGTTGTGAATGCCGCACAAGGTTTCTGATAGTCCGTTCATAGGAGTATTAGGAGCAGAGGGTACAAGAATATAGTGGCACACGTTTTGTAACTCTAGTGGTAAGTGCTTTGTGCCCGATAATCTATCTAAAGCCAGCACTAGGCAGCATTTCCTGAAAATATCGAGTGAGAAATGAAGGATTTATTACAGAACAAGGGCGACTTTGCCCAGTTCCAACACAATAATTAATTTGCTCGGTGCCAGACGCGCACTTCGTGTGTACGCGGCGTAGGGGAGTGGGTATGAGAATGATCTATGATGGATTGTAACGCTAATCGCACGACTTACGTAGTTTGTCGTAAAGCGTTTTGATTAAAAAAAAAAATCGAAGTATACAAATAAGCTGGGTTTATATTTATACTTTTGTTTTTTCCGAAACCAAATTTCTCAAAATATCTTCTCGTGTCGCTGTAAATATCAGCCGCCGTGGAGGAGGAGGAGGAGGTGGGGGCGACAAAATCAAATCGCGTGCGGGATTATTGTTGCATAGCAGGGACCCGTGAGAGATGGCGACAGCATTGGGGAGGCCTTCATTCAGCAGCGGATTGAACATGTTCGATAACAGCACTGCCTATTCTTGATTATTTGGAAGCCACTGCACCTTCTAATCTAGACTGACAACTACTTTCTGTAGAACTGCTCTCTGTGTTTAGTTTATTGTCCCATTCTCCCCCGCACCTCCGATTAGCGCAGTTGGCTACGTACGGTGCGAAAGAAGTTCAACATAGATTTACACGCTCCACGTTTTCTGCCAATCGTACTAATGTGCAAACTGACGAGGGGTATACGGGTCAATTGCAATTTTGCAAGTGAAGTTATCGTGAAGTACCGACAGCTCGGCCATCGGATTGTGATTGAGACTGGACGAGTAACCAGAGACCTTTCGTGTTAATCGATCGAATTTCAGGTGCTTGGGGCACTAACAGGGAAAAAGTGGAGTGAGGCTTTAAAACATTGGTTCTCACTTGCACGTACCTGGCCGTGTTGTTTTTTTCCCTTTCATATTGTTTTTTGTTTGTTACATATTTAAATGTTATTCGAGTTTTAGTTGTTAAGAGTTTTATTCACTTTCATTTAAGGCCTTGTTAAGGCTTGGGTATTTGTACGTAAAGTGCTGTGAGGAGGCCTCGTGTGAATGGCGCTGCGTAAATTCAAGTTCTCGTTCAGGTTTATTTTGTCCTTGGTACGATGCACTTTGTCTGCGCCGTGTGTATATTGAACCTCTTTCGCACCATACGTAGCCAACCATTAGCACTGTGGTTCATGTAAGCTTCCTGAATAAGCACCTTGGGATGTATGCTGAACTTCTTTCGTACCGTACGTAGCCAAACGTGCTAATCGGAGGTGTGGGGGAAGGACAACAAACTAAACACAAAAATAAGTTCTCGAGAAATTAATTTTCAATCTAGATGATTTTAAAGTGCGTAGCTCCAGTGGCATCCCTCATATCGGAAGGCAGAACGTTCCAGACGTCCTCAGAAGCGTAACCGAAAGCGTGCGATGTGATGACCGCCACCTCTGTTCAACGGCCAGTAGCCAAAAGCTGCTGCGAGGATGACCGGAGTCCAGGTGACGCTTTATGCTCCTTGACGAGCTTGGCGAGGTATCTGTGGCAAGCACTTTGCGCGTTTTAATGAGCGCGATCTTACAACAAATTCGTTCAGCAACTTGAAAGCCAACGCAGCTCGGCGAGCACCAGGACGCACACGGTCGGACCTTGACCGTGTCCATCCAGTGGATAGGCAAGGCCACCCGGGCTGCGCGCGTCTGCGGGCTGACCCCGTGAAGGGGGAGAGGTCGCCGTCTAAGACGCGGTTCGCTGACGTCGAGCGCCGCCGGCACCGGCCCGTGCCGCCCCCCCCCCCCGCGCAGGAGTCGGAGGGCGGCCTGTACGTGTGCATGAACACCTTCCTGGGCTTCGGGCGAGAGCACGTGGAAAAGCACTACCAGAAGACGGGCCAGTGCGTCTACATGCACCTCAAGCGCACGCGGCGCGAGGTGAGCCGGGGCCACGCGCGTTCCGTTTCGTCGGTCCGATGTCGGTCGGTCCGTCCGTCCGCGCTCTTTCATGCGTTGCCTTTTCTCCCTCATTTGATCACTGTAAGTTTGTATATATGTTGACTTTCTTTCGCGCCGTACGTCGCCGACCGTGCTCATCGATTTTTTTTTATTTTACCAGGTAAGGCCCACTGGGCTATGTAGCTCTTTTTCAGAAGCGACCTGGTCACAAATTATAGCTCAAGGAAGTGGCTTACCACGTGGACATTTATATAGCAGCCAAAAACTCTAAACGCGTGATGTTAATCCTAAATGTAGAGGGAAAAGCCAGAGGACCTGGAGAAAAATTAATGTGACCACGAGGGAGAACATGCAAACTACAAATATACAGGCGTCAGGTTTGGGGTGGAACCTACGACGCCCTGTATACCAGGCGAGGTAGTTAACATCTCGCCACCGTGGCACCACCAATTTGTGATGTCGGCACGCCGTGCCCTGAGAATACGTTCAGAACTCGCGCCGAGCGGCGCTCTCTCTCATCGCGATGTGTGTCGAGTGTCACCTTGGTCACCCCTGCAAATTAAGCGAAGCACTCGATGTATATTGGAATTTGGTGATGCTGCTGCTGCTGCATTGGCAGTGGTACACAAACACAAATAACAAAACAAACAACCCATTACATTCGTCAATAACACTGTGGCCTTCAAAGGAAAACTATATATTAGGTTCCATGAAGAAGGGCCGTTGCCTCCCAATGTCATATGTGATAGGTAAATTTTTTCCTTTTAAGGCTACAGTGTTATTGACGAATGTGAGTTTTCTTTATCACCGAATGGGAGGTAACATCACGGAACCACTTCTTGAGATACCTTTAAGTGACCTCTTTATAAATAATCAGTTAAAGTCTCTCTACTAATTAAAACCTCTTGTTCCCCCAGCGGTATAGCGTTGTTGGCATGGGCCCCGGTGCAAGGAATGAAATGGGGCACTCTATCCAATGTCTCCCTCTCTCTCCGTTGGGAGCCCAGTGCCTGGCCACCCTGGCTCATGCACCCTGATGCAGTCACGCCGCCTGCACACACTCGCCATGGTGAAGGGATGTTACCTCCCTCGCCTGGTATGCAGGAGGTCTTGGGTTCGATCCCGACCCTGGCGCACGTATGTTTGGGGTTTGCGTGTCTCTCTCCCCGTGGTCGTGTGGATTTTTCTCCCGGATCCTCCGGTTTTTCTGCTCCACAAGTATTTGGCTGCTGTAAATGTCCACGTGATAAGCCACTTCGTTGAGCTATTATTTACGGCTAGGTCGGTTCTGAAAAAGAGCTACATAGCTCAATGGGCCTTACTCAGTAACATAAAAAAAGGTTTTTAGTTTTAACTAAGCCACTGCTTGTTTCTCACTCTCTGTCTCTGCGTTGGCTTTCATTTCTCAGAAGCCCCAGGGAGCTTGTGGTGGAGGAGGGGCAAGCGATGGAGAAGACACCACCCTTCGCCTTCTCTCGGTGACAGGTCAGACCCCTGATAATAATTATTATTATTCGTATTCCAGTGCTGCTCTATTTAATGACGGTTGTTCAGGAAGGCCGCATCGAGTCTCAAATGTCTCTTCAGCAGGGGGCCTGCTGTGGGATGCTTGGCCATTTATCATCTTTTTGGCAAGTTGGCCCCTTCACCAAATCGCACTGACCAGCGTGGTGAAGTATGGCAAATCGACAACTCGTGGCATAGGGAGGCCATCATCCAGCAGTGGATTGTTTGCATATTTTTTAATCAATCGAACTCCAGCTGATATGCAACCGTCTTTTTTCCCCTCATCTACATGCCCCCTGGAGCCCTTTGGGGCCCCAAGCTTTGCGCTTTGTTTGCGAATGTCCAGCGCCACCACCGGGGGGGGGGGGGGGGG
>CM025657.2:3252437-3288823 GCA_014621495.2 Entosphenus tridentatus
ATGTACACCACGTGCTCTGTGCCATGTACACCACGTGCTCTGTGCCACGTGCCGCCACGTCCCGTGTCCCCTGTGGCATGTACACCATACGCTCTGTGCCATGTGCCATGTGCCCAGTGTGCCACGAGTTTGATTCCGGCGTGCCCGCGGCGTCTCCGCAGATGAACAGCGGTGCCGAGGCGACGTCGCCGAGCCGGGCGTTTGCGTTCCGCTTGGAGGAGCGCGTGCAGTGCTGCCAGTCGCGCAAAGTTCGCTACCAGCACCGGCCCGAGCACTCCGTCAGCCTGCCGGTGCCGCTCGAGTCGGCGCACAACCGAGGGGGGGGGGGGGGGCGCTGCTCGCCGGGCGGTGCTAGCGGCCGAGTGGGCGTGGCCTTTGTAAAAGTGGGGCGGCGCCTGAGTACAGAACGACTCGCGCAGTTATAGAAATGTCGTGAATCCGGTTAAATACAAGACTCAGTGAGGGGCTTAAGGCGGCAAAGCATCGTAAAGTTAATGTTTTTATTTTTTTACTTGGACTTTGACAACCGACATATTAGTGGTCCTGAACCACCCCTTAAGTTGTCTCCTAACTCCACAATGCTTGCCTGTCTCGGCTACCTCATTTAATTGGAGACGTGACGAACGTTAACTTCGGCCACGTCTAGCAATGGCGCACGACGTTTATGTACTCGGGCCCAGGGAGTTCAGCGCCGTCGCACCGCCTGCACACTCGATCTACGCCACCAATCGCCCCCGCACCTCCCCCCACCCCACTCCGTGCAGGGGAGCTGCTGGAGGTGGAAAGGAAGCGGCGTGAGGCGGTGGAGCAGGGGCGGCCAGAGCCCCGGGGGGTGCGCGCCCGCGTGCCCTTCGGGGCCTGCATGCAGGCCTTCGCCGAGCCCCAGAACGTCGATGACTTCTGGAGCTCCGAGCTGCAGGCCAAGGCGCCGGCCGTGAAGTACGCGCGCACGCCGCGGGCACGCAAGCACGCACGCGGCCGTGGTGCTGGTGGTGGTGGTGCTGCTGTTGGGCCAATGGGGACCCAGAGTAGAAATGATGTTTGGCAGGTTGGCTAGTTGGTTGGGGATACAGGTTCGTTATGAGACCTCCTTTACCAGTAGCAAGATATAGTAATAGGTTTTTACCCATTTATCTGGTTCAAAAACTGACACCTTTATACACGGGATCATGTTTGCAATAACCACAGCACAAGCAGTCAAAATGCAAACTAACAAAAAACAACTCTGATAATGATATGCACTGTCGGGTGTGGGCCAATCAATTTCAAGGACAGTGCATATCATTATCAGAGTTGTTTATTTTTGTTTGCATTTTGACTGCTTGTGTTGTGGTTATTGCAAACATGATCCCTTGTATAAAGGTGTCAGTTTTTGAACCAGATAAAAGGGTAAAAACCTATTACGATGATACAGGTTCGCATTTTGTTGACTGGTTAGTTTAGGCGTAGGGCTGGCGTTTGATCAGCTCGTTGGTTAGGGATAGTGGATAGCCTTTGGTAGGCTCATTGGTTAGGATTGGGGATAGGGCTGGCGTTTGGTTGGCGAGCATAATCAGACTCTTTACCCCTCCTTCACATTGATGGTACATGGACTTTTGACATCGATGTACACCAGTTGTTTCCGGCGTTCCAAGCACACGGTTACGTTTTTCCAGCGTGTCACAGGTTGGATGTTGGAGCCGGGTAAGGGACCTAGGGTGGCACGTGTACTGGACAGCCGCTTTGTCAACCCATCCCCATATTGTGCGGATCATAGCGGCCATTTCAAATTCAAATATATATATTTTTTCGGGTATTCTCGGTGGAAGGCCCAATGAGCTCGTGACCCATAATTAATCCTGATGGCCAGTGCGTGGATGTGTAAGCAATGACTTGGCGATGGAAGCATACAAGTGCAGTAAAAATAACTGATTTTGCTGTACTGCCCTCAGCTTGCCACGGTGAAACCGCACAACTTGTTATGACCAATTATTTGTGCTTGGTGGTCACCAAATTCAAGAACTATCCTGGGTCAGCCCTGCTTAGCGTTCCCGGTGATCTGGTCATAGGCAGTATTAACTAAACTGAACAGGTAAGGCCCACTGAGCAATATAGATATTATTGAGAAGTGACCTGGCTATCACAAATGATAGCTCATCGAAGAGGCTTATCCATCATGTGGATATTTATAGCAGCCAAATACTCTTAAACGCGTGATGTTGATTCTAAATGCGGAGGGAAAAACCGGAGGACCCGGAAAAAAATCCACGCGACCACGCGGAGAGAGACACGCAAAATACAAATGTACAGCAGGCGTCAGGGGTCAGGATCGAACCCACGACTTCCTGTATACCAGGCGAGGTAGTTAACAGCTCGCCACTGCGGTGCCCAGTATGGACTGGGCACCAGTAACAACACTGCCACCTTTGGCCACGGAACAAACCCAGCTGCATTTCTCAGTCGGCACATGTCAAACAAACTGTACAGTAACGTGAGTCCAACATGATACCGGTACCAGGTCTCGGTACGAATCAATTCCTGCCGCCCAAACATAGATCCCAAACCTGGACAGTCAAACCTGGACAGTCAGGGAATCGGAATCTGCCTTGTTAAGGGAAAACTTTTTTTGGCAAAACGTTTCAGTAGATTTATTGGAAGTTAAAGATATTTTGGTGACTGTAGAGGTGTCTGCCGAGAGTACGATGTAAACACATTCTGCGTTACACGCACATACAAAGACGGTGACACACACACTCTCTTACATACACACCCTCTCACTCACACATGCACTCCCTTACGTGCACACCATCTCTTACACGCCGAAACACACACACTCACACACGCACACACTCATGCACACTCACGCACACACTCACATTCCCTCACATACACAGCCACACAAAGATCCCCCATATAGTCCTAACAGACTGTTAGGGCAAGTGCTGTTAGCGAGCACCTATGAAGGTCGGCACGGCACACGAGGGGGTGGGTGATCAACGCCACGCCCGACCGCCTTTGTCTCCCCAGTGGCGATGTTCACACACCGCACCAGGTTACTCATTTGAGGGCTGAGTGGACCTAGGGGAGACCCACGACCGGTTCAGCGGGAATCGAACTCGGGTCGCCGAGTTCGTAGTGCAGAGCACTGACCGCCCTGCCACCGCTCACACACTCCCAGTATCTATGCAGAGGGGCAGTCTGCCCAGAGTCGGATCCCGAAATAGCTTCGGTCGTCAGACGCCGCTAACCATTCGCTCGCGTGGACCCCCGTGTCTCTCTCTCTCTCTACGCGACACGCAAATATACACGCGTATATAGATGCATGTGTGTGCGTGTGTGTTTATCGCTGTGGTGTACATCACGGTGACGCGGTAATCCGTTCTTGTCGTGTCGGTGTCGTGGTTTCTCTGCGACATCGATGTTTTTTTTCTCCGTCCTTTTTTGTTGTCGTCGTCGTTACCGCCGTGGCCCCCCACGCCCCCCGCGGAATCTCCCGCCTTGTATCATAGCCACGGCAGCTGCCTATAACGGTGACCGCCGTGCGTGGAACAAAACCAAATAACCTCGGCACTCGAACTGACAATATCTAATTAAACCAATCCGCTCAGTGACAGGTTAACCCCTGGGTTGCCGCGCTCATCTTTGGCATTGCTCCGTAGTGTCCGATTGGCCGTTATAATAGACTGGCTATTAATGGCTTTCTGTGCCGGAGCCCTCGTCTCGGCTCCGTCCCTCTTACACACCACGTACAGACAGACAAGCCCTTTTGCCAATCCACTGCTGGATGTGCCCTCCCCCCTTACGCCGTGCGGGTCATTGCGGGTGGGGGTTATTTTATTCGTCATACTTCACCGCAACTGGTCAGTGCCGATTGGGTGTGAAGTTCGAAGTCCTGGGACAAGGTTATCGTTTTTCCCCGGGCTGGGACTCAAACTCGTGTGGGGCCCAGTTCACAGCCACTTTCGCTGCGGCTCCTCTCCCACAGCGATTCTCTCAAAGCGGGAGGAGAACGGATGTGGGAGCGTAGTATGGCACTGCCCTCTGCTGCCCGTAACGGAGCCCCACTGCAGCAGTGTAAACTAAAGCTATTTTTTATCTTACCAGGTAAGGCCCACTGAGCCATGTTAGCTCTTTTTCAAAAGCGACCTGGGTATCACGAATGATACCTCAACGAAGTGGCTTATCACGTGCAAATGTACAGTAGCCAAATACTCTTGATTAAAAAACTGTGGAGGGAAAAAGCGGAGGAACCGGAGAAAAATCCACGTGACCACGGGGAGATAACATGCAAACTTCAAATATACAGCAGGCGTCAGGGTCGGGATCGAACCCACGACCTCCTGCATGCCAGGCGAGGGTGGTTAACCTCTCCCCACCGTGGCGTCCCTAGTCGCCAGTCACCTTATTATACAGCTTCTGAACCCCGCTTGGCTTCCGAGGTCTGACGAGATCGGGCGGATTCCGTGTGGTTTTGGCACACGCTCCCCCCTCACCCGAACCCAACTCTCTCTCCGAACCATCGCCACGCGGAGCCACACGTGTTTTGGATAAGTTTCCCGTTGGCAACGGCCTCAGCGGTGGCGCGTTGGGCGCCCCTCGCGGAGGTTCGCGGTTCGGGACACGGCGGCCGCCCCGGTTAATACCGCGGTGCGTGTTTTACCAATAAAATACGTCCGCTCCACAGCGGGCGTTCAAGATCCCCACCGCGTTATTCTAAAAAGAGGAGGCCATGGTCTGACTTTGGCAAGTGTTGCCAATCACCGGCAAATTTACCTCGATGTGTAAAGCCACACGGAGACATTGACCGCCTGCTGTGAAACTACCGCAGACTGCACTCGTCTGTGGCCCATGGCGCCCTCACGATAGCCTCGCGCTACCGAAGCTCTTTGCTGGATTAGTAGCACAATAGTCTCGCGTTATGAGATAGCCTAGCACTACCGGTGCTCTTTGCTGGATTGGTAGCACAATAGTCTCACGCCATGTGATAGCCTCGCGTTACCGAAGCTCTTCGCTGGATTGGTAGCGAGAACCTCGCGCCATGAGATAGCCTGGCACTACCGATGCTCTTCGCTGGATTGGTAGCGTGATGGCCTCGCTCTACGTGCTGACAAAAAATGTGTTTCTCCTCCCCCCCCAAAAACCCTAGAACCTCGTGGTTTTCAACGTTCCCGGAGTACCTCGTGATCCACCTGAAGAAGTTCACATCAGAGCAGGACTGGGTCCCGAAGAAGATCGGTAAACACACGATCAGCGAGTGGCGTGCCCAGCCAACACATTTAGGAGCGAGCGAATCGCTTCCACCTTCATACAAAGTCGCTCGTATTTGATTTTGGTTTGGGATAAACTCCCATGCGGTTTTACACAAAAGCATCTGTGGATCACATAGAATCGGCGCAGTATTATTCTGTTGTGATAAGTTTTCTTACAATTTATGGATTTGATTATTGTTGGCATTAACCAAGCTAATAGGGCCCCGTAGTGTGGAAGTGGCGACTCCACAAATGACTCCACTGTACTGATGAGTCCCAGTCGGTCACATTCACTCAAAGTTATTGGTTATGGTGACCACGGTCTAGAGGACCACAATGCATTTCTTCAGGAAATGCCGATGTGTTGAATACGAACGGACGCTGTGTGCTTTTTACACATTTCCGTACGTTGTTTGAAAACATACGTTTTAAATGACGAGTGAGATTGGGGTTGTTTTTTTCTTCTTCTTTTCGCTGCGGAAGGAAAGCGAAGAACCCCAGTGTGCAACAGGGCGAGACCATATACAGACTCCACACAGCAACAAGACACCCGAGCCGGGAACCGAACCCAGGGTCCTTCTTGCTAGCATCACAATCGATGCCCCCCACCCCACCCCCATTGTACAGACGTCTCGGTGGACATGCCCGATGAGCTGGACCTTAACGAGCTGCGGGGAACGGGGCTGAAGGCCGGCGAAGAGGAGCTGCCCGACATCTCCCCGCCCGGCCTCCTCTCGTCGTCGCCGTCGCTGAGGCGCCGCGGTGCCGGGCTTCATCGCTCCTGGGGGGGCGGCCAAGACGAGGATGATGAGGACGACGACGAGAACGGAGACGGAGAGGGGATGAGGAGAGGTGGGGTGGACTTTGCACGCGAGGGCGTCTGTGCGTACGTAGGGAGCGGTAGTGTAGCGGTGAGCGCTACGCTGCGCTACGAACCTGAAGGACCCGAGCTCGATTCCCGCTCATGGCCAACACCAGTGACGATTATCTGAACCGGTCCTGGGCCTCCCCTTGGTCGACTCAGCCTCAAATGAGTACCTGGTGCGGTGTGTAAACATCGCATCTGGGGAGATAAAGCCGGTCGGGCGTGGTGCTGAATACCCACCACCGTCGTGTGCCATGCCGGCCTTCATAGGCGCTCGCTAACAGCACTTGCCCCAACAGTCTGTTAAAGGCAAATGGGGAATATTTGTTTATGGGCCAACAATACATACAAAGATCCCCCGTGTAGCCTTAACGAACTGCTTGGGGCAAGGGTTCCCAAGTATGAAGGTCCTGTGCAGTACACAAGGAGGTGGCGTGTGGTCAGCACCACCCTCCGGCCGCCTTTCTCTACCCAGTGCCGATGCTTACACATCCGCACCAGGTGTTCGTCAGTCACCCTCAGGAGAGTCTTCACTGGCCGCGTCTGGCCCCCATGGGTCACCGGACGAAGACCGCTGTGCTGGCGTGTATCACGGCCGGTAGCATTCACTGCCCAGCGTAACATCTTCTGCATCGTTGGTGCCCTCTTTTTCCCCCCTTCCCCGACCTCAAACCCTGCCACCGGCGCCGGGCAGTGCCGTTTCTTGACGAGGTGGCCGTCTCGACTCTGGAGGAGATGGGGTTCCCGCGCGAGGCCTGCCGCAAGGCCGTCTACTTCTCCGGGAGCCTGGGCCTCGAGCCTGCCGTCGACTGGATCATGAATCACCTCGACGACCCCAGTGAGTCACCGGGCCTACCCCCCCGCCCCTCCACACCTGCCTCCCCGTTACCACGTGACATATGGGCACCACGGTGGTGAGATGTTAACTACCTCGCCTGGTATACAGGAGGTTGTAGCTTTGATCCCGAACATGACACCTGCATATTTGGAGTTTGCGTGTCTCTCTTCCTGTGGCCGTGGGGATTTGTCTGTCCAGGCCCTCCGGTTATTTCCTCCACATTTAGAGTATTTGGCTGATATAAATTTCTACACTTCGTTGAGCTATCATTTGTGATAGCCAGGATGCTCCTGAAAAAGAGCTACATAGCTCAGTGGGCCTTACCTGGTAAAAAAAAAAATAAACTTTAATAATTTTATAATATGAGTTCATATCCTTACCAATGCCCAGACCTGGCAGAGCCACTGCACATCCCGGGGATGCTGTCACCTCCGTGCGGCGAGCGGGCAGCGGAAGACGGAGAGCTGGGAGGGCGGCGGCAACATGGCCGCCGGAGGATGTCGCGCCCGTCCCAGCCGCCCCCGCCCGAGGAGAGCGTCGCGATGATCGTGTCGATGGGGTTCACGCGCAGCCGCGCCTTCCGCGCCCTCACGGCCAACGTGAGCGTGCGCGCAGTCATCGCCGGCATCGTCATTGTCGTCGTCGTCGTCGTCATCGTCGTCATCATCAATAAAACAATGAGGGCATTTAGTAGTGGCGACATTTTTACGTCGCGCAAGGCCCGACAAGAACGAGCTACCGGGGCTATGCACTTTTAAATCTCGATTGAAAATTAGTTTCTTTAGACCTGAATTGTGTCTTTATTTTATTGTCCTTCCCCCACACCTTCGATTAGCACGGTTGGCTATGTACGGTGTGAAAGAAGTTAAACATACATACATATACGCTTCACAGACGAGTATCGTCTGCAGGTGGCATGTATTTGTTTTTTTGTTAATGCATCTCTGGTATTAACCAGGGCGGCCGCTGGGCTCCAACTTGTGCAAATGCACTACAGCTCGGCCACGTCACCGCCCATACATTGCGACGCTCGATAATCGGTGAAAATCGTCTTGACACATAGCCCGCGTCACTTCCAACAGCGCAGTGATTACCGTCGTCGTCGTCATCTCTAAGCATCATCATTGGCATAATCACCGCGAATAACAATAATAATCAAGCCCTTCACTCAGGAAAGCTTCGAGTGTCACGAGGGTCTTGCGTCGTCGCTTTGCAGAACAACAACCTGGAGCGCGCCACCGACTGGATTCTGACCAACATGGCAGACGCGGGCTCGGATGGGGACGAGGAGGAAGAGGAGGAGGAGGGGGCAGCGGCAGGGGCAGCAGCAAAAGGGGCAGCAGCATCGGGGGCAGCAGCAGCAGCAGGAGTACCAGCAGCAGCAGAAGGGGCGGCAGCAGCAGCAGCAGGAGTACCAGGAACAGCAGCAGGAGCAGCAGCAGCAGCAGCAGCAGGAGTACCAGCAACGGCAGCAGGAGGGGCAGCAGCAGCAGTGAACGCTGCTCCTGCTAAGGTGGAACTTGTGGCGCCCAGCAGCATCGCTCTCCCAGAGGCCCACAGAAACGGGCCTCTCCCGAGCAGCGCGATGAGCAACGGGATGTCGGAATACCCCGACGGGCCCGGACGTGAGTGCCGCTACGCACAAACACAAACGGCGCCGTGGTTTAACCGCTTCGTAGTCCGTCATGTCGGCGCCGCTGACCGAGATCCTGGGTTCAATTTGAGGCAGATGCCTGTGATTAAGCAGGTGCTCAAGTGGAGCAGGTTCATAATATTTGGTGATGCCTTGGTGGTGATGATGGTGACACCACGATGATTCGTATCATCATCAGCTGCTGCAATTGCCAGCAGACCCACGATCCCTCTCTCACGCGTGTGCTGCGTCTTTGTCTTTTGTACGCGTGCTGCACATGTGCCGTGCGTTTGTGCCATGCAGGCTACCGTCTCTTTGCCTTCATAAGCCACATGGGCACATCCACCATGTGCGGACACTACGTGTGCCACATCCGCAAGGAGGGCCGGTGAGTCGTGCCCAGCAGCCTACTTGCTCTACTGTAACCTGCCGCTGGCCACCGCTGGGCGCAGGAGTCACATGCACACACACGTGACGGTGCGCTCAGAGCGAACCACCACCATCCTCATCATCGGCATCAACAGCAGCATCCATTTATCATTCATTCATTATTACAATAATCTTCACCGTCATTTCTCATTACCTTCATAAACACCATCATCGGCGTAAATTCATCATTATCCATTTATAATCACCGTCATTGCCATGACCATAATCATCATTAAAAGGCTAAAGAACAATTAAAGATCAGCTGACACGACTCAACAAATCCTTTCAAACGCAATGTTTAGGAGTGACTCCACAGTGTTCGTTGATAATTCTTCGTTTGCTGCAGCTGCTGCCGTCGCAATTGCTGCTGTTTCCTCCTAGAGCGTGTAGCCCGCGAGCTGCTCTATTTGCACAGTGCCACCTCGTGTTGTGACATCGTCTCACTACAGCCACGGGTCTCAAACGGCACGGCTACAATACGAAGCTGCTAATCGCAGTGAATGAAGGGGGACATCTCTCACGCCTTCAGACTGTGGCGCTGCAGCGGTTTCTAATACGCGCAACTTAAAATGTTAGCTTCGTGAGGCAATTCACGTTGAAAGAATCCTTACATTTAAAATTTTTTTAAAACACAACAGTTCATAGAAAAGTATTTTTTATTTACAAAAATAATTTCTCATCTTCAGCTTGGTGGGGGCGGTGCCCCAACACTCCTAAGTGGACGAACAATAATACCAATCGTTATCAAATATTACAAAAACTTATATTTTCAACACCCAAATACTCTAATCATCCTCCATTATATATATTAAGTTAAGTTGGATTGTTAAAAATAAACAAGTTATTAACGCTCCTAATAGCAATTAAATAGCAATTAAATAACTAATTAAATAACTCGCCACGAGGCGCAGCGCCATTTTATTTTCAGGCTTTTTTAGCGCAACAACGGCAAATACAACTAAAAATAAGTGAACATCTCATACTTGCAAGAGATCACAAACACCCTCCATGTCACAACACCGCAGCCTAATTTCTCTGTCAATGGGATTGAGCTCCCAGTGTTATTATTCGAGAACCAATTATTTATATTTGAGACCCAATAATTCAAAGTATTTTACATATTGAGATCAACTTCAAATTCTTAATTGTGCATATCTTCATGACCACCAACTGAATCAACAGTCAACTAACATTACCGAGTTCCTTTTAGTCGATTAACATTTAAGTAATATCGATTTAAGTTATAAATCACACTATGTAACACAATTTTTGTTCCTGGGTAGTAAGTGTTATTTCGTAATTGCTTATGCCTAAAATGGCTATTATTTCCCACAAACTTTGCGTTTGTAACCAGGACAGTGATATTTAGCAATTTACCTACTTTCAATGACAAAACGGGCGAATTTGTGTATTTTCGTTCACATAAAGTCAGAAAAAAACAACACCTCTGAAATTGTCAACTGGATCTACGTCTTCTTCCCTCTCTGAATTGCTGCATTCCTCCTCTTTGTCTCCGGAGGAATGGGTATGGGGAGCTCATAGCAGTGTGGGGCAATGGATGAAGGAAGGTCCGGATACGTGATAGCAGGTGCATTCTTGCCAGTCTGAAGTTTGGAAGGGTCCACCATGCAAAAATAGCAGTTACTTGAGTGGTCAGTAGGTTACCGCCAAATTATTGGGATAGCGAACTTCATGGCTCTCTTTTCCCCTCTGTACCATCCTACAAAATACATTTAGTTCACCCATAACTAATGTGTAAGAGATTCCCGCAACATTTTTCATGTACGATATATTTTTTCAATAACATTGAAAATTGTAAAACATTTTCAAATTAAAAACGTAAAAAATTTACATTAAAAAAATAAATATTATAACATAAAATTCCGAGCAACAATTGTCCATCTTACCTTCCAGAGTTGTTTTGCATTGCTCGCAGGTGAAATGAGGTGCCCAGGGTTTATCTTGATCCCTGACAGGCATGCCAAAATATGCATTGTAGGCCTCGCACATCTTAGCAGATGCTTCCATAAAGTACTTTTTCGCTCGTCTTGATAAATTGGCCGCAGACATAGCAAAATGCGTCTGCCGAATGCTTGCAGCCTCTTGATGCCATCTCAGAAAAATGCAGATATGTATCCACTTAGGCAGCTGGAACTAAACTGAACTGGTGGGCTTAAGGCCCCTGTATTTATACGACTATTTATATTACTGGAAAGTTCTAGAATGTTCGAGAAGTTACTCCAAGTTTACTCAGCACTGAATCTATCTGGAATGTTCTGGAAAATAGGTAAATTCCAAAATATCACTGTCAAGGTCACAAAAGCAAAGTTTGTGGGGAATAATAGCCATTTCCTGTACTTTTGAGGCATAAGCAATTAGGAAATAACACTTAATACCCAGGAACAAACAAAAAATGGCTATAGTGTTATTGGAGCGAATGTAAAGTTCAGCTCACCTGGCACCAAGACCGCCCCAAATCTAATGTTGGGGGCTTACCCCCGACTCTACTGTGCACGTGGGCCTCGGGCTCCAATCGCTGATCACCATAGCCTTATCTTAAGTAAAGAAAAACAAGCACCTGGCTCTCCGCAGCAATTAGCAGATTGCACAAATAATGCGTGTGATGAATCAAGGGTGAGCTCAAACCGGCTACATTCACCCCTCCTGAACCACACTATACTCACGGCACTCCCATTCAGGAAAGTGGTTGTCAGTTATCCCCTCACTGTTGCCCTATTCACCGTTTCCATATTCTCCATTTCACTTTTTCCCTATTTCACTGTGTCCCTGTTTCCCTATCCTCCTCCGCCTTTCCTTGCCTTCCCTGCCCATTCCGCCCCACCCCTCCGCTTGCCCCACCGACTACGCCCGCAGGTGGGTGATCTACAACGAGGACAAGGTGTGCGCCTCCGAGAAGCCTCCCAAAGACCTCGGATACCTCTACTTCTACAAGCGCATGCAGAGCTGAGAGAGGCGCCCACGCCAAGCCCCCAGCAGCAGCAGTCACCGGTCCCGTCAGCCCCCCCCCCCACCCCCCGCCAGAGGCACAGGGCAGAGGTCGCAACCGGGTACCCGATACCCGTACCCTACCCGATACCCGGCTACCCGTACCCGGCCGGGTACGGGTACAGGTAGCCGTTTGCGACCCTGGTGCGGCCGGGTACGGGTACGGGTAGGCCGTGAGTCACTGGTGAGTAACCGTTTGTCACTCATTTCGGGTAGGGTACGGGTACGGGTAGGGAACGGGTTCCCGTACCCGGCCGAGTACAGGTACGGGAACCCATTTTCGACCCTGGTGCAGCCGGGTACGGGTAAGGAATCAAAACCCGTTTGCGACCTCTGGCACAGGGTGGGGGTAAGGGTGGGGTAGCGTGCACAATGACTTCTTCAAATCTGGACGTACCACCCCCGGTCAAAGTGCAACGTGGAGCAGGGTGGGGTCGCCACTTGTGTCCGGGTTTTTCTTCCCCAGCATCATCGTCTCGTTGAGGAAGCAGCTGTCCTGGGAAATCTGTCAAGTCTTTGGGGAACATTCAAAATCCCATTTTTTCGCTCATTTACATAATAATGATATACTTCTCAAGGCGATGCATTCACATGCAGCTCTCTCCCCTATTCTGGTATTGCATGTTGAACTTCTTTCGCACCGTACGCGCTAATCAGAGGTGCGGGGGAAGGGCAACGAATAAACACAAAAAGCAGTTATAAAGAAATTCGTTTTCAATTGTTGAAATTATCTTCCCATCATATGTCCCGGGTTTTTTGTTGTTGTTATTCTGCAGAGGTGGCAACCCTAGCAGAGGGAAGCCTTCAGTCACATATTTTGGGTAAGGCTACCACATTTCTGGGAAGCTCAACCGGGACAGGTGGTAAACTGGCCCCACCCCCAACCCCACCTCACTTTCACAGCCTCATCCGAGTGGGTGGGGCTCTCTCACTTTGGCCCTGCCCACCGCTCACAGGCCCCACCCACTCATCTTCCAGCTCCACCCACAACCCAGGTAGCTCCACCCTTTAACCCGTTTCGTAAAAATCACAAGGACATGGGACGGCACTTGGGAAAACCTCCAGGAGTGTGTCGTGGCCAAAACGGGGACGTTTGGGGAAGCCTTAACTTTGTGAGATCCTACGTGGGAGGCGAGGAATGGATGCCAATGGGATGTGCAGATTTACCAATTTGTAGAGGATGCTGAAAGCCAGGCACCGTTGTCTCTAAGCCAATTGTTCGTTCCAGTGGTGAACTGGCAGTCCCCCATGAGCAGTTTAATTTACACTTGAATGGACATACGTAATCTAGACTCCCCCCCCCATTGGCACCACCTATACACCCATAACATCTTGGGTACACCCACCTGCCAGGCCCTTGCCCAAGTTTCGTCCCTGTGGCAATGGGCATTGTGTTCTGTGGGGTTTCCTTAGCGCAGTGGTGGGCAACCAACGCAACAAGAATAGCCATTTTCGTCAAACTCTGTAAAAAAAATCGAAAACATCTCAATATTTCAAGAGCCACAATGCGAATAACATCGCGCAAGCAGAACTTAAAAGAGCCGCATGAGGCCCCGGAAGCCGCAGATTGCCGACCCTTGCCTTAGTGGCGTGCCCTCTGCCTTAGGCCTGGCGCCGACAGCCTCAGGCACGACCTGCCCTCGAGGGCAGGAGCAGCAGCAGGCGTGCCGAGCGCAATGCTGCCGTGCGATCCAAGGCGGTGTCTAGAAACAGGATTTGCCAAAATTACGTTTAAAAAACTGACTACTTTGTGATGAGGGCCTTACTTGAAGAGTTCCTCACACTTCAACGAAAACAAATCTCAAGATTTGTTGTTAGTTTTTCTGTCCAAAAATATAGCCACACATTTTCAAAGCTTTTGTGCACTTTACAATCCATAACTGTTTTGTAAAAAAAAAAGCAAGTTGAGCAGTTCCTCTCGCAAGAGCGAAAGAGCCACCACCGTCACAGATACTTTTTTTGCGCGAGAGCGATCTGTCAGTTGATGACGGTGAAAGTGAATAAATGTTGCGGTCGAGTTTTGAGTATTGAAACCGTCCCAGCGGTGTTCCCATACGGCGGGCTTCGTGGGATTCATGCAGCCGCGTTCCAGTGCCGCGACTGCATCACAAAGCCCACCGATGTGGAAAAATGTAATTTTATTTTTAATGTAACTCGTTTGTTTTTGAACTCTGCTCCCCTCGATTTTCGTGGAAAAACTTGTACGGGCGGCGTGGTTTTTTGTTCTTTTCTTTCCGTGACCGCAGTTAAATCGCAAAAAAACTGCACCCAAGTGAGATTTAAACAAAATGAACGATGCCAAGGCTGTTTTCTTTGCCGATAGAGCACAGACCTCCGTGAAGAATAACGAAACGAACGATTATAAACACGACTGAATGTGAACAAATCGCACACCTAACAGGCTAATAAAAACGTTTGTACCAGAGCGAGTAATTTTCCGATTTATTTCAAGAGGCACGACCCACGCTCTGTGTGTGGGGAGGCCCTCAACCAGTGGATTGACAACTAGGATTTGTGCTTGGTCGACTTTGAGTTACATCCAGTATTTCCGACTAGTTTAGGGGTTGAACTCAAGACTTTTGCAGATGCTTATGAATGGATTTAAGAGGTGAGCTTCAGTTATGAAGGCATTTTCATGGTGGTTTCTGCTCACAGCAAAAATAAGGGTTCGTTACAGTGCTTCCATTTCATACAGCCCTCAACTGCGGGAGGCCTCACTGCGCAACAGCCCGCAAACAATATAAACCCTCCCATTCTGATGACGTACTTGTACGTCATCAGCTTTTCCAATTCCTGAGTCTCTCACAAGGTCAAGTGGGAGAGCGTGTGGCACGATTTGGCGATAGCCATCATAGTGCGCTCGTGTCGCAACGGTTCTCTACGGCGAGGACAATGTCTTTAAAACGGTGCTATGCCTCTCTAAATAAAATTAACGCTAACCGCTTGTGAGTTCCGAGATTCGGCAGTGAACGAGACTCACCCTGCAACTTGCAGACGTCTCGGAACGGGAAAGGGGTTAAGTCCATCACTGCAGACAGCCACGCTAATCGGGTACTGGAGGGTAAAATGTCGACCTGGCAATAACTCTCTTAAACATCAGCACACTCAAGTCTACCAAGACACGAGCATATAATGACTGTTGTCAATTTATTTTTTATTCATCATCATCATCGCTGCTTAACAATCGCCCACATTTATTTTAAGCTCGGCCACAAACTCGCACAACCACGGAGAGGCCAGGGCACTCAACATCGTCGTGACCTTTTTGCTGGGATCAACAACGAACAAAAGCACTCGTTGCATTGGAAGACTTGCGTTAATTGAAATGCCTGGCAGATGGCGCCACACAAGAGCACACTACAAACGCTGGCACTGAAACACGCATGGGTTGTGGTGGAAGTCACGGTTGAGTCAGTGGTGGACAAGGGTTCGGGTAACAGAGGCATGACATAGACCTCAGAGTAGACACCAAATACGACCACGAGAAGCCAACATCAAATGATATTGTGAAAATCATTTTTTTTGCTTAGAACCGCGGCAGCAGATTCATTTCACGATTATTCCGTTACAAAATGTACAGCATGCGTGCACTGAAGACCTTAACATCCACATACTGCGGTATATTCGTATAATTATCTACGTCGTAAATGTATTTGCTTTTTTTTTACTTCAACCGTAACAAATCAACACCGCCATTTGCTTTGGTCCTGGGATGCGTAATTGAAGGAGATCATCACCTTGATCACCAGTGGCGTAGCGTGGTTGGCATGGCCCTTGGTGCAGGATATTAGACGGCGGGCAGCCTCTCCTATGCAATGCCATCCCGTGCCTCGACCCCTCTGACCCATGGATTCCCAGTGCCTTTGCATAACCTGCCCATTCCATCGTCACGCCACTGGTGATTTATCTCATTGTATCGTTTGATGATATCTGGGGTACAAAACTCTCCCACCAAGTCGGCCTCTGTTGCAAGAGGCACCTCATTTTGATATGTCAAAAAATAATAACACTGCAGGCAACCACAAGCTGACCCTCAAACTGGAAGGGCAAAAAAACCCCAACAACGCTTCGATAAAAAAAGGCTAATTTAATCTAACCGTGTTTTCATCGTACCAGTTAACATGATTCCACTGCTAGCGGGAGTGCTGACCCATCACATGGTTGGGCAATAGGGGCACAGCGATTGGTTGGCTCACGATCACCGGGGGCTCTTCCAAGTGGCCGAGATATGTGTTCACCAATCGACTCGTGTGTGTGTGTGTGCGCCTCACTGAATGCCCAATCCGTGGGCCAAGGACGGAGGCCAAATGACGTTATTGAGGAACACGACCACTTTGGTGCATACCTTATATATATACACACACACACATCTCTCTCGACCGAGTGACCACGTCTAAACAGTTAACGCAGTGGTGCTGCCTCGAGGTACATGAGCTTGACTTTTAAAGAGCACGGTTAGTGATCACCGGGGTGCCACGGACACTGAAATCAATCTTGCATTTGCTAATTACTGCATGTTTTTTTTTATATTTAAGGGTGTAACGATGCAATTAATCGATACTTTTCGAGGCTACAGACATTAGGCTACATTCAACAATATTTGCATTGGATCCCACGCGTAAAGAGTGGATATGTTTAATTTTGAGCGCATGTTTGCATGCATGGCGCTCTTGTGACCTCTGTGGCCTAGAGACTCCGACATCCGATGTATCTTTTATGTTTATTATCAGCTAACACCGGCCACAACCCCGAGTCGATGTGCACCTATTGTTCTCGTTTAGCCCTCCCCCCACCGTTCCATTCCCTGGCTACCACATTCAGATAAGCCCCCCCCCTCCCCCTTAACTTGTATTTAAGAGCTTCTCTCTTGGATTTTTCCTCACTTGATACAGTAAATTTAGCTGTGACGGTCCCACCTGATGATGGAGACTTGTGTTGCCTCCGAAACGTCGTGATTTATTATTTTATTTCTATTATTAATTTTCTTATAAATTTTTTACCTACGTGACTTTACTGAAAAAACCTAAGAGTATGAATCCGATGTATCGTAAAAAAAAGAGACCAATTTTAATCGAATCGTGAATCAAAACAATTAATCGAATCGTGGATGGGGGGGGGGCAGACCCCCGATTAATAACGACCGCACCCCCACAAGCAGCAGACTCACTCTGTGGTTTTATATATTCAAGCCCTTTACCGCCCCCACCCCACCGACCCCCTAATGGATATAGGATGAGTCTCCATTGTTAATTACGGACATCACCACCACCACACTCGACTTTAACCAACACCCGACTTTTGAACGATATCCGCCTGAATTAAGCGCCACCCCTCCCCCTTAACTCGACACTGGCCAAACGCCTCCCATGAGGCATCCCACACGAAGCGAGAGAAGTCCCTTTGCGATGGGGGTCGCTTGCAGGCCAATCAAAATTGTCGCGTCCCCTTAAGGAACCTTGGTAAATTGCCGTCGCTTCATTGTCACGTCGAGCTCTAAACACTAAACACATTTTTTAGTTTTTACCGGGTAAAGCCCACTTAGCTATTTTTAGCTCTTTTGAAGAAGTGACCTGGCCCACAAAATGTGGTAGCTCAACGAAGTGGCTTATGACGTGGAAATGTGACGCAGCCAAATACTCTTTAAGCGCACGTTTCTAAATGTGGCGGGGAAAAACCGGAGGACCCGGAGAAAAATCCACGCGACCATGGGGAGAGACCATGCAAAACTCCAAATACACAGGCATCAGGGTCGGGATCGAACCCATGATCTCCTGTATACCAGGCGAGGTAGTTAACATCTCGCCACCCTGGCACCCTCACAGTGAAGATGTGCCAGGGTCAAAGCCCGGCTGACTTTATGGAAGACCTAACGAACCCCCCCCAGAGACCACCCCCCCCCCCCCAACAGCCAAAGCCATCACAGCTACAGATGGACATTTGCAAGCTCGCTAAGAACCAGGAGTTGACCAGAGGCTTCGCAGTAGTCAGTGACATCGTGATACTGGGACGGTGACTTTGCCGAGCGGTGGCGCGTTTGTCGGCTCGCTACGAAAGTCTGCGGTTTGGGCCTGCTGGCTGCCCTGGTTAATACTGCGGGTGTGTTAAGCAGCATAAACATATTCTCCGGATTAAAATATGTAAATCTAGACTCACGCGCACACCACCGTCATTACGTGTGTGACCAGATTTGAATCATTGTATTGTCACCGGGCGCAAGTTTGGAGTGTGTCTTACTTTCGGAAATGTCTTATAATCTGGAGAATACGGTAATATGCTTACATTTTGTCCCCCCAGGGATCATGGGCTTAGAACCTTTACAGGGATTTAAACTCACAATTTTACCAGCTGTGAGTTAAACATTTGGCCAGTGCCATCTGACCAGAATATTTGAACATTATTATTGTTCAGGGCAAAACACAGATATTTTCACTGTGTCCAGATGGCACAATAACTGTAAATTTCCTTGTCATCTCGGAGTTATTGCAGTAAGTCTAACTATACACAACTTTACACATTTACACAATAGCTCCATAGTTGTTACTTGTATTCTCATAATAATAATTGTTAGGACTAGTCCCTGACCGTGTAATCTTAGTCATTAAAATTCTCCACAGAGGCAATCGCCGCCTCTCACTTCGGTCTTGACAGCGACCACAAACGTGACGGTGCGTTTTGTAACCACGACGTCGCATAGTTCAAAACACATCAAATTGAAAGCATGCATCCGGTCACGTGACCTTCCCATGCATGGTTTTGGACATTACGGATGGACACACAAGACGGACAGCCTACGATTTCATACATTATTAATCAACAATTATTATAATTTTTAGCACAATTATTATTGTATTTAACTCATTATCCTCATCGGCTGGGTCAGTGCAGGCATGACCAGTCGCACACTGCTGCTGGCTGGGTCACGGCTGCCATTTCAACGCGAAGCGGTGGCACCAAATGTCGTACCTGCGAGAGACCGCGTCTTTTTGAAAACCCACCAAAAGAAAAAAATATCCTTAAGTGCATGGTCTTGTTGAGAATAATTTTCGACAAAAAATTTCAAACGTTAAAACCCTCGCTGCTTTTGGCCCGCATGTCCCCTGCGCTTGAGCGACAACTGCCATCTGACTCGAGATTTTTCCATTTTTATTTTTCGTGCAAGGAGCAGACCTGTGCAGCGTGGCGGGTAATGGCCACCGTTTTTCCCGCGTGCATGCGCAATGCCGCGTTATATTTACAATCATCCTTTAGCAGATTAGTTTACTCCGATGGATTTTTTCGTGTGTAAATTCTGCCGTTAATGTTGTTCCTACATTTTTTTTAGTTGCCGTCTTCTACAAAACTACGTGCCTTGCGTTAAAGTGAAAGTAATTGACAAAGAATCAATGTTAAATTGGTCAAGTTGATCGGTGGTGGGGGATTCAGAACTGCCCTCCAGCTACTCAGATGCTGGAGTTGGTGGATCACACGGAACTAGAGTCATCACACATGTGTGACGCACCTGTGCAGTGGAAAACCTGCCCGTTATGCAAAAGCACAACAGGATAATCATCTATACTTAATTTGCGCATGATCTTAACCGTGTGGATCTTTTCCAGGCAATGCCAACAGGATTTGTCCTGAACAAGGGTCCTAGAACCCATTGACATCTTTCCCAGGTAAACGATTTCAAACTCGAGCCAAAGTGAATCAAGCAAGGGACCGGGGCTAGCGAGACGGCGGCGCTGTAACAAACGGAGCCAAGCGAGTGGCGCGGAGATGTGGCCACGGCTCTCGCTAACCGTGCCCCGACCGCCGTCACAGCCCGGCCGCGACTCCCGGCCCACCGCCGCGCCGCTCGCACTCGCCCCTCTCGTCTCCGCTGCACTCGCACGCGATCAGCGCCCTCGCCACCGCCTTTCGGTGGCGCGGGCGACGGCAAAACCACGCATCGTCGGCGAGCGCGGGCTGCCGGGCGGCCGAACCGGAGCCGAGCGGCCGCGGCCGTGGCCGTCATTGCTCGAGGCCGAAGGCGGAGAGGAGCGTGTCGAGGTCGTGGTCGTCGGCGGCGCGGTGCAGGTCGGCGAGGCCCATGAGCGACAGCGCCATGCGCAGCGTGCTCCAGATGCTGTCGGACGTCGCGTCGACGCCGCTGGCGCCCACCGCACCGCCCGTGTCCGCCGCCTTGCGCTGAAGGCGCAGCGCCTCCAGGAAGTGCTCCACCGCCTCGCTGCGTCGTGAGCGGTCGGGGTGGGGGAATACGGCGCAGGAACGTGCAGACGCGGGGGCACGCGCGCGTGCGTGAAAACCCGGAGGAAATGAAAGGCTCGCTATTGTTACAACGTGAAGTTAAAACGATTTGCCACTCGAAAGAGTGAGGAGCGGTCAGTGATCGAGTCTGATAGAAATTCTACATTGCTATGGTGGAATCCAGTCACTGTGGTTAACGTGCAAACAATTCCCCCCCCCCCACCTATTGATTTCATGAAGTCTCACCATTTGTAGTCGTAATTAAATTAAAGCATTAATGATTTAGTTTTTTCTGTCCCGTTCGTAATTTATTTCCAATTGCTTCATCTTGTTTGCACAGTGTTGTATTCTCCATTAGCCTAAATGTATCATTTCCATATAATGATTTGATCAGTTGCATACATCGCAAATAAATACTTCGATATGACTTACACAATCAGATATCCCACCTCTAGAAAAGACATCTCAACGTAACGATCACTAGCTCGCACGCTCACCTGCCCTCCTGCCAGAGGTCGCAATCGGGTACCCGATACCCGTACCCGTTTGCGACCCTGGTGCGGCCGGGTACGGGTACGGGTAGGCCGTGAGTCACTGTTGAGTAACCGTTTGTCACTCATTTCCCAACGTCTTGTCTCTTCTCACAATTCAAGTTCCTAGAATCAACCCACCCGCGCCTGCAACATGGCTTCATCCCAGAGGTCGCAATCGGGTACCCGATACTCGTACCCTACCCGATACCCGGCCGGGTACGGGTAGCCGGGTATCGGGTACGGGTAGGGTATCGGGTACCCGTTTGCGACCCTGGTGCGGCCGGGGTACGGGTAAGGAATCAAAACCCGTTTGCGACCTCTGCCTTCCGCCCGGCCGGCTATCCCTGGCGGCATACCGGTGAGCGCCCAGGTTGATGCAGCTGATGCCGAGGTTGTATCGGGAGCGGATGAACCCCGGCTGCAGCTCGAGAGCGCGCCGGTACGCTTCCACCGCCTCCTCGCTGCGGCTGCCGTTGGCGAGCGTCGCCCCCAGCTTGTTCCACAGCAGGTAGTCCTGCTCACACGCCGCACGACCCACGGTGGTGTAACACGGCACGACCAGCACCCCAAACTCGCCGGGTCATGCGCGAGCAGCCCCCCCCCACCCACCGGTCCCCGCCACCCCACCGCGCGAGGAAGCATCAAATGACGGCACGGAGGTCTTCAAATGAATAATTTCGGATAATTCAGATTTGACTTCAACTCAAAAACAGTGCACTATAAGAGTACTGAGAGCTCGGGGTAAGCATTTACACTATGAGACATCTCCTTTACCAGTGGCAAAGTTGTACGCCTTTTGGCGTCATCTAGTCCAACACCAATGGAGACTAGGTGTGGACCAATCAACTTCAAGGACAGTGCATATCATTATCATTATCAGAGTTGTTTCTTTTTTTTGCATTTTGACTGCTTGTGTTGTGGTTATTGCAAACATGATCCCTTGTATAAAGGTGTCAGTTTTTGTACCAGTTGAAAGGGTAAAAACCTATTACTATATTTTGCCACTGGTAAAGGAGATGTCTCATATTGTCCGTCTGGTTTATGCTGCCTGACTCATTTGACTGAGGCGGAGGGGTGGGGGATGGGACATTTACAAACGAGTGTCCAGAGGGCACCGGATTGCCGGTGCGATTACGCGCGCGACGCGCCCCCAACGCGGAGCGAGCGGCACCTGCGGGCGCACGGCGAGCGCCGCCGTGAAGCAGTCGACGGCCTTGTCGTACTCGCCGCTCAGGTTGAAGAGCACGCCGAGGCCGCACTGCAGATCCGGGTCGACGGCGCCCTCTCCGCAGCGCACCGCCTCCAGGAAGAGCTCCCGCACCTCGGCAAAGTAGCCGCTGCCAATGGAACACGACAGAGAGGGGCGGCAATAGGAGGGGGTTATTTTTTGTACTATTTTTTTTATTTTAGCAGGTAAGACCCACTGAGCTAAAGAGCTCTTTTTCAGAAGCAACCTGGCCACAAATGATAGCTCAACGGAGTGGCTTATTACGTGGAAATGGGTATAGCAGCCAAATACTTATAGCAGCCAAATACTATTGGCTGCTATAATCTAAATTATCTTAATGCATGTTTCTAAATGTGAAGGGAAAACCGGAGGACCTGGAGAAAAATCCACGCGATCAAGGGGAGAACATGCAAACTCCAAATATACAGGTGTCAGCATTGGGATTAAACCCACAACCTCCTGTATACCAGGGTGAGGTAAATAGCATCTCGCCACCAGTGCAGGGGTTGGGATATTTCTCCTTGCCGAAGGCCGAATGGGATTTTCAGATACATTTCGCGTGCCACGCATGAACTCACACACGCATGCCTCTTTCGCTTGCAATGACGACGGTTACAACAAACACAAAAGCATCATCTTCGACATCAGTGGTGGTGACGACGCTCGCGTTGACACTTGTTATGACGACGAAGACAACAACGATGACAAGTGATGAGGACGATGACGTCAGTGGTGGGCGTGCAGCCTCACCTGGGCAACACGGAGCTGAGCCGCCTCTTAGTGCCGGCTGCGCCGTCCGTGGCTGTGTCGGCGCCAGCCGGCACGAGATGCGAGTAGGTGGGGTTTGCAGCGAGCCAGCGATGCAGCGTCTCGCAAGCCTGCTGCTGCAGCGCCTCATTAGTGAAGCTCACCGCGAGCGCCATTAGCGCCGTCAGATTATCCTTCTTTAGCTCCAGGCACCTGCGATGCGCGTACACAAAATTTAAGGATCCCCCCTCCCTCCCATGCAGCCCAGCATCGCATCTCCTGGCTGACATTCCTCATCGAGGAAACTGGTGCAACCATCATCCGCATCAGGTCAACAACAGGCGGATGCGCACAGCTCCTTTATACGTGAAAAAATAAAGACAAGCCACAGTTGTACCGATTGTGGCCATGCAACTCACACTGTGGATCATAGAGTAAAACCACTGCAGTCTGCACCCCTAGATGAACTCTCTCCCGAAGCCCTCTCGTGGCTAGCAGTCCCCGACATTGGCACTTAGCTCCTGAATATATTTCCCAATGCTAGAATAGCGCAGTGTACCAACTAGGACATCTCTCCTCTGTACCACAATTAAACATGCACAGCAGAAGCAGCCTATAGGAGCACTGCGGAGCAAGGCAGGCAGTGATAACGAAGGGCCGGGACAGGCGTTGTGCACCTGCGCAGGGCACTGATGGCAGCCAGCTCCTGCTCATTCTCCGCTTGAGTTGTGCCCAGGTACTGCCATGCCTGCTCGGTTAAAAACACACATACACACACGACGATTACAAAGTAATTACCGCAATAGCCAAAGTACATTAATGACGTGTACGAGCCTTTACCATGAAAATGATTGTTTTCAGCTCACCGCTAAGTTCGAGAACAATTCTTACATCCAGATGAACAGTTCACTAGAAACTGTGACATTAATCTTCAAGACAATATCTAAGAGAGTCGGAATGGAGTTGATTCTTACCTCCTAGATGTTGGATAAAATCAAGAAATAATCAATCATCGTGGCCAGGTATCAGTCTTCGCACCAAGTATTATATTAAGCCTTTTTCGACCTAAGGGAGGCCCAAGACTGGTTCAGATATTCGTCGACGATGTTAGCCGTGAGCAGAAATCTAACTCGGCTCAGTGGGTTCACAGAGCTGTGTGCTAACCACTACAATACCGCTGCTCCAATACATGTGTATATAACAGCCGTCATTCATCACTAAATGGTGGTGACGACACCACAGTGCTTGCGCTAGGCTAGGTACACTTTGAGGCAACGTGAATTGTCGAAGGCTCGCTGACACGAGGTCACGGGACAGACCCTGGTGTGCTGGGTTGACCGAGATGGCAGATGCACCACCTGTGCCCCCTACTCTGCCACCCTGCTGCATTTCAGCCACCCTCCATTGTTGCTGGAGGGCGACTGCCTCCACCTGCCCAGGAGCATCCTGCACACTTGCCTGCACACTTCACGCCCCTCCTGCACACTTGCCTCCATGTGTGTGGGATTACTCAGCACGGCGGCCTCAAAGAGCAGCACGGCGTTGGGGAGGTCTCCGGCCTGCAGCCGGCGCAGCCCCTCGTCAAACGGCTCCGTGTGCTCCTGCAGCGGGTTCTCCTCGTTGAACACGTAGCCCTGCGCCGTCTCACCGCCGGGACCAAACGGGGGGAGGGCAAACGAGAGGTCAACGGGGAAAACGCGGCGACGGCTTCGTGCGCCGCGCAAAAAATAAATAAAACGCCACGTGGCCTGCGAGCCCAAGTAAAGTCTCGCAAGGCTTGCCGCCAAGGGGTGTAAACTGGGCATGTACTGGCGCATCGATTTGACGATTAAATAAACGCGATTTTACTGCTGTAATTATGGTCCAATTCTGTGCCGACTTTGTTTTCGTCATTGTGCCGTGAGACGATGAGTCAATTCAGAACTCTCGCAGAGATCCCTGCCCTCTGCTGGTCCACACAGCAAAGGGCTTCATTTTAACACCGAGGAGGAGGCTTTCGCGACCAATATCATCCATAAGAGGTTTTTTGGGGTGAAGTCGCGTAAATATAAATGTGTCGTGAAACCCGCCGCCACCCGACACAGCCAATTAGTAAGGTTTGCCACGTAAACAAAACATGCCAAATTGTAAATGTTGTGGGTTAACTCTCCAACACACTGGTGTGCTGAACTAATAACGAATTGGCACGTTTCGTTTCCATGACAAACCTTACTAATTGGCTGTGTGGGGTGGTGGCGGGTTTAACGACACATTTATATTCGTGCGATCTAACCAAAATAAATCTGTATTATGGAAAGGGCATCATTTTGCCACCCACCCTGCCACTGACAGTAATGTTTGTACCAAATTATGCACAGAGCCAGATTTAAGGGCTTTTATTTTGCGCAGTCATTGGTGACTGGGCTGAGACCGTGAGCTCATCACCCCCGAGAGCCTGGTTTAATCACAGGCAGCTTTGCCTGGATATGAAACCAAGGTTTCAGTGGTACCAGCTTGATAATAAAAGGCAATCAGTTAATTGCTACGTTGCTAGTTAACAAGCGGATAAATTATTCACCGTCATGGTCAGGTACGGAACTTGGCACCAAGTATTACAATTAAGGCGGTTTCAATCCCTGGAAAGCCAAAAAGGACCAGTTGTCAGCCGGGAGTAGGAATCGAACTCGGCTCCGTACATTTGTGGCAGCAAGGCAGTCCTTCACAGACAGCGTGGCACCAGTTTCGCTGTCTTTAGGAGTCAACAGCACGGCGTTGCCCAACGGGTTTTGCGTACGACTGTGGCAATGTAAGGAGGAGGAGTCGCCGCACCTTGTCGTAGGAAGAGGCGACAACCTCGTCGTACTCGGACAACCACGGGTTTGCTTCCGGCTCGCCCTTGGCCATGTCCTCCCACTCGGCCTGCAGCTTGTCCCAGAAGTCCGTGTCAGACTGCACGACAGCGCAAACAAGGCCCAGCGAGGGAAAAGTTACAATTATTTGTTCATGGATACAGCGCCCTCCCAATACGCCGGGACATCTCAGAACGCTTTACATCAGGTCATGCCTGAACGTCTGTGAAAAAAGAGCTTCATAGCTCATCGGATTCCCCCTGGATAAATTAATATTGCAATCTGATCACAACACATTTGAAAGGGTACCCTCCCCCAGCTGTTCCTGTGGGCCAGAGGTCGCAAACGGGTTTTGATTCCTTACTCGTACCCGGCCGCACCAGGGTCGCAAACGGGTACCCGTACCCGGCCGGGTACGGTTAGCCGGGTATTGGGTAGGGTACGGGTATCAGGTACCCGATTGCGACCTCTGCTGTGGGCACAAGGTAACTCAGTACCTGGCCTGCACACTGGCATTGGTCTGCCAGTAGGGGGCATTAGTCTGCGACGATTGCTAGACGTGCAGTGTAAATTTTTAATTTTAGCAAATCTGGACCATGACACAGACCCACAATGGCCTACTCTTGTGAATGACATCAGGCAAAGCTTAAGGTTCACTGTGAAGCAGATGGTGCTCGTGGGCAGCTGCGAGGTGGATTAACACTTCGCAGGGAGGCTTGGCCAGGCCTTGATCTAGTAGTGGATTTACCACGCCTCACAACAATCTAAATACACCCGTTCAACCTTTCAACGCTCTCGGCCGCAAACATTAGGGACCATCGCGTTGACACTATCCAATCACCCGGCAATTAGGAATCGGTGTGACGGCTATAAATGGATCACACCCGGCGGAGATGCAAACGACCACGGCGGGCGCCTCACCTCGACGGCGGCACGGGCCTTCTCAAACTCCTCGCCCACCGTGATGTTCTTGGCCCGAGCGAAGTCGTCCGCCCACGGCTCGCCCCGCTCCTCCGGCTCCGTCTCTGGCTGAACCTGCCCGTGGGCCCGGTTTGGGTGCACGAGGGGACGCAGTCGGAAACAAAGGAGGGCAGAAAACGCTTTTCTTTGAAGACATGGTCGGCCAAACGATTTCAGCCAGGGGCAGGAAATCTACGGGCCGTGCTGCACTAATCGAGCACTGGAGGGGAATATTTTGAATTTGGCACCACCGAGTTTTCAATTTTAGCACGCTCAGTCAGTTCTGCCATTGCTAGGGACTCGGTGGAAGTGAGGTGTGGTAATGTTCAGTGTGCCAAAGGTGTTTGACAGTTAAAATTGGCCATCAGTAAGGAATGGATTCTCCACCTCTGGCTTAAGCAGACGAGTGAACCGTGTAAGCTAATTCAACTTATGGCAGGCTGGTCTGTTGACAACACCCAGTGCCCACTCATTACGCACTGCCTTCGAATTACAATAATCAATTAAATCACCTGCATGCGTCAGCTGCGGTGACACGGCCCAGCGGTAGCGCATTCGCAGCATGTTGACGACCGTAGGGCCCATGCCAAGGAAACTTCAAACGGCCTCGACACGGCAATGCTGTGCGCACGTGCGACTTGAGAGCACGTTCAGTTTTTTTTTGTCGTGAGCGACTCGGCAGGCGGTACCTGTTGCTCCTGCTCCTGCTGCTGCTGCTGCGTAAACTCTTCGGCCCAGCGCTGGGCATCGGCACCCGTGTGTAGCACGCGGCCTCCCTCAATGGTAACCTCTCCCTCCCCCAACTTCTTGATGAACTTCATAAACTGCAGACGAGGACGTGCGTGCGTGCGCGTGAAAAGGTGCACGTGGGAAAGTTGCGGTGATCCACAGTTTTTTGTCATTTTCAATCACAGGTGAGAAAACAAAAAGGGCAAGCGCTCATACGTGTAAATGTTGGGCACTGCTCATCGTGGTGGAGGTAGAAGCGCAGAGAGGTGGGCAAACGGAGAAGGGCGTTATTGGAGAGGTAACTGATTAAAAAGCAGGGGAGGAACAGGAGGTCTCAGCCCTGGACTCAAAGAGGCAGGGGAGATGAGGCCAGCAGTGTGGACTATGAGAAAGAAGTTCTCAGTTTTATAGACGTGAGTGGTTACCGACCTCGACGTTTTTTTTTTTGGTTCATGTGATGTTTATTTACTCCCCAGCAAAGCAACAAGCATTCATGTAGTCTACGGAATAGGCGGCGCATTATCAGATACCATGCGTTAGGCCGGAGGAACGCACGCCTTTGCGTAAGCCCTACCTCGGAGTTTGAGAACTTGGGGTCGTCGATGCTTCCCAGGAACTCATTCGCCGTCTTCATGAGCTCCTCCCCCCCCCACTTCCTGCGGCTTGTATTCGTCCACCCTAGCAGGATGACAAATCAAAGACAAAGGTCCCCCGTCTAGCCTCAACAGACTGGTGCGGCAAGTGCTGTTAGTGAGCACCTCTGAAGGCCGCCACGTTATACGAAGGGATGGGTGGCCATCACCACGCCCGACCGCCTTTGTCCCCAAGTGGCGATGTTTACACACCACACCAGGTACTCATTTGAGCCCGAGTTGACCTCGGGGAGGCCTAGGACCGGTACAGATAATCGTCGCTGGTGTTGGCCGTGAGCAGGAATCATACAGACACGCGTACACAAAGCTGGGAAGATGGTCCATTAAGCGAGCTTCCAAAAGGACGTGCATGCTAAAACACTCACGCACGCACGCACGTAAAAACGAAAACGTTGCCAGCGTGTTACAAGCGTGCGGCGATGCCCTCTGTGGGGAGCTAGAGACTGTACTTCAGGTGGAGAAAGCAGTGGTCGCGTTGCGTTTATTGGGTGCACGTGGTATTAAAGCCGCACGCCCATCCGCCCGCCTTCCAAATCAGACACGCGAACCACACTTTTACTTAGCAGGTTACCGTTATTGAATACTACCCGTTGTTGAAAGTATTTTCTTGCCAAAAAACTCTCCATATCTTGACATTGGTGCTGGTAAGCTGTGTGGTTAGTTTTATAACGACTGGCGGAGGGGTTTTTTCAGAAATCTGAATATGCAGTGTAGCGCATGGCCCTCACCATTTCTGGTCCTCGCTTTTGGCCGCTTCAAAGTCTCCCAGCCACAGCTTCTCCTCGCTGTGCTCCAGGTACTCCTCGGCCCACTTCACAGGGGAAGCATGGGCTGGGTCTGACGTAGGAGGCATGGGTGGAGGGGGGGGGGAGAGACGCCAAGCTGAGTCACTCGATGACCCACCGACCGCCCGAATCGCTTGTCACTGATATGGCCTATGACCGAATCACTCTAAAGGTCATCGCTCTAAAATGTCATCAGATCAATCTCATCAGAGCTCAGAAGAAAGGCAGAATTGTTGCGCCTGGTTAATATTTCGACAGCAGACAGGTGTCGAGGGCGTGCGCTGTGAGGATGGTCAAGAGATGGCGGCACATCAATGGACTCTTAAATCGATCCGTGTGGAAATTTTCAGCGTTACTCCGTACTAATTGCGAATTTTTACGAGAGCGGCGAAACATTTCTTCCGTGCTCGTGCCACCACTGCCACCTCGGTGTGTTTGTTGCGGGGTGAGAGCCATCGTTTGCTTGTATCGGGTCGGGTCGTAAAGCGGTTGCGTCGTGAGCGAGTGAGAGGGGGGGGCGGGATCCGACCGGCGGTCTCGGCGATGAACTCGCGGCTCCAGTCCTCGGGGGGCCCAGGCTGCGCGGACTCCAGCGTGGCGCCGTGACCCTCGCTCTCCAGGAACTCCTGAGCCCAGCCCTCTGACAGTGCCAGGTCCGCCACGCCCGGGGCTGGCGATCCACACGCGCGCACAGACAAGCACGTGGGTTCGGTCACGGTTAGGCTTTGCAGCAATTCGTCGATTGACAATGGTGCTTTTGCTCATCATGTTTTCATCGAATCATGCAGGTGATAAATAAAATAACCAACTGTGGGATAAAGGCTTACTTATGCTGTGTTGGTCAAACGGGTGTATTTTGTCATACTTTACCAAGCAGTTCGGTGGGTTATGTGGTTGGGGCAGATTGGTAGAACTATTTGTTAATCAGTGTGTCACCATAAAAGACAAAGATCCCCATATGGCCTGAACAGACTGTTAGGGAAAGTCCTGTTCACAAGCACCGTTGAAGGGCGGCACGGCACACAGGGGGATGGGTAGCCAACGTCACATGTAGCCGCCTCCATCTCCCCAATGCTGATGTTTACACATCGCACCAGGTACTAATTTGAGGCTTAATCAACCTAGGGGAGGACCATGACTGGTTCAGATTATCATCACTGGTGTTGGCTGTGAGTGGGAATTGAACTCGGTCGTAGGGTTCATAGCACAGTGCGCTAACCACTACGCCATTACTCCCCACCTTCCTCACACATGTGCACATCCACAGACCCCTTTTCATATCCACCAGTGGATTGACAAAGGGTTGTAAATTATTATTTATTTTGTTAAATCTAAGAGACGGCAAGGCAAGGTTACACGTTGCCACTGGCAACAATTATCCCATTGTGTCCAGGAATCGAATTTGGGTTGTCAGGATTTTAGCACAGTGTAGGACAATTTTGCCACCACTCCTCCGTGTAACATTGTGGGTGATAAATACTGCGGGTGCATTTATCGTAACAATACGCGCTGGCTGCTTCACATTGGACGTTAAAGATGCCGTGAAGACAATCGCAAGTGTGAGCGTCACAGACCAAATTGGGCTCAATTTGAAAAATTACCCACAAGTTACTCAGTTGGAATACACACGGCAATCATCGCCACCTAATGCGAAAATTCAGGACATTCCTGATAAAGACTCTTGGAGGCTTTGCTGGGTAAACAAGCGCAATAATAACAACGCACGCACTACGTCTGCTAGTTTATCTGAAATATTTTGAAATGACAAAACACAAACTGCATGGTGGAATGGAACATGTGGCCGGCAGAAACAACGTATACCTCGAAGAGGGGCATGCCTGAGGCTGGAGTTTTCAATCTCTTGCATCTCAGCAAGCAACTCATCCATCTTGAAAGTCTGCGGGGCCCGAGCGCGTACCGCATGGCTTGCATGCTGCTGCTCGTGCAGGAACTCATTCACGAGCTGTGGGTAGTTAAAACAAATGAATTTATAAAAGACAAAGATATCCCGTGTAACCTTTAACAGACTCTTGGCACGGCGCACACTGAGGGGTGGTGTTACCAGCACCACACCCAGCCAATAAACTTGGCTACCTTTGTATCACCAATACTGATGTTTACACACCACCATAAACGATATCCCCCACCACCCATCTCCCTGGTGATTTGATGAATTGCCATGATTCGCAGGTGAGATTCAATTTTGTTTTCATCATTGTGTGGAATGCAGCACCTCCTCTGGCTGCAGGGTTTATGTAAACCCATTATAAAATAAAGGAATAACTAAAATGAAATCACACACACAATTCCCTGCATGCATCATGAATGCATGAACAGCAAGGAAGCTGCTCATCTTTCGATGCAAGCGCATGCAGGATGCTTGGGATTTAATGGAGTAGACAACTTGGAAGTATCAATGAATAGTAATTTGAATATAGAAAATCATGATTTGATGCACCATCAGTAATAATTAATGTATGTAAAGACAAGGCCGTTTTGAGTTAATGGTCTTAAACATGGCGGTGTATATAATACCTGTGGTATGGTGGTGTCATGTAATATGCAAAGCATAATGAACGGCTGAATCGTATGGCCACAAGTACGCCTTTTGTTGTACAGAAATCAACAATCCCATGTATTATAGATCTGAAGAAGATATGGATATATATATGTGTGTGTGAAATCTGACGGAATAGATTAAGTATCAGCCTGTAGGAGAAACTAATAATACATCAACACAAGCTCGAAAGGTATTCGGTCGAAGATAAACGAAAGTGAAACTGTGGATTATCACTGTACAGCCGTGGCTCTCACCTCAATCTCAGACGCTTGGGAAAGCGGCTTGGATACCTGCAAACGATTACAGACGTTAAACGCAAAATATATCGGGCGGCTCGACACCGAGCCAGAAATCAATCACCTCCCAAAATATTTGTGCGGTATTTTTTTTGTTCAAGTCATGTTCCAGAGCATTTGCCAGTTCATACACGAGGCTGCTCAGCGGCTCTGCCCACCGCCAACACGTCCCTTCAATTATAACCGTGCTCGAATTATTCACGAGCACGCGCGTTTGTCCTTGCAGGATGTTTAACCCTGCCGTGCCATCCACTCTGTATTCTCTTCACAAACAACAAGAAGAGAAATAAAAATAAAAACCTACACCCTTTATGTACCGAGGCAATGGTCACCAGAGGCCGCTCGTACTATAATATTCGTTCCACGTCGTTGGTATTTATAAGTAAACAGGTCACATTGGTGTGTAAATTGTACGATTGAAAAATAATCGATTCTCACACATTGTGAGTGTTAGAATATATCCGACTCAACAAATCAATCAATCGTTAAGTGCCTCATTGCTTATGGGGTTTGTCCCTAAAAACCGCTGCAGCCGGCATGACTATGCCAACTTGGCACAGCAATGGCATAGAGCGACGGAGTCGTGTCAAACCCATAAAGACAGAGTATGTTGAAAAGTGTGTCTGTTGAATAACGATTGGTCCACAGAGAGAACACAACCTCAGGTGGTCATGTGGACTCTGTTCTCCTTGTGGCAGGCAAATGGAATGGCAATCTCCAATCACATCACAATCTGATTCATCCAGGTAGGGGCAACTCGTTTTTTTTTTGCCATAGGAAATTGCGCAGCAACCATTGGTAATTGTCTATTGTTAATTGTTGCAACTACTGCCAGTCATAGCAACTATTGCCGGCTATTTTCCAAATATGTCCTTGGCGTACTATTGCCTCCAATCAATATATGGTTTGTTTGGCTCGGTCGGGAAAATTACTGAGATAATCTTGGGACGTGCGTTTAGCCCAGATTACTAATGTACGTGGCAACAATTAGTGTCAGAGAGATCCTGCAATAAAATATGACCCCCCCCACCATCCCCATCGCAAGCCCGCCCCCACCGCCCCCCATGTTACCACGGAAGCATCGGGTAACGCCTGCGGTGGTGGCCAGAGCGGGCGCCCGAGGCCCTCCTGCCGGAGCGCATGGTCCTGCGTGAGGTGCGTCGTAAGCTTCATGAGTGGGTTCGCTCCGCCACACTCCGCCTCCACCAGCTCGCGCATCGCCATGGCTGCCTCTTCTCAGCGGAGACCACCACCACGACCGGGCCGTCAGCCGCCAACAGCAAACCCCCTCCCTGCGTCTGTTTTAAAGAAAAATGTAACAAAAATACCGACTTAATCGAAATGCTGCTGTCATAGCGATGAACATGTAAAGCCCTTTTATAAATTCATCTTCAATGGTTCCATGATGTAACAAACTACACGTAACACCTACAATGGTGATCAATGCATGAAAACCGTGTCATTACAATTAGCAAAATATAACTTTTACAGTCTTCATCGAACATTGTATATATATGTGCATGTACATTTACAACCCTTTGTGAATCCACTGCTGGATGAGGGCCTCCCCATGCCATTCACGTTGTGGGGTTGAGTTGGCCATGCAGCGCAGACTTTGGGGTATAGTGGAGCAAAACAATGGGTTTTGCTGCACTACCCCTTAGCAGCCTGACACCTGTTTTATGTGTGGTGGTCACAATCCAAGGACTATTCAGGCACAAGCCTTGTTTGCTTCTGGAATCGGATAAGATCAGCAACATTCTGGGTGCTTTTTGTTCAACGGCATGACAGTAATAAAAATGCCCTTTACCCGGGGAAAGCCTCACTCAGCCTTGATAGGGATGTTTGGACAAATTTCATTAATGATTGTTTGACACATTGGAGGAAAATGGAGGCCATAGAGAAAAAGAAACGCAGAAGAGAAGGAAACACTCAAAGCGCTGTATCGACAGATTCAATATTCCACTGCTATACTGCCATCTCTTGGCCAACTTACAGCCCGAGCATTTAACACCTGGTATTCTCAGGCGGTCTCCCATTTGAGTAACATCCAGGCTCAACCCTGTTCAGCTTCTGAGGTCTGCCAAAAATTTGGCACATTCATATGGATTTGGACAGAGGAGTTTACTGCGTAGCTACTGAATTTGATTTATTCAACGTTCAAATTCAAAGTGACTGTGCTCGAGTGAGCATTGGCCAGTCAATGAGCCAGTGGTGTAAATTCCACATTCCTATGGTGAGGACTCGACACTCGGGATGGTGACAAAGTTACAACATTGGGGTGGCTATATATACACACACATAGCTATTTTGTCTATATCAGACGTCTATCTTTCAAGGAAAACCTGCATCACAAAGCAAAACTCTACACAGTATATATTGTGATCAAACAGTAAAACCATCCATAACCTCAACCCAATCAAAATATTCAGTATAAGTTTGTTTTTAAGCAATAGGATTAATTTTCCCATTTTTAACCGTCTTACAGCGTATAGCTCAAAAGCGCTTACATTCATAATGACCAAGCCAATAATTAAATGACCTGTTAAAAATAGACTGGGAACGAATATTTTTTTTAATTTTTTAACACGAGACATATGTAATCCTATTGCACGTCTGAGACACACCATGGGCAATAGAACAAAGCCGCAATTCTGACATTTCCAGACGTGAGGATCAACAAGGTCACCTTTGCAAACAATGGCCACGAGAGGCGCACGCCAAGAGATAACGTCAAAACAAATTAAACAGAATACAAAGTACTCGAACGTTTACTCTGACCCTGCCCTTGACAGATATGACTTGTTGCGTGCCTGTTAGCCGCAATGGGTCTATACAGTGTCGAAATACGTGTCTACATATCACAACTCATTGGTACTGTAACACATCCTGACCAAGAGCGGGCACAGTCAATAGCGTAGCAGAAAACAGCGTTAAATAATGACTCGCATCACCTATAACTTACCAATAGCATAACTGACAGAATCATTATTAACTATTCAAACTGTCCTTAGCCAGTGGAGCAAATTCCACATTTCTATTCCAGGTATAGTTTGTTCATTGTGTGCAGGGCTTCATTTCTCGCTGTAATTGTATCCGGGTTGCAGGTGGACTGGGAGAGGTGTGTGCTGGTAGTCTACAGTAGGCACGTGGCATAGCGAAAGCTACACTGGATGTGGTGTGCTGGGTAAAGAAACATCCCAGATGACCGACGCAGACAAACCCAGATGAAAATGAAGCCCTGACCATATGCAAAAAAGGACTTCCTATAAAGTGGTACAGATGTATCAGTTATGTTCATTTTAGCAACCATGAAAGGATGATGATGCAGATGATGGTGCTGAGACTCTGAAGAGTCACCCATAGTGTGGAAATCAACGAATTACTTTGCCATCATGAGTTCATATTCCTGGGTCTTTCAGTAAAGTCACGTAGATAGGTTAAAAAAAAAGATCAAAAATAACAGAAAACCACGAAATTTTGATCACAACGCATGCTGTCGTCTTCAGGAAAAGGCTTCAGGAAAAGGCTTTTCCTGAACCTATCTACGTGACTTTACTGAAAGACCCAAGAATATGAATTCCTGCAGTCACGAAAGCTTTAAGTCAAGATTCATCATGAGTTCATTACATTACTACTGAGACATTACACCTGTGATAACTGGGACAACTCAAACAGCAAAATTTTAAATGGACTTAGCGTCTAAATGCATTGGCATATGCTTTGCAAAATAAAATAACAAAAATATAAAAGCAGTACGGTATATCGATGTATTTAATGACGTTCAGCGTAAAGTTCGAAACCTCCGTAATGAGCTCAAAGAGTTTAAAAATCAGTCAATTATCAAGCGGTCAAGGATCGTGTGGTCTGCATTAACGTTTTAAAATTTCCGGCAGCGACATTACTAGACAGCTGAGAACACAAAGCCTAGGTTATTTTGTTCAAGAGTTGTAAAACATTTGTTACCATATGCATTCAAACACAAAACAACATTTGAAGAAAAGAACTTCTTTAAAAAATGTGCAAACAAAAATGTCATCCAGTGATTTTGTACATTTTCCCAATGGTTATCCAATTGTACAATCATATGGGGTCCATGTAGTGCAACATATATGTTTGCATGGAAGCTTTTTGGAGAAATCAGAGCAATACCATGTGTCAATAAATTGACAATCGAAGATGGCATCACAGAACTATTTACTTATTACGTATTTTATTGACAATAGGGGCACATCTCTCATATGCCCTGCTAATAATGTGCAGGGTTTGTCAATAATATATATATATATTTTTTTAAAGATGTATTCCCAAATTGTATAATATGCCAGATTGAGTAAAAACCCAACCTCAATCATGCTTTTTGGTTGAGCCGTTGGCAACTGGGCTAAGGCTTTCACCCCATTACACTCGAGAACACGGTTTAATCACAGCTCAGTCTATCTATTGGTGTCCAGGAAAGTCTATGGGTCTCAATACGAGTTGATGGGTCTCTAAGCATATTATGGATTTCCATGTAAATCTATGGATCTCTTGTCTATTGAACTTATTTCCGACCGTACGTAGCCAATCGTGCTTAGCGGAGGTTCCCGGGGCAGGAGAACAAACGAAACACACAAATTATTTTTATTTTTAAAGAGGGGAATGAACCGTGTGGATTTAGGCGAGTTTATGGGTTTTACGTGGAGTCACTGATAACTCAGCTGCGACAATAGAATCCGAATAGATTTGAAGCTTTCGTGACAGCAAGGATTCATACTCTGAGTTTTTTTCGGTAAAGTCACGTAGGTAAAAAATAATAAAATAAAAATAAATGAAAATAAATCAATTAAATCACGACGTTTC
>CM025657.2:3303823-3322100 GCA_014621495.2 Entosphenus tridentatus
CGTGAGAATTATTTTATTATGTTTTATTATTTTATTATTTCCCTTCTACGTGACTTGACCGAAAGAACCAAGAAGATGAAGCCCTGCAGTCACGAAAGCTTTAAATCGGTATTTAACGGGCAATGTGTCGCACCATGCTGCCGGCCGTCACGGCCTCGCCCACTCACGGACCTGCGCCCGCTGCTTCTGGCGAGCGAGCTCTCCCTCCTGTCTGCCGCACAGCTGCTCGGAGGCCGCCTGCGCCAGCGCCAGCGCCCGCTGCTCCTCCTGCAGCGCCTTCACCTCGTCGGCAAACCGCGACAGGCAGCCGGCCTGGAGCGTGGCGGGCGTTGAAGAGAACAGACGAACCGGGTTAGGGAGAAAAAATCACGGCGCACCCGTGGGTCATGTGACGCTTTCCAGCGTGCGTTTGTCCTCGGAGGTGTTTAATTGGCGTTAAGAGCCGTTACCTTCCGAGCCGTAAGACCGGATGCCACATGGGATGTAATGAAGTGTCGATAGTATCTTTAGGAAGGCACGATGCAGCAAAAGCCATTGTATTGTACTTCTGTGCTCCTGCGTCTAAGGGTCCTAACCTTCACCGATAAACTCCCACTGATGAGCACGGTGGGGTATGGTCAAATAATAATCTGCAATCAGATGGCCAGAACGATGGGGGGAGGCCCTCACAAGACTCGCTAACAGCACTTTCCCCAACAGTCTGTTAAGGCTACACTGGGGGAGCTTAGTCTTTGTCGCAAGGCAAATAATGAGGCTGCACGATGAGGTACGTGGGGAGATGTGTGTGATGAAGGGGGTTGTGAGAATTCGCGACGTGGCACACGGCGATGCGGGGCTTTGAGAGCCGCGTGTGGGGATGCGACGAGGTGAGTGTGGCGACGTTCACCTGCTCCTCACTCTTCTTCAGGTACTCGTCGCGAAGCCGCTGCATGGCGGCGAGCTCCCCCTCCGCTTCCTGGCCGAATCGACGGAGGCTCTCGTGAATTAACGACATCACCGACAGCACGGGACGCTTGTTTGTCAGTCGTGGCAAATTTAGACCACAACACCGGCACACAATGGCCCACCCGTTTACAATATCGTCAGAGGGACCTTAAACGTCCACTGTAAAACAGCCGGCGCACCCGCAACATTAACCAGGGCGACCGCCGCGCCGTAACCACGAACCTCTACAAAGAGCGGCGAACGCGCGCGGGACACGTGACCGCACGCACACTCAAACGCGCGTGCATGCGGCTCGCGCGCGTCTGGTTCGCGTGGTGACCTTGAGGCTGGCGCCGTTGGACCTGGCGACGTCGCGCTGCCTACGCCCTTCCGCGCGCAGCTTCTTGAGCGAGGCGGCCTGCGTCGCCAGCGTCTCCTCCAGCGCCGCCGCGCGCTCGCGCAGCTCCCGGTTCGCTCGCGACAGCTCCGAGCAGCGCGCAGCGGAGGAGTCGCGCGCTCGCCGCAGCTGCGGGGCGCGCGGGTGAGGGGGGGGTGGGGGACGAGGAGGAATACACGGAGCGGAGACTCGCGGTCATGGGAATGCTCCCAGTGGGTGGGCGAGTGAGCAGATGGGCGAGTGGGTGTGCGTGGGAGCTTGCGTACGTGGGCGAGTCGATTGGTGGATGAGTATTTAGGTGGGCAGGTAAGTAGATGATTGATGAGGTAGGTAAGTGGGTGGATATTTAGGTACCAGAGTGGGTGAGTGAGTAGGCAACTGATAGGGTAAATAAATGGATGGTACTTAGGTAGGGGCTGGCAGGTAATTTGGTGGATAAGTATGTGGGTGAATAGATGGGTGGATGGGTAGGCGAGTGGGTGAGTACGTAGGCAAGTGTTTACGTAATTAGGTATATGAGTGGGTGGCTGGGTATGTAGGTAGGCGAGCGGGTAGGCACATGGGTGGGTGAGATGTAGATGCTGCGTGTGAGGTCCCACCACCTGGCTCGTCTCCCTGTGCTCCGCGACCTTCGCCGCGTCCCTCTCGCTTTGGAACTGAGCCCTCAGCGCCGTCAGCCGCCCCGCCTGCGCCTCCGCCTCCCGCTCCCTGCCACGGGCAGCCCACGCGAGGGTCAACGTGGTCTCTTCCACGCAGGTCAGAGGCGACGCTTGACGCACCCATGTAAACAATTCAGCGCTGCCCGGACGTTTAGAGATGTTAGCTGCCCCGCCTGATATATGCAGGAGGATAAGGGTTGGATCCTGACCCTGACGCCTGTATATTTGGAGTTTGCATGTTTCTCTCTCCCCGTGGTCGAGTGGATTTTTCTCCAGGTCCTCCTGCTTTTCCCTCCACATTTTGAAACATACTCTTTGGTTCTTTCGGTAAAGTCACGTAGGTAGAAATAAAATAAAACAAATCACGACGTTTCGATCGCAACACCAGCAATCTTCATCAGGTGGAACAACCACAGCAAGAAAAAATGCTGAAGTAGGCGAGAGAGCTGCCGTATATACACGCGTTTAAGAGTATTTGGCTCCTATAAATGTCTACGTGATAAGCCACTTCGTTGAGCTATATTTTGTGGCCAGGTCACGTCTGAAAAAGAACTACATAGCTTAGTGGGCCTTACCTGGTTAAACAAAAAGAGTTTATAGTTTCGTTTTGTGCATGGGGTCATGCATAGATGTGGAAGCATATGAGCACAGTACATCAACGGAATTTGCTGCTCTGCCCTGTGCTGACCGCAACATTGCACAGCCACCACTGCCGCCCAGGACAACCTCTGTGGACGGTGGTCGCCCATCCAGGCACTACCCAGGCTCAACTCTGCTTATGAGAGGTATTTATGGCCGAGTCAACAAAGGGGAAAAGGCTCCAGCCGGGTTGAGGCACATCATTGCCAGCCACAGTGTGTCCTCGAAATACCGGGCTCATTCAGGGGTGGGCTTCCCCAGGATTTAGCCCAGTTTCAGCTTGCAAAGTCAGTTATATAAGAATCTTTATTTCGACTGGAGGAATCCGATGAGCTCTGACGCTCTTTTTCGCAGATGTCCAAATATGTTTTTTTACTAAATTGTAAAAAAAAAACTACGAGTCATGGTATTTACGCGCTGCGTCCGACTTTGACCGTTCGCAACGGCGCAACGACGGCCAACGACGACGCGGCAGCGCCCTGGGCTGCCGGAGTGCCGGTGCCCGCACCTCGTTGCCGCGAGCTGCTCCGCCCGACAGTCGGCGGCGTCGGCGGCGGCGGTGGCGCGCGCCAGACGCTCGCGCAACTCCGCCTCCTCCGCCAACGCCCGCTCCAGCGCTCGCGCCAGCCTCGTGTTGTCGGCGCGCGACGACTCCAGCGCCTTCTTTGCTGGATCCATCTGCGAGGTGTGCGCGCGTGTGCGTGCGTGCGGCGATATCACGCACAGTTAAAGGGAAATGCAAACCGAACAAAATAAGCAAACGGCTCTCATCACGGACAGACAGATGGTAAGAAACACAGCAGACACAGCGAGGGACACGAGTGAGACGCATGCACAAACAGCACCGCGTGTTCACGTTCGGCTTTGGCACAAATCGCTCCAAGAGGTGGTGGCAAGGCCACACCTGCACACTCGATAGCTCCACCACCATGCCCAGGCATCACAGACAGCAGCTGCCGAGTACTCGAGTCTGGTTACCTGGCTGGCGTTCTGAGTCTCCACCGTGACGAGCTTGGACTGCAGTGTCTCCAGTTCCGTCGTCAGCTGCTGCAAAGCATGCTGGGATTGCGTCCTGCAAGCGGCACCAACGCGCAATACAAATGGGAACACACTAAGTTCTCAGCGTCCGTGGACAAAGTGCACAGGACACGATTTTCCAATTAAATATTTGGGATGGCTCATCACCAAATCACTGGTGTCGTTAGATGGCGTAAATCTCAGTAGGGTTTGGTGTGGATTAATGCTTGGATGGGCCAATGCCACGCACAAATCGTTTGTCGTCGGGCTACGGAGCCATGCGCTGGGCAGCAGGGTACAAGCTCGCGCGCCCAGCACTGTTCCTGCGTGCGTTTGCGCGTCTCCGTGCACATTAGAATCCCAGAATGGAGTGTGGGGAAGCTATGGCACGCGACTTCATTTAGATGGCCCTTGGCAACATGAGGCCCGGCCGCTTTGAAACGGCCTGCAAATGATACAATACGACACTGCCAGCATTTTAGCATCACCAATTTGCTACTGGAGGGAAATATTTTTCGACCTGGCACGCTCAATCACTTCTCTCACTGCAGGGGGCCTCTTTACATGCAGATTATTGTTGCATGTTTATATGCGGCCTGCCAAAAGACATCGGCAAGAACCGAATCATCAGCCCTCAGTGAGTAAGGAAAATAATCCCCAGCCTTGCCCTGACAAACATGCGGACTCGCTCAAAGGGACGGGCTTTTCCATCATGCAGACTCCGCGGCATTAGAACGCGAATGTTCCGCCGTGCCTCCCCTACGCCGCCGCCGCCGCCGCCCGCCGCACCTGTGCTGCAGGAGGCCGGCGACGTGGCCGTCGCGCCGCCCCAGCTGCGTCTGCGCCTCCTGCAGCGCGGCCTGCAGCTCGCCGTGAGCGGCCGTCACGCCCTGCAGCGCCGTCGCCAGCCGCTCGCGCTCCGCCCGCGACTCCTCCAGCTGCCGCGACAGCTGGGTGACCTGGCGACGGCGGGGCGGGTGGGCGGCACGACCGTAGAAAGCTCGGTCTCATTGGGTTACCGTGGTCCACATATCCGGCAGCGAACCCTGTTCGCGATTACTATTGCTGGAGTGCAAGATGGCGGCCTTCACGCGGCCAACTCTGTTAAGTGATAAATTACGACGAATGCCATCAACGTGGCGACCGAAACATCGATCATCGATCTCCCGGTCTCCAGAGAAAAAATACAATACAAGACTACACTTGTTTACACAGGGAAGCCTCGTTGAGTCTCAGGATCAGTTCGGATAAAACTCACTCGCCACCGATGTTAGCCGTGGCGAGAATCAAACTTAATTGGGCAGGTTCGTAGCTTAGTGCGCTGACGACCGCTCCACCACTCCTCGTCGTTTCATTAACTTGCACCTCTGATTAGCGCGTTCGGCTACGTACGGCGCGAAAGAAGTTCAACGTACATACCCACTTGATACAGTAATTTTGCTGTGACGGTGCCACCTGAAGACGGAAGCTTGTGTTGCCTCCGAAACGTCGTGATTTAATTTATTTTTATTTTATTTTTTACCTACGTGACTTTACCGAAAAAACCAAAGAGTATGGACCCTTGCAGTTAGGAAAACTTCAAATCTAGAATACCCAGAACTTGCCAAAATCGGAGCATGCAAAACAAAATGATTGTCTCATGAAGTGAAGAACTCGAAGAGTCTTTAGTTTGCTCGAGTCTGCACGTAGCCATCTCATTTGGTACACAACCGTACGTTGTTACGCTGCCTTGTTGTAAACATTCAACGCAGCATCAAGTGGTCCGTTCAAAGCCACCAAACATCCTCTCGTCCCCATCTCATCCCATACAGAAGACAAGGTCTCAATGCGGCCCTTTAATCCACACAGCCTATGCCCACATCCAAAGCAATGCGCCCAATCTTGTCAAGTGATCTTGGAGAGTGTTTGAAAGGGTCACTAACATGTGCAACAGACACACTGCGCAATAAACATTGTGGGCAAAAGAGGGCAGTGGAGAGCAATCCACTGCTGTTCTGTACTCCCCCCCCCGCCACCTTCAACCCGCGCCAACCAGCGTGGTGAAGAATGTTCAAAATATCCTTCGGGGGCCCACGAAGTGTGGATTGACAAACACGGACTGCGCATGCACTCCGGAACATCGGGGGCCCATTCAAATCTAAATCGGTGTGTGTCGTCAAAACAAATGTGACCCTTGAGCCAAGTGAGATACTGAAGCGTAGCGCCCGAGCTTGTCTCGAACGGCCAGCCGCCGTGGGGAGTTAATCGCTTGGGTGCGCGAGGACGACCGCTGTGCGCGATTAATCGAGGCGGATCGACCTTCTGCCTCTCTCGCTCCTGCGCCCCCTCGGAGAGGCCCATGATCCTCTGCTTCTCCTGCAGGGCGTCGTCACGGGAACGGACCGCCAGGGCAAACTCCTCCTCCTTGGTCTCCAGCGACGACTCGAGCTGCGGCGAGGCGTGGAGACGGGAGGGGGGGATGGGGGGTGGCGGCAGCCAGTGAAACGTGAGTAAAGCTGCAGCACGGAGCCTGCCTGGCGTACCGACGTCCGACGAGAGTCCGGTGCATTCTGGATGATTTGGCCACAGGCAAAGACCAATCTGCCAGCGTAGATAAGTGGCGTCTTATCGGTTTGTTCTGGCCTCACGAACAAATCACCCGGAGCAATGCCAGCGACGAAGCGCATCACCTGGGCGAGCTTCGCTTCCAGCCGCGAAATGGTCACCTTGCAGGAGCTCAACTCGGAGGTCGCCTGCGCAGAGACAAAAAAAAACGGGAGCCGCAATGGCCACTTTCATCGAGACGCGCGCGTGCACATAAAGAGGATCCGCCTCCCTCCGCACCGACTGGCGGGCGCAAGGAGCGGTTGGTGAGCGTCTATTCGTGCCCGTGGTTAGAGAGCTGTGGGTTAGGGTGCTCGAATACCGTGTGAAGTAGGGGTCAACCCACCCCACTGTCGCAAGACGTCAACAGTACTATTTTTTATTTTACCAGGTAAGGCCCACTAAGCTATGTAGCTCTTTTTCAGAAGCGACCTGGCCACAAATGATAGCCCAACGAAGTGGCTTATCACGTGGAAATTTAAGGCAGCCAAATACTCTAAACGTGTGATATGCTCTAAACGCGACCACGGGGAGAGAAAGAGAGACACGCAAACTCAAAATATACAGGCGTCAGGGTCGGGATGGAACCCACGACCTCCTGTATACCCGGCGATGGAGCTGACATCTCGCCACAGTGACAGAGGCCTCACCTCGGCGTGCCTGGCCTGCAGAGCGGTGTTGAGCCGCGACAAGCGGCCGCTATCCGCCCGCTCGGCCGACAGGCGGAGCAACTCTGCCTCCAGCTGCTCCACGCGCGTCTGGCGGAGGCGGCGGTCGTAGCGGAAGCAACGGGATCAGAGCAAGGAGGATCACGCGTGAACGCGGATTACGGACGGCTTTCCCCCCACAACAGGCGTCGGTCCTCGGAAGCGTTTCATTCACCACCTCATCAACATCATCGTGGTCATCAAAGTCATCGTTCGCGGTGGCCCCCCCTCAACCCAATAGACCGCAGGCTGTGTTGAGAGCCCGGGGGACAAATGGCGGCTCGGTCTGGTAGGGTGCGCACCGGCGAGCAGGGACGGGAGTAGAGGTGTCTCCCGAGTTTTCAGCAAACCGTTAATCAAACTGTCCAGTTTTCAACGGGATAAGTCCCGATTAACAACAACTTCATCTCTTATGACAGTTACCATGGCCCTCCACCCCAATTAGAAACGGACAGCGCTAACGCAATAAATGCTTTCAACCTTAGCTGGAAATTCTTTTCAATTTGTGCGTATGAAATATGTAATTGGTTCACGTGACCTCTGCAACCGCGAGAAGTCGCTAGATTTAAAACGAATTTCTTTAGTTTAGTTTGTTGTCCTTCCCCCGCACCTCCGATTAGCAGGGTTGGCTACGTACGGTGCGAAAGAAGTAAAAAAATACGTCCACATTTTTTTTATTGAGTCCAATCGAGGGGTGCGAATTGTTCCACGCCCGGCGTCGAAGGAATGGTGTTGGCGGATCGCGTGTTGGAGCGGCGATCCACTGTGCGGGGTGTGCGAATGTGGCCGTGTGCTCACCTGCAGCTGGCCTTTCTCGTACGCCAGTCGATTCTTGCTCTCGGTCATCTCGCCGAGCAGCTGTTCCACCTGACGCTCGGCACTCTGCTCACAATCCGGCAAAACAAAGGCAAAAAATAGTATGCTGTGCACACGTAGGCACGCACACGCATACACACAGGCACCGACATGCACAGGCACACGCTCACACAGCCACAGACTAACAACCACACACACGACAACAACTGCCACTCGCCACGACGGTGCTTGTGCCAGGCTAGATGTACTTGAAGCGACAAAGGCTCTCTGACAGGTCATGGGGCAGATACAGGTGTTATGGGCTGACTGAGACTACTGGCAGATGCACCAGCTATGCTCCACATTGTGCCGAATGGCTGCATTTCCACCCTCCATTGTTCTTATTGGAGGGCGACTGCCTCCCAAGTGCCCAGATGCGTCCTTCACGAGCCTCCTCCACAGAGGCCGAACTTGACACGACTGGTATCAGTCATCGGCAAGTCCAAATCAGCTCCACATCCTCCCCGTACTAAATCCTCTCGTTTCAGCGCATGTGGGAATACACAAATACACGCAAAGGCATGCATCCACTGGCAAAGCCACACACAAGAGTATGTGCATTGTATTAACTAAGTGATAAACTATTTTTATTTAACCAGGCATGACCCACTTAGCCATATAGCGCTTTTTCAGAAGCAAATTGGCCACAAATGATAGCTCAACAAAGTGGCTTGTCGCATGTAAATTAATCGTAGCCAAATGCTCTAAACACGCGTTTCTAAATGTGGAGGGAAAAACCCCGGAGGACTCGGAGAAAAATCGACGAGACCACGGCGAGAGAGATACGCAAACTCCATATACACAGTAGGCGTTCGGGGTCGACACCGCAATGAAAAGGTCAAACAAGCAAGAAGAACACTCCCTGACCGACCGGATGTCAACACCCGCGTCCCCGCATCACTCAGAGTCACCTGCCGCTGCTCGGAGGCGGCGAGCTTCCCCGCGAGCCGCCCAGCCTCCTCTTCGACGGCACGCAGGACGCCGCCCAGGGAGTGGGCCTCCAGCTGGGGAAACCCAAGAAACAGAGAGGCGATCATGTGGAAACCCAAGCAACGTCGACGGATCCTCTTGGCACCACGGGCACCATCTAACCGTTTAAAAATTAACCCGTAAAAACAAAGTTTTTCACTATAAATCCTTTATATGCGTGGCGGCTAGAGTCCTCTCGTCCTCTGGCTTGAGATGGCTGCCACCTATGGGTCAGATGATTGCCTGCCACCATTAAGCAATTGGTAATTAAATATTTTTAAAAAATTGCCTAAAAAGTGTAAAATTTTGGAAAAAAAATTTCACGAAAATAAATTGTCACGCACAACGAGTATGTGTGCAAAATGTCAGCTCGATTGGATCACGGGAAGTGGGTTAAAAAACGACCGAAAGATTTGCACGGTGGTAAGCAAGCAAGCAAGTGAACTTAATATAAAGGATTTAAAAATAGATTACACTGGTCAACATACTTTTTCTGGCATAAGGTATTCCAACGGTTGTAATGTAATTTTGGGGTGCTGATTCCAAATGTGGCATCAGTTTTTGTCTATGACATCAGGTTTTTGAGATATCAAATATTGCATTTTCAATAAAAACTGCAGAAGATATTAAATAAATGTGGATATCTACATAAAATGATATTATAAACACACTATCCTAAAATACAGCACCATATTTTAACACTAAAGCAGTCACTGACTCGCAACAACTTGCAATCATAAGTGACACAGTTAATTTCGGGTTAAATCAATGAAAATGGGGTATGCCGATAGCATAAAATGAGATGCGATAGAGCAAATCTGAGATCAGATTTGGAATCAGCACCCTGAAATTAGTCTAAAACAGCTGCAAAAGTCCAGGCCAGAAATTTTTTTTTTTGTTGACCAGTGTTATTACTCTCGGCGTACACAATTAAAATTCACGTTTATAATAATGGATGTGATTTTTTTTTTTAGGATGTGATTTTTACTAATTATATGCACATCGCATGTAAATATTACCTTCAGGCTAATGACACGGACAAGGCACAACAAGACAGAACATATGTGTGGGACACAATACAAATAAGACAAGCGCATAATTGATTCTTGAATAGATTTTGCCGAATGGAACTGTGAGAATGAACAGATGAAATCACAGTGGATAGGAGATGAATCTCTTCAAGCCAGCTAGAAACTCTAGAAATGTCAACAGGACATTAAATAGGACCGCTTGGAAACTCAATAACAAATCACATCCGTTTGTCAATCCACTGTTGGATGAAGGCCTTCCCATGCTGTGTTTGTCAAACTTATTGCACTGCAACGGCCTGTATGTGTTAACTAGTTCAAGCAGGTGTTAGCCGTGGCAGGGAATTTAACTCTGGTCGTCATTTTCATACCGTAAAGCCCAAAACACTTAAGTGGACTCATTCGGTCACGCATGAATACGTGACCTCTCTGTATACCGAAAGAAGGTGTCGAGTAACACGTTGGAAAGCAAAGAGAGGCAGACTTTGAAACATAAAATGCCTTGTTCTTTGCGTTCTCTGCTTCAAGTTTGTCTCTCTCTTCCGAGTGCTGCTTCTTCATTGTTTCCATCTGAAACAGAAGAGAAAACATTCAATTAAAATATCGAAAGTTATCACATGTTCATCTCCGAATTATTAAACACACGGCTGTTTGCAATTTTCATTTAAAAAAAACACCCGTTTACACAATCCGGACATCAAATAACATCTCAGCTAAATGCCACTTCTCAGCTAAATGCCACCACGTCTTAGATAAATTCCACCACATGTCAGCTAAATGCCACCACGTGTCAGCTAAATGCCACATCGTCTCAGATAAATTCCACCACATCTCAGCTAAATGCCAGCACATCTCAGCTCAATGCCACATCACATCTCAGCTAAATGCCATCACATCTCAGCTCAATGCCACCACATCTCAGAGAAATGCCACCACGTGTCAGCGAAATGCCACATCGTCTCAGATAAATTCCACCACATCTCAGCTAAATGCCACCACATCTCAGCTAAATGCCACATCACATCTCAGCTTCCCGGACTATTGCCCTCCGACCTCTCGCAGCATGCCCCCCTTCTCGCGCCGCGCCTGCTGCAGCTCCTGATTGGCCGAGTCGAGCTCGTGACGCAGCCGGATGGCCGCCTCCTCCAGCGCGGCCTTCTGGGACGTGGCGCCCTCGATAGCGAGGTCGCGCTCTCGCACCAGCTCCACTCGTTCGTGCTGCAGGCTTGTGCTGTGCGGGGGGGGGTAGAGGGGGATGATGATGTGCGGGGGGGTCGTCTGGTGACACAGAGGTGAGCCTCTTCGCACTACAGCATGGGGAGGTGGTTCATTGTCTTCTCAATGTTCTTCTATGGTATGCAAGGTGGCCACGAGTTATTAAGATCATTTATAAACACGCAACTCTTATAAACTAGGTTATCACAAGCGCGCAATGTTCATACGTAGTGAGCTCTATTGAACAGTTCCCAACTATTTAAATGTCTGTGAAGAGTCTCGAACACGCAGCGGCAGTGAGTTCCAGGCTGATGGACAGCTGACCGCAGAAGCTGCGAGGTCCAAATCTCGCTGTCTACAAGTACAGCACAACTGGTACCAGCACAACCAGTCGGGCCAATGGATTGGATCGAACTGTGCGGAAAACTCCGTATTCCCTCACGTACGTGCGTGGCAATTGTGCGCGTGTTGGATGTGCGCGTGCACGTACAGCCGAGCGTCGAGTTGCGCAATCTCTCGGCGCGCTGAGGCGAGCGGCTCCTTCACGCTCGCCCGCGCGGCCTCCAGCACGCCGTCCTGCTCCCGGATCCGCTCGGTCAGAACTGCCCTCTCCGCCTGCGTGCGCAACAACAAAGCGGTCGCGGCGGCGACCGCGGCGACAGCGTCACGAGCCCGCAATCCGGCACCGTTGACCGAACGCTCCCACGGGGGGCGCGGGGCTCACTTCGGAAACTCTCAACAGCGAACGTCGGACCAGGGAAGGTCATGAAAGTCGTGATTTGACCCGAGCCTGAGGTCATCAAGGCGAAGCTTAGAGCCGCGGAATTGGCGGAGCGTGCAGAGATTGCTACGTGCTAGAAGCACGACTGTAAATGGTGGTCAGGGTGGCTAACGAGTGCTGAGCTGGCGCTCTGCTGAGAGATCCTGGCTTGGGATCTGCAGTTGCAGCCACCCATGATTTCTAAACCGGGTCCTCAAGCGTGGCGAGTTGATGGCCTCAGGCCGGTCACCAGTTATGACACGAAAAAAAAAAACCACCCCGTCGCATTTCGTTCTTCACTCAATTCGGTTGCATTCCAGCTCTGAGAATTTAGATATCGGTTTGCGGTGAACAATACTCTCATACGTGCGGACTCACGAGAGGCGACTTGAAGAGATCTCAGAGAGGGGGGGGGGGTTCGCACTGCTCTGCCAGTAATCCCGATTCTCTGTCTCTTGACACGAAGCCGAACAAAATTGGGGGGGAGAAAACCGCTCAACGCTAAGTAAGCGGCATAGCAAGCGGGACGCTGATCTGCTCACCTGGAGGTCCTTCTGGTGAGTGGCGCGCGCCTCCTCGGCTGCGACCTCCGCGGCCCGAACGGCCGTCGCGAGCGCCGCGTTCTGTCTCTGCAGCTCCTGCTTCTCGGCCTGCAAGTGACAGCGCAGCAGGGATGGGGTCACACACAGCCAGAGGGCCATTGGTGCACCTACAATTACCAATGACGGCATGCGATCAATTAAGGGCACTAACGCACCGCTCGTAAGACAGGGTGAATTAAAACCCATTCATTCCTGATTTTGAAAATGACTAAAATATTATTGGAACTCATTGAGGCTCCCTTGTGTATCATTATTATTATGACGACTATTAATACTACTATGATAAGACGACCTCTGTGCAATCGACCAACGATATAGACAAGAATACTGGATGCTGGGCACGTGCCACAACAACTGGCCCAATGACCTCCCGCGCAGTTCGCACGCATACCAAGGAGGCACCCCCTAACCTGCATCTTCTTCAGAGAGGCCACGACGGAGGAATTGTCTGCTTGCAGCTTCCCGCGTTCCCTCTTCTCCTCGTGCAGCTCCGACTGCAGCCTCTGCAATGCAAGGACCCGGGTTCGTTCGCGGTACGTGAGGTGCTTCATCGAGGTGTTGCGAAAGTCACCGGTACATTGCGTGAAAAAAATATATCTGTTAAATCTTAGAATTTCTCATCACATATATGTCTTTTCCACAACGATTAATGCCGATTGCGTGGGTACCCGAAACGACGCGGGACTCGAATGTGACGCGTGCGCACCACACGAACACTGACCTTCCCCTCCTCCGCCATCTGAGTGATGATCGACTCCTTTGCCTCTGTGAGAAATGAAGAAACAAACCAACGAACGAACAGTAAAACGAAGGGAGTCTCCATATTGTGTGCGAAGAAACATTGGGACGAAACAACGCCGAGTTAGACGATGACGAAGCCCGGCGACGGAATCGCGGAGACGGGTCGAGGGACCGACCTGCGCGCCTGTGGAGGTCGGCTGCCCTCCCCTCCAGCTCGCTCGCCCTCTCTCCGTCACGTCGCGCGCGCTCAGCCGCCGCCAGGGCCTCCTGGCGCACGCACGAGCACTCGCCCTGCAGACGAGCAACCTGCGCGGGCCAACGGAGGTGGCAGGGAGATGAACACCGATAGCATGAACGGTATATAATTTCACTCAGTATTCGACGCATCCATGCCAGCAAATAGATCTTATTCATTTAGATGTGCTGCAAGGCTGTGTGTTCTAGTGTGCCGAAGGTTTAGGTGAGCCAACGTAAAAAAATAACTGTCCATACGGTTGGCACCGGCTTGTACCTACGTATGTACATACGTATGTGTAAGCGTGATCGTGACCCGTCCCCGAATTCCCTCGCCCGGCTTCTTCCTCTTCTTCTTACCATTGTTTCCATCCAAAGTACGTACGTACCATACGCGCGTGATTACATGCGCACCAACAGTCCCGCAAGGATAAGCGTCGCGGCGCGACTGACCTCCGACCTCTCGGCGTCGACGATGCGCTCGGCGTCGCACACGCGATCCAGCAGCGCGGCGTGCGACTCCTCGAGCGTCGCTCGCAGGCTCGCCTCGCGCGACAGCTCCGCGCGCAGCTACGCCACCCGGCAGCGACAGGCACAACACACGCACACACACACACACACACAAACTCAGACGTGTACACAACGACAAAGATCCCCCGTACAGCCTAAACGGACTGTTGGGGCAAGTGTTATTTGCGAGCACCTACGAAGGCCGGCACGGCACACGAGGGGGTGGGTGTCCAGCACCACACCCGGCCACCTTCGTCTCCTCAGTGGCGATGTTTCCACACCACACTAGGTCCTGATTTGAGGCGGAGTCGACCTAGGGGAGGCCCTGGACTGGGTCCAGATAATTGTCACTGGTGGTGGTCGTGAGCGGGAATCTAACTCGGGTCGCCGGGTTCGTAGCAAAGCACACCAACCAAAACTCGACACATATATACAAACGTGCACACGAAGGCATGCTTAAACACAAAGTTGGGTGTATGGAAATTATTACAATAAAAAGTAATTAAATACACACTAGGAGACACTTAAAGACTTCTTATGAACTAATAAGAAATGGTCTTGAAGGTCAAGTTTTCCCAACTCCAGGTCTCGTGACCCATCAGTGGGCGCCTATCCTCGTTTCCCTACCTTCTTTGCTCAAACGCAGTTATTATATTGCTGCGCTTGCCTGATTGGTAAACATGACTCATATGATGTATAGCATGGCGATTCTACTCAAGATATGTTAATCAGCACTCCTCGGAATCGATTATCTGTTGCATCACTTGAAAAAGTTTTCCATTCATGGGAAATAATCGATTATAATCGATCATAATGGATTATCGCATACACGTATACACTAATTGAATGCGTGCGTTACTTTAAATCGATTGATGAATAAGTGCCAACGTGAATTAATTTCCCGTGCGGACGCAGACTCACCTCGTTCACGCGATTGTTCATGCGGGTCGTCTTGTGCCTCATCTCCTCGGCGGCGATCGCGACGTCACTCTGAAAACAAACATCGCAAACATGTGAACACGTTCAGGATAAACCACGCATGAGAGACCATTAGACCATTCTGGAATGCTTCCCAGCACGCCCTTTTGTCCTTGGAGGTATTTAAACTGCCCGTGATAAAGTTACGGATCATGCCACACAATGAGATATTGCACGGCGCGTGACGTCGTGAGATGATGTCACAGAAGCCTGACGTCATCGGGAGAGGGGGCGTGTGCTTCCTCCTAGCACTCATGTTGTCTACATTCCCAGTCCTGGGTTTGGTCTCCCAAGTTATGAGAAAACCCTTGTAACATGCGTTTAAGAGTATTCGCTGCTATAAATTTCCACGTTTAGTTTAATTTGGCCAGCTATCGATAGCTTAAGTCCTTAACAGAAACACAACTTTACGAGAGTTAATGTGCCCCCCCGCCACCGCCCACCCGAGGGAGCCCCTCTAGTGCCCGATTAGTACAGCTAATATGCCCGCAGTGAAGGAAACATTTTGTTTGTGGGCTGTTTCGGAGTGGCAGGCCTCATGTGGCCACGGACCCTACGAAACGGAGTAGTGGGCCGCATCCAGCCCAAGGACCATGGGTTCCACCATCCCTACGCTGAAGCCGCGAAGGATCGCCGGCACACCTTGGTGGCCGTGGCGACCTCGAGGGCGGCGGACAGTCGGGCCTTCTCATCCGCGGACGCCTCCAGCTGGTGCACGGCGTTGGCCAGCCGATGCCTGAGACGCGCCACCTCATGCTGCAGGCCCGACACCTCTTCGCGCAGCGATGACGTCTCGTCGTCTAGCGTGACGCCCGCCAGACATGCAGGCACACGTGCAGGTGTGTGCGCAAGCACGTGAGCATGACAAAGATTCCACCCCCACCACCCCCCCCCCCAGTGTAGCCTTATCAGACTGTTGGGGCAATTTCTGATAGTGAGCACCTGTGAAGGCCGGCACGGGACACGAGGGGGTGGGTGGCCAGCACGACTGACCGTATGTAAAGACACATACATACCTAAAGGAACTTGTATAAGTTCGCACGCACGCAAAAATAAACGGCACACATGCACGCACATACATACATAGAAAACAAATGCAGGCACTCAAACACACGCACACACACACACAGGCACTTGCACACATATCCACATATGCAAAAAGATCCTGCGTAGCCTTCCTGAATCGTTTGTGCAAGTGTTAGCAAAGACCTTTAAGACCAACACGGCACAAAACACCATGCCCGGCCACCTTTGCCTCCCGAGTCCCGATGTTTACATTCTGGCACCAGGTACTGACTTTAAGGCCGAGTCGATCTGGGGAAAAACCCAGGAGAAGGCCCAAACTATCGCTCCACCGCTCCCCCTCAGGAGCAGTTCACACAACGGTCAGTCACCTGACAATTCAGAGAGCACCACGGCGCAAGCCGGCAACCCACCCGCGTCCGGCGGCGCCAGCTCCCTCTCGGCCTGCAGGCGCAGCGCGGTGAGCCTCAGCGTGTGCAGGGCGCTCTCGGCGCGGCACACGCGCTGCACCAGCGCCTCGTAGTTGCGCCACAGCATGTCCGACGCGCCCGGCGCAAGCGCTCGCGACACGCGCAAGGGAGGCAGCGGCGTCGGCGGTTGCGCGATGCTGTCGGCCGTCGAGCTGGGGAGGGCGGCGCTCCTTGTCAATCATTTCAGATCAATGCAGTTAAACGTACGATCGACGGTTTGCAATTAAAGGTTGAAAGGGCTAATGAATTAGCTCTGTCCGTCCGTAAAGTGGCGTCGACGTGATCCGATGGACACGAAATTTTGGTGTAAAGATGCGTTGCTATTAGGGACTTGCCCTGCAGATAATCGTCGAAACTGATTTAAGGGTTGCACAAAACTTAAAAACGAATGGATAGGCTTTTTTGGCCAAGGCAATGAGATCAGCACAGAGGCTGTGTGCTCTTTACACAGTTGTGTTAATTTAAATTAATGTTTTTTTAACGGCCTTTACTATTATTCTGTTATTGTGAGGTTTTCACTCAACATTTACAAATGTGATCTCCCAGGAGATGGTCGACAGTCCACCAAACGCAAGACTATAAATTCAACTATTTTTTTTAACCAAGTAAGGCCCACTAAGCTATAAAGCATTTTCTTAAGCGACCTGGCCCCAAATTTATAGCAGCCAAATGCTCTAAACGCGTGATATTTATAATAAATGTGTTGGGAAAAACTGGAGGACCTGGAGAAAATCAACGCAACCACGGGGAGAGACACGCAAACTCCAAATATACAGCAGCAGGCGTCAGGGTCGGGATCGAACCCACGACCTCCTGCACACCAGGCGAGGGATTTAACATCTCACCACCACGGCCCTACGTACCCATCGGTGTGGCCCTTCGGGTGCCGCCCCAGGCCCAGCGCATCCAGGTCACGGACCAGGGCCTCCGTCTCCTCCTCGGCGATGCGCAGTCGGCGTGACAGCAGCTCGCAGGCCTCGGGGGCCGTGGCCTCCATGGGGCCCGCCGGGAGAGGCCCACCCGTGCGGACGGCCATGCTGCTGTCAACGCTGAATGATATTAAAATGTAGAACGGCGTTCTTGTGACTGGCGGCCCACAGGCCACATCTGACCCTCCCAAAAGCTCTTGGGAGTGTCCCAAGCACAGATGTGTGGCCCACCGAGACATTGAGATTACCAGTTAGGTCACCCACGGTTACAATCACGATTGAAACTTAGAAAGTCGTTCCAACAAGCAACGGGGCGATGTTCCGTCTTTGTCGACGGCAACGAGCCAGCCGTGGAAATTCGACATTCTCACGACAGGGCCAAGACCATCCATAGGACAGCCACTTGTGAATTAAGCGTCTCGATTGCTGCTGAAAACGAATTCCATATTCCGATGGCAGGGTCAGACCATTCCGTTCGAATTAACATTGTCGGGAGCTAAATGAATGAGCCCGATGATGATCAAATCGCCCGATATCGTCTGTAGACATCGGAAGCCAAGCCGGGACGAGCCTGGACACTGCTCGGATGGGCGACCACCACGCGTGACAGGTGCTATAGGCTGCAACGGGCCCCTATAGTGTCTGCAGATGATGGCATACATCAACCCCTTATCAGTGCCTCACCTTATTACTGACAAATTCACACCTTACTGGTAACCCCGTGCCCTTTATAAATCTGAACGTTTATCCTACAAAGTCCCATCACAAGAGAGAAACACAAATAGACACAAACATTATTTTGTTGTTGTCCGTATTGAAACGCCTGTACACCGTATGGGTTGACAGATATGTGATGGCAGTGCAGATATGTCCATGGTTATACGGTACTGTACTTCTATGCCCCCCGTGTCTATGGGGCCGTCCATAAATGACGTCACGCGATTTTGGCCGATTTTTGACCCCCCCTCGTCACACGGCGTCACAAAAAGTCATACCCCCCTCAAATATGACGTCACAAAGCTCTGCCCCCCCCCCCC
>CM025657.2:3323950-3351959 GCA_014621495.2 Entosphenus tridentatus
TAATTGTATGATCCGCACGATGCCAGACATGTCGTCCCCCCCCCCCCGCGGTCATATACCGACGCACATTTTCAACTGCACATATTTGAAACGCCCTGTGACACCGGCACCAACTACTGGCTTTTATTTACTTATCCTGGGACTGGAATGCACTCCCCTTCCTTTGAGCGCCAACTTGCCTCGGAACGCAACCGTACAAAACCTCTTCCTTACCGAAAGCCACGCAGGACTTTCAAACGCCTCTGGCAGGCCACACACAGAACACATAAATTAGAAGGAGAAAAAAAACTGTCGCTAGAACGAAAGAAAATCCCCCCACCCACCTCGTCGTTAATTAATTGCGGCCAAGATGCTTCTTGCAGTGAGGGATATATATCGTTTGCAAGGCTGTTTTTAAGTGGTGGGTCCTCATGTGGCCGTCTAAAATGAAGTCACGGGCCAGACAAAGCTCACTGGTGGTATACGTTCTCGACGGCACTCCGCTGCCTCAAAGTTAGACGAAACCGAAGCAGCAGTTCTTGTAGATGTAGACACCAGGCGAAGTGCAGGGCTGTCCCACATCAGTTTGAAGCTTCGTTACTGGGGGGGGGGGGCCCATACCTTAAAGATGTGGACGAGTGCGAAATCAAGTCTCGTTTACCGTTTCGTTTGTCTTTTTTCCCCAATTTTATTCCAACTGTGATAAAATTGTCACGAGACAGTGTTAGCCACTTAAAACTCTGTGTTCGAGACTGGCCTATGGAAGGATATTTCACGAAACTTCTGAGATCTTTTCAAGTGAACTTTTTTTATCAACAAATTAAAGGGCGTACACTTACTCACGCCCAGCTATGCATATATATGTGTGTATGACAGTGGTCGAACTGTAATTTAGCCAAATTTAGTGAGAAAGTATTCCTGCGACGGCCTTCTTGTGCAAGTCATTGATGACCAGGCTGAGACCATCACAGAACACTGAAGAACCCGGGTTTAACCACAGATTTCAGCCAAACCAAAGTCTTATGTCTTATCAATGAAGCTTCAAACTCGTGACCGACAGCCCACGACAGTCGAAGCGTGCATCTACAACTTAAAAGAGACATTAGGCCAACTTTGAGTGTTTGTAACCCGCACTGGGAAATAATTCAATCCTCGTGCCCCGAGTTTATGAAGGATCAGCAACGATGTTCAAAAGTCTTCGTCTTGATTTGAAGCTTTCGTGACCGCAGGAATCCATACTCTTTGGTTCTTTCGGTAAAGTCACGTAGGTAGATCGCAACACAAGCGGTCGTCCTCAGGCGGAAAAATGATCATTTCACTGCTGGATCATTTCATTGCTGGATCATTTCACTGCTGGATTATTTTTTCCGCCTAAGGACGACCGCTTGTGTTGCGATCGAAACGTCGTGATGTTATTTGTATTTTGTTTTGTTTTTCTACCTACGTGACTTTACCGAAAGAACCAAATAGTATATAGGCTTTGTCTTGTTTCGCAATATCTACAAATATGTTACTATTCATATTCCAATTAAAAAACCGTTCATCACGATAAAAACGAATCAAAAATGTAATTCTCAAGCCCCGTGGTGTATAGTGTAGTCAGTACTCCAGCCCCTGTTGACGATGTCTTCGGCCTATTTACGTGCTACGGATGAATGGCCATTGTCTGAAATGTCGCCTATTTATATTGTTCCTATCAAGGCTGTCTTAAAAAAAAGTTTTTGTTAATTTGCATTTCGGTGCGGCAGATGTGAAAGGGTGAACTGTGGTGGGAAGAGAGGACCGAAGTTTGGGGAATCCCTTACGACTCACGTTCACGCTTTGTACGTACGTTGAACTTCTTTCGCACCGTACGAAGCCAACCGTGCTAATCGGAGGTGCTTTAGGAGGCATATCTACTCACACCGCGTGGAATAAATACGAACACGAGAAGTCCTCAGAAATAATGATAATATTGCAGTTTGTAACAAGCATGATCATTCACGGACATTAGTGACTGGAACTCTGAGGTGCGGAGCTGGTAAGAGTAATTGTAGCGTCATGAACAAAAACACTAAACACAAACTTACGTGAAAATAGTATTAAATTACTCACCAGTCACTGATGACACTACATTTGCCGAAAACGTAATGTCAACAGCACGGATTGTAGTGTGCTACACAACCAATGTATAAAACTTAGAGTATGTTTTGAAACGAACACTCACATATAATTCAGTATTAAATACAGCACTAAAGAAACAAAACTATTGCATCATGATTTAAGTTAGATCTACCTTATTAAAACTCGTCAAAGTAAAAGCTCCATTGAACGCAAACTTTCAGTGGATACCACAATCAGTGCTCAACCTATTCCTGTAACAACGATCCATCACATAAGTTTAACAATGCTTCTAAACTTTTCAAACATTTTCATCCCCCCCTCACCCACAACTCGCCAAACCTGCCGGCGCGTGTCGATGCCGCACACACCCAGCTCGGATTCAAGCGTCGATTCGCGACCATAAAAAAATTAGGACGAAAAAAATGTATTCGTCAAGGAAAATCCATCCGTGGACATTCAGCAAATTCCTCCTTTTGAGCGTTTTATAATTATATATATGTACATATATATAAGAAAAAAACGTTGTATACAGGAGGGGGTCCGGAATGCCTGAGAAAACCAACGCACACGAAGAAACAACACAAACCTGCTACTTGGACTGGCTCATGCAGTCACGACCACGACCTCCATCCCTGCCCAGCAGGATGCACGCCAACACACACCACATCATCCAGCCTGGTTACTAGAACCAGCGATTCAGAAACTTGCTTCTGTCTTCGCGATCCAAAAAATCCCAACCTCCACGACCGCCGGATTTACAGTTGTCCCCCATCGCAGCAACAAGGGCGGATATATACCGTGATTTTTGTGTTTACAAACGAGGACACTGCCAAGGGTCTTTACAAAAATTCGAATTTGTAAAAATAAGTTAAAATCGCGACTCTCGAAGCTCGAAAATTTGGAACGCCGGCCTAAGCAGCGCGGACACGTTGTTAGCTGCATCTCTACGCAACGCAGAATGCGCCATGCGGCGCCAGGATTGTCTTGTGATTTGCGGTGGTTTCAATCATGGTTTTTTTTACCTTTCTTTGATATTGTTATTTTTTTTAGAGGCAAGATTAACAATATAAACTGGAAATGGGTTAAAATCTGGTCTTCATGGAAATAACGGCGTTTTGGTGAGAAACACGTATATTCTAGGGCACTCCACCCCTGCAGTAGCCCAGCATTTTGAAGATACACTGTACACACACCATTCACCACCTGTGTTATTAACACTGCGTTAGCCTGTATATATATATTTTAAAACGTTAGAAAGACAGTGTTCATGATAAAAGAGGACTTCAGTTCTGCATCACTGCCAACAAACCCGACCGATCGTAAACACAGCACGAATGGTGAAACAAGCGAGGGTTACACGAGGTAACCCACGGCTATGCGAGCGTTGCTTTTCGCTCAACGCAAGGAGGCATCGTTAGTTGGGGGAAGGGTAAAGAGTCTAATAAATAGGTTGCACCTCTATAAAGTTTCTCATACGCAAAATAACCACTCGAACAGTTCCCTTGAGCTGTCGATATAAAATACTGATGTAGTGAGTGTGCGTGGCCACCAAAGATTACAAACCACGTGCTCATATATATAAACCATTCAAGCTGTATAAACTTAGCTTATTGCTTAATTCAGCCTCATCCCATGTGTGAGGGCTGAACGTTATAGAAATTAAATAGCCGTCTCGGATTAGGCAAAGACAGGCCGATTGAAAGTGACCTCACTAGTAGTTCTGTGGTGTCAACTTCCAGGACAGTTTCCCAACATGACAATGGGAGGCTCTGCCAAGGGGCGTTCCAAAATCTTTTTTTATCGCCCAATGCCATACGTAACCAGCCCAACTAGGTAACACCAAACCGAAGGAATAGAGTTTGAAAAGATAAAACACTTTTGGTGTAATTCGGAACGTGCCCATAGGGGAATTTCACTTCTTTCGGCCATTTCGTGCAGCAATCGACAAGATCTGTCCTGGCAGAGAAGTAAAAATGCAAAGGTAAAAGTGCAGCCCTGCCATTGCTCGCTCATGCTGCTAGCAAAAGGGCATCCATTAGAGGTAGCTAAAGAGAGCCCCTCCTTAGGGTATTGTGGTATATTCTTCCACTCTGGCCAGATGCCCTGGTAGAAGTGGGAATACTCACACTTTACCCCACCACACGCAACCAACTGATCGACTTACTGTGCTGCACCCATTTACATTTCAGGGATAGGCAGAGGCGCGAGGATTTAAGAAACCTGCTCCGTTGTTTCATCTGCCGAGCCAGATCAAATCCAAACCAGCCACTTCTGGATTGCTGGTCCAGCGTGAAATCGAGCCCTTTAAAAACTCGAGACTTTCACGGTAGGGGAAGGGGGGGGTGGGTGGGCAGCCGGCATTTCCACGCCACTTTTCACAATCAGTGAACCATGTGCTCGTCGAGCAGAACGTCCATGTGCTGCCGATGCTGGTGGTTGTTGTTGTTGTTGTTGTGGTTGTGGTTGTTGGCGTGGCGAGCGTGCCGCGCGTGCAGTTGCGGCAGCGGGTGCTGCTGGGCGCCCCCCGTCGTCGTCACGGCGGCGGTCGCGCCGGGCGGCATGAACTGCCGGAAGATGCTGACGCTGCCGTGCCAGAATGTGGGCTGCGGCAGGCGGCCGACAACCTCCCAGCGTCCCGCGGCCGGGTCGTAGCACTCCACCATGTCGGACAGCTCGAACGAGTCGTCGTAGCCGCCAGAAACGTACAGGCGGCCGCCCAGCGGGGCCACGCTGCCGCCGACGTGCACCTGCGACGCCAGAGCATCGGTTCTTGCGTTAAGATGGATTTTTAGCGTCGTGGCACGTGGATCGAATCAGGCGCGTGCTGGTAACGATAATCGTTGTGATGAATTCATGATGATGGTTGTGATGATGATGGGGGTGTTATGATAATATTGAAGCTGTTGATGCCGACAACTATGCTGCTGCTGATGTTGGTGGTGATGATCATGATGGTGGTGGTAAAGATAATACTGAAGCTGTTGATGTAGACGATAATAATGGTGCTATTGCTGCTGCTGCTGCTGCTGCTACTGATGATGGCAATTACAATGACGGCGATACGACTGTGGATGAAGACGATGATGACGCAGATGATTAACCCGAGGCCACGTCACCTGGTTCATGGGAGGAATCCTGATCCACCTCGATTTTATGGGATCCAGAGCATCCACCTGCGTAGAGTCCTCCCTAAAGGACACAAACAGAACAAAGACACAGGCCCACATCGTGAGCATGTGCACTAAAAAAGTCACTGGGCGGGATTTCAAACGCATATTTGTGAAATCTCAAGTCCGCGCGTGGATGCACTGTGCTGCGACATTTGTGATTGGACACTACACCTTATGACACAATGCCGATAGCACACCGGGAATAAAGTTGCAAAAACACAACAAAAAGTCAACAAGAGTACCATACATATTGTATCATTGTTCTACTGCCGTCTAAAATAATCTGGATACAATGTTAAGTCTTGAGGTGGTGGTCTCATACAAGGCCATGTGCATTATAGGCACACACATACAGTATGGTGATGGCTCGTGATAATAAACAAATTATGGGGAAACGAATCCTACGGTCACGATCTTGCCTTTTGCTGTCTGGAAATCCACATTACTCATAAATTGTTTCCAGCCTGCAACGTGATTTTCTGTCCCGTGAGATTCTCACCATTTACAGAGCGTGTTACATTTGGTGAGGAGAGTCAAAGGCTGTTTCGGCTGTGAAGCCGCCTCTGTGTCCCGGCAGGATTTTTGGCGCCTCTCAATGCTGCGCTGTTTGACCGCAGCCCGGCATTCCGCAAAGGGCATCGAGAAATAATAATTTAAAATAAACTAAACTACGGCCAACACTATCGGTGAAATGAATCTCCCCCGTAAATTAACATCGCACCGACGGCGTGACGGGCACAATTTTACACCCCGACGAAACGCGCCACAGACTTAGCCAAACACCTGCCAAACGTCGGCGCCCTACGCACTTGCCAGGACATTCTTTGCGCATCGCTTTACAAGGATGTAACACGTGCTCTCTGTGTTGCTCAACCCAAAGCCGATCTCTGGTTATTGCAAAACATTCACGTCGCAGCTAAAAGAAACACTCCGTGAACGTACTGTACTTGCGAGCGAAAACGACGCAACCTAAATATTTACGTCGGACATTTCACGAGCGTTCTTTTTCGAGAAAATGTTCCGCCCGTCGACGCGGTGGAGTCGGGCAGGAGACGAGCGGCACAAGTTGGGAGGAACAGGTCATGGGACGGAGGCGAGGGCGAGGGTGCACGAGGGGGGTTTTAAATAAATTCAGAGTCGTTACAACGCGTGGTAAATAATGCTGCGTGTAAAGCGAGCTCGGCTTTGGCACGGGACATTATTTTTGTCCCGCCGGTCTCTGGGTTCGTCCGGGTACGGTGTCATTCTGCCACATTCCATGAGCACTCGCAGCGACATTTCTAATTTCTCAACGGTGGCATGTGATGCGTTATTCACGAAAACAACATAAATAGGTCAAGGACGTGAAAGGCTTGTTTACGCTCTCATACGTACGGGACAACAACAGGTGCTCTTTTAGCGATGCTTCTAGCAATGATTTCATATTTCCTTGTGCGTGCGCATGCGTGTGTATGTAGGGTGCAGTGGTGATGCAGAAGGTAGCGCACTATGCTAAGAACCTGGAAACAAGCGTTTGTTTCTCTCGGCCACGACTAGCACGAGCGGCAGGTGATATCGAAAGCGGTCCTCGATCACCCCCCACCCCTCCCGCCACAAACACAGAAACACACAGTGAACAGCATGGAGACGTATTGTCAAATAACCCATTATGACCAGTGCGGTGTGGGCAGTGGATTGAAAAGAAGGGCCGTACATGTACATACTCGTCAAAATGTGATCCCAATTGAGTAACTTACTAGATATCATTCAGCGTTGGGATGTTAGGCCCAATACCAGTTACATTGTGTGCGTGTTTTTTTTTAGCTATGGAACGAAACCAGAGAACCGGGAGGAAACCCACACAGAACAGCCGGGCGGTGTGTGGCTACGCACGCCTGTAATCCAGCACTGTCGAGGCGAGGGCTGGCGAATTGCACGGCTGTTGCACAACTCCCTTCCCGGTGGGTGGCGAGGTGCCCGTTACCCTGGCTTGCCAGGAAGAAGGCGGACCAGCAAAGTGCGGAACTAATATCATCCGTCCATTCTGTACGGGATAGAGCGAGTGATTCACTGATTGGAGTGTTGCTCTCCTTGCCTGCGTGGGGTTTTCTCCGGGTGTTTCGGATTCCTCCCACATGCACTGACACTCATTGATCGTCTGAAAACATGTTAATATAAAAAAACGTATAATGCGGGACCCTCCTGAAAACGAGTCCTTGGAATCAGTGTGGCTTTCCAGGGTAAACAAGTACGGGAGATAATCGATGATCCAGTGGCTTCGGGGGAGGGTGCCGGGTTTTCAAAAACGCGGGACAATCACGAATCATTATTATTTAAAATATCTTATTTTTGAAAATTATTGTACGACGCTGTTTTTAGTATTTCAAATTAGTTTCTTATGTTCAATTGGCATAAATAAACATCCTACTTTTAAAAGTTACCGTATTTATTGCACTGTACTTACCACTCCAATATGGAAGACTGTATGGGGTGATGAATATACGTGCAGTAGTTTCACTAAGTTGCACGTGGTGTATAATGTACTGTAAAAATATTCAACACTGAAATCAAGCACAGCTATTTCTTTTGTCAAGCACGTGGTGCCGGCCGATAGCCGGACTGGTTACAGCCTTTTGAGCGGTTTTGTCAGTTTCGCCAGATCGGCCAGGGACCGCCGGGTAATGTTGGAAGCCAGATAATAGCGCGGTGCCTGATAATCGATGCTCAACAGTAATAATAATAATGCTAATACAGGGGAAAAATACAAATCTCCAAGCACAAAGTGCATCCGAGTTGGGAATGAAACCCCTTCTTGCTCCGGGGAATGGCGGGAGGGGGGGGGCGGGTGAACAAGCGCGAGCACTGCGCCACCGTGCCGCCCACCTGATGAAGTAAATGATCCCGTCGAGCGCCACCACGTCCAGCACGTACGACCAGCCGGGCATGCCGTCGGCGCATTCGATCTCGCTCCACGAGTCGGCGTCGGGCTCGTAGCAGTGCACCACCACGTCGGTGATGACGCCGCCGGCGCCCCAGCCCAAGCCGCCGCCGGCCAGCCGCGGCGAGCCCACGGCGTAGACACGCCCCCGGCACGCGGTGGCCGACACGTTCTCCAGCGGCTGGGGGAGCGCGCACATCGGGCGCCAGCTGCCCTCCGCCGGGTCGAAGCACTCGCAGCCGTCGGGCGCCACCACGTAGAGGCAGCCGGCGAGCGCGGCGCTGGCGTGGTACTCGCGCGCGCGGCTCATCTCCGGCGCCTCCGACCACTCGTTGACGCCCGAGTTGTAGCGCCACACGCTCGAGAAGACGGTGGTGCCGTCAGAGCCACCTGGCGGTGGCGCGTGGTGGGTTGGGGCGGGTGGGCAGGCAAGCAGGAATTGGGTGAGAGGATAGCCGAGCGGGTTGGGTGGATGAGAGAAGTCGATTGAAGGGGCAATTATCAAAGGAATTGAATGACTGCACCAAAACCATTTGCTTGTACAAAACCATCCGTAGCTTTCAATTGAAATAAATTACAGGAATGGGTAGAGTTTACTTTTGCCTAAATCCCAATACAAATCACTTTGTTTTACCTACATCAAAGGTATAAGGCCGTATATAGCTCATCATCAATATCAGAATGAGCCCTTACACCTCAATATAAAATGAAAACTGTAAGCACTGCGACAGATGGACTCAAAGGTGGCCGAGTCTAGATTTATGGTCATTATGCGTCTGTAGGATGGACAAAAGGAAAATTAAAAGTGCGTCGTTTGGAAAAATTTAAGGAACCGGAAAGAGGGGAAGACCTCACAGAGAATAGCTTGACGACGAAAAACGAGATTGGTGCCAGAAAAGATGTGGCCCTACTTGAGTATATTGGCACAAGACAGAGGAAAGTGACAGCAAAAGACGAAATGTGCAGTGGGCACCTACGGCTAATCTGCCCATGGAGTTATACTCTTTGGTTGTTTCGGTAAAGTCACGTAGGTATAAAATAAAATAAATTAAACCACGACGTTTCGGGACGCAACACAAGCGTCCGTCATCAGGTGGGACAACCACAGCAAGAAACAATTGCTGAAGTTATACCTACGTGACTTTACCGAAAGAACCAAAGAGTATGCCCATGGAGCGTTTGACAATGATGACGATGATGACGATGATGACAATGATGACAATGATGACGATGATGACGATGATGACGACGACGATGATGACGATGACGACGATGACGACGATGACGACGATGACGACGATGACGATGATGACAATGATGACGATGACAATGATGACGACGACGACGACGATGATAATGACGACAATGATGACGATGATGACGATGACAATGATGACGATGATGACGATGATGACGATGACGATGATGACGACGATGATGATGACGATGATGATGACGACGATGACGATGATGACGCAAGCGCGCCACCCCCACCCCCCCCCACCTGTAACGTAGATGTCATTGCCCAGAGCGGCGATGCTGTACCCGCCTCCCACGCGCTCGGGCAGGGCTGCCAGGTAGCGCCACTGTCCCGTCACGGGGTTGTGGCAGTCGACCGACACCAGCTCCTCGCAGTCCTGGTCGCAGCCGCCGACCGCCACCAGGATCTCGGCGAGGCCCGTCGACGGGCGCGGGTGGAAGCGCAGCGGGCACAGGCGGTCGTGCCGGTCCTGAGGCGGGCAAGGCGGAGGAGGGGGGGGCACGTCACGTTCAGTCGTTTTCCCCAAGTTTTATTCCGCCTCCTGCCTTTGGCTTCGTCGTGCGACGAGACCGAACGTCCGCTCGGATCTCTCGCCGAGCCACGTGTCGACAGGAGATATCACAGAACTACTGCTGAGATCCCTTAAAGTGACCTCTTATCCAGGCCAGGGATACAATGATCTCACCCCACTGTGCCGTACACATGAGAGTCAAATCAAACATTTACCTGTTAATTCCCAAGGCTGGCAGTTTTGCCAAAGCAAAAACCCAAACGTAGCGTCTTATTTCGCGCAAGTCATGCGCGAGCCTGGCTGAGACCATCGGGCCTGCTGCAAGAAATCCCATCGCACACACACCGTGCGCCCGTTACCTGCAGGGCGCCCTGGAGGACGCGAGCCTCGCGCAGCAGGCGCAGGCAGCGCGGGGAGCGGTGCACCAGCGGCTCGCTCTCGACGTGCGCCAGCAGGAAGAAGCGTCGCACAAACGGGAGACGCACGCGCTCAAACAGCTCGGGCCAGAACCGCTGGCGGTTCTGCTCGCACAAGGAAAGACAAAGAGACCCCGTGTAGCCTTAATAGACTGTGGGGGCAAGTGGTGTTAGCAAGCACCTATGAAGGCCGGCACAGCACACGAGGCGGTGGGAGGGCCCGCACCACGCCCGGCCGCCTTTGTCTCTCTAGTCGCTCTAGGGGAGGCCCAGGACCAGTTTAGATAATCGTGACTGGTGTTGGCCGTGAGCGAGAATCGAACTCGGGTAGCCGGGTACGTAATGCAGCACACTAAGCGTTGCACTACCACTCTGCTCTCACACAAACGCACACGCACGCACAAACGCCGGTGTAAAGACGAGGATCGTCCGCCTAGCAGCTGCAGACTGTAGGTGCAAGTGGTACAGTTTTCATGAGCGTCTACTCAGGCAAGCACGGCAGCATCAAGAGGTATTGCGACCCGCGCCATGCCCTCAGAGGTACAGTTCGTAAACGTACAGCCGTTCGGTCAATCCAGTGAAGGATGAGGGCCTCCCTACGATAATCCGTTCCTAAAGAGGTGGGCTGCTTCCCGTGCCCAGTCAGGGGGTGCCGGGGGCGGCACCTGTGGGTCGGCGTGCACCCAGCGCAGCGCCAGCTGGTAGGCCGCCTCCTCCTTGTCGACGGAGAGGCGGTCGTCTCCCAGGAGCTCCGACAGGCGCTTGGCGGGCAGCCGCTCAAAGTCCTCGCTGGCGCCGATCTCGCCGATGTGTCCCAGTGCGAAGACGCGCGCGTCCTCCACCAGCGAGGGGCACGCAAACGCCTCCGCAAACGCCTGCCGGGGGGGGGGGGGGCGCGTGGGCCCCAACGGGCAGCAGGAGGAGGGGGTGCAGGAGGAGGAGGAGGAAGATGGGTTGAAGGGGGTGAAGGAAGAGGAGTAGGACGGGGGGTGGTGAGATGCAGACAAAAGGTGGAGCAGGATGAGAGAGCGCGATGAAAAGGGGTTGATGGAGGAGATGGAGAGCAGCAGCAGGAGGAGGAGGGGCCGCAGGAGGTTAGGAGGAAGAGAAGGCGGAAGAGGAGGCATCGCAGAAAAGCGAAGGATAAGAGAAGGATCGGTGGATGAAAATGAGATGACGAACGAGGAGGTGGAGAAGAACGAGAAGGTGGAAGGGGTGAAAGAGGGCGCAAGAGTAAAACCACAACTCACCTCATTCTCACACAGCGACCGAATGCAAGTAGGCATGGGAGGATGAGGATCGGGGTTAAAATTAATAAATTGCTGGGTGAAGACTTCCTCCCCATGGTCATAGGGTTATACATAGTGTTAAGATTGGCGGCAGGGTAGCATTTGGATAAGCGTCAGAGCGATTGTTATAATGAGGGTCATTGTTAGAGCGTTATTGCGAGGACGATGATGAGTTGTTAGCGTCAGGGTGAAGCTAAGATTCATTGATGTTTAAGGATGTAACAGTTTACTCAATTGATGCATTTATTAATATCCGTTATTTCACTATAAGTGCATTGGATCACTTGTGATAGAACTGATTACGTACGATTCACGTATGTTCACACTGCTGTGGATTATACAGAATCATATCATTGTGGGTCCTACATGCACTTCAAGGATAAGCAAGAGGACTGACTAGTGAAATTAAAATCTTGAACCATGACGATTAAATCAGAGGGGTGATGAATTGCTCCATCCATAGTAAGAGACCAATAACTTAAGAATCAATATACAAATTATAATTTGCCTGTCCATCCACCCATCTGTGAGTCCATCAGCTCTACAATTAGCTGAACTAAACCCAATACAAATTTTGATTTAAAGCTTTCGTGACTACAGCGATTCATATTCTTGATTCTTTCGGTAAAGTCACGTAGAAGGGAAATAATAAAATAATAAAAATATAAAACAATAAAATTCTCACAATGTTTTGACTGCAACACAAGCAATCATCATCAGGTGTGATGATAATTTTCTTGCTGTGGATTTCACACCTGATGACGATTGCTTGTGTTGCAGTCGAAACGTCGTGATAATTTTATTGTTTTACATTTTTATTATTTTATTATTTCCCTTCTACGTGACTTTATCGAAAAAAACAAGAATATAAACCCAATACACACAACTCAATCGGGAACACACATAGCAATCATCGCCCTCTACTGGCAGACTAATGCCCGCTTGCAGTCCAGACGCTGAGACACCTTATGCCACGCAACAGGGACAGCTGCCGCTGGGGGTATCCTATCCACTGTTTGATATGACACTGAAAGTCACTTATCGTGTGCCCAGCGCTCTGAGACACCCAGGCCTAAATGACGCTCTATATAAAAACAAAACTAAACCAACGACACACTCGAACTGGAAACCGTAGACTCTCAAAGAGGCTATTCAACGCACGCTCCTGAGCTACAGCGATCGATTACAATTCAATCGGCGAAATCGCTGCATCGTCGCGCCGCTACATCGAGATTGCCAGGCGTCGCCACCTGCATGTCCAGGCAGTTGGCGGGGTCGAGGTGCCGGGCCAGGTAGCGGCAGCACGCCTCCTTGACGGCCGGGAACTGCAGGAGGTCGGCGGCCCTCAGCAGGGGCTCGGCGTTGTCTCCCGTGACGCACACGCGGCCAGTGTACGCAAAGTCCAGCAGCAGGCTCAGCGACCTGGCGCTCACCTGGTGGCAAGCACCCACACACGGGGCGTTGTGAGTTCACACACGCACAACTCGCACACACAAGTGGGTAGGTGTCGCGGAGTAGCTCACGGGTCGGAGAAACTGAGATCTTGCGATCGGATTCAAGCAGTCTCCTGTAATTAATCGGGGTTCTTGATGGTCTCGACTCCTTTACAATTGAGTGTACACAAAAATAAACCTGTTACATGCATTTTATTTTACTTACTTTGGCTAAATTCCAGGTTTGAGAATTAAAAACGTGGTCTGACTGCCACGTGACGAACATTTTCTTACTTTTTTCGTCGTTTTCATTGATTTTATTCTGCCTTCGCCTCTGTTTTGCATCTCCCATGTTTTTGTCAAGTCGCATCGAGATGCCGTGGCATTTATGCAAACTAATACGTGCACATCCTTATACTTATTTTCCTACGGCAGGGCGTGTTGGATTTCGCCCCTCTTTGTAGCTGTAGGTGGGGGGAGGGTCACATGATTCCACATCCACGAACCATAAAGTCGCGCGCACGAACCGATTCACGCGCCGTGGGCATTGTCGAACGCCTAGCGAACAATCGAACGGCAAAACCATCCGACCGATGGCGTCGGCGGCGACGTCTCTACGCGACGGCACTCAGCGCTGGAGGGGATCGGTGCGGTTGGAGGGGGGTGGTGGCGTTGGGTGGCGTTGGGGGGCGTCGGTGGGGTTGGGTGGCGTTGGGGGGCGTCGGTCATCTCACCTCCTGGAGCTGCACGGTCTGCTCGCGGCTCTCGCGCAGCGGCCCCCCCGCGAACATGGCGCGGAAGTAGGGGCTGGCGGCGGCGAGGACGGCACGGTGGCACGGGTAGGTCAGGCCGTCGGCGCACAGCGCCACGTCGCACAGCTTGCCCTGCGCACGCAGCTCGGCCAGCCCCGCCAGCAGGGCGCCCGCGTACGTTGTGTCGTGCTGGCACAGCGTCTCGTCGTCGTCGCTGCCGATGATGACCAAGTCGCCAGCCCGGATCTCGTCCTCCTCCATCTTGGCGCGCTTCACACCGGAGCGACGGGCGCCTGCAGGGATGCACAGGAGTCGCGGGCGTCACACATGGGGGGCGGTGGTTGAACACGATGTACCGTATTCTCCGGGTTACAAGACGAACCTCTGCAAAGCAAACGTTTAAGGGACGTGTCCGATAATTATTGTGTTTGGTTTGTTGTCCGTCCCCCTCACCTCTGATTAGCGCGGTTGGCTAAGTACGGTGCGAAAGAAGTTCAACATACATAGAATCCGGCATGTGGCCTTTAATGCCACCATGGCCACTTCAACCAAGATTTAAATAACTTTAAAATTGTCAAGTTCAGGTTGATTTTGTTCGAGCAGGTGAAAAGTCAAGAGACCAGGCTAGTCTCATCTTCCAAGGTGACCCTGGGGTTTTCTCTGCCAAACCGAGGAAGGAATATTCCAAACGGAAACGCATCCATCTCGTGACATGGTGCTAAGAGCACAAGTTCAACAAATACGAAACAGAATATGTAAATCAAGTGAAATATCCAAAATCACTTGCGTACATTTAGTAGTATAAAACCAGCCAGGCGTTGATGTCTTTAGGGTGCTGGACTCAAATGGTTGAAAGTTCAACTCCAGGTCAGTGGTCATCTCGGCCCTTCATTGTTATCCCTTCCAGCAGGGATAAAATTAGAACCACTTTACGAAAGGTCAACAACGGTGGGTGTCGTATTAAGACTGCCCACTACAGTGACGAGGAAATGTTCCGTTGTTTTCTGAAGAGAAGCCATGCAGTTGAGCACTCGGCAACAAACCAGTTGAGCATGAGGACAGTTTCACATATCGAACCGAAATATGATAACACACCTAAATAGTATGATATAACATTGTTAAGTTAAATTATTCACTTCGAAAAGATTCATACGGATGGGGATCTGTAGACAACAGACTGAAGGACTTGGTTTCTAGCCAGTAAGGATACTTTCACAATGGTTTAAAATAACATCCGCTTACAAAGGAAACGCACGTACACTATGTGAATCAAATATGTCCACCGCTTTCAGTTTCCAGGAGTGTTCCAGCATAACGTGCGTCACCTTGGTAAGTAACAGCAGGGCTATTGACCGACAGGAAAGTAGAACTGGCAAGAGGTTTCGTTTAAATTAACTTTCTTCGTAAATCACTCCCAAGTCGTATTTATAAACAACAAAAGCACGCGTGGAATCTCTTTGCCTCTCCAACACCGACGTGTACCACCGCGTACCACCGCGTGGGTACACATCTTTTGAATTCATCTTCATCGCCAAAGATAACAAAAGTCTGAGAGCACAAGTGTTTCAGGTGCGGTAAAATCACTGCGTCACTCGAGTTGAAAGAACATTCGTGTTTAATCTTCTTGGTTCTTTCGGTAAAGTCACGTAGAAGGGAAATAATAAAATAATAAAAAGAAAACATGAAATACAATGTTTTATTTTTATTATTTTATTATTTCCCTTCTACGTGACTTTACCGAAAGAACCAAGAAGATGAATCCCTGCAGTCACGAAAGCCTTAAATCGAAAAATTCGTGTTTAAGTTGATTTTTGCCGAACCAGGTGAGAACTCAAGAGGGCCAGGAGAGTCTCATTTGCGAGCGTGACCTCGGTCACCAAAATGACGAGAGCCAAAACAAATAAAGTTAAAGCGACGGACCAAAATCGTCCACCAAAATCCGCACTTTGCTTTACGAACCCCCCTGGGAACACAAACGCAGACTCCCATTTAGATTTCCGTGCACCTAGTGCGAAGGAACAGGTTGAACAACGGCGTCACGCACCACTGTCGCACAACGCAAACACACGGACACCGCATCCTTGTGTAACGAACGAGGAGGGAGACTCACGGACAAAAGGCTCCAAAAGGTCAAAGACGGACGCCGCAAGAGTTAGACGGCACTCCCCTCTCCAAAACTTACGGGAATCCAAGCTTGATCAGACTCCTGTCGCCTCGCTCGCGGGGACGGGGGGACGGGGAGAGCTGTCACAAGTTTCCAAGTCGCTTGCGCCGGGAGCGTTGTGGTGGGAACACTGCTCAGGATGTCCACCGCCTCTGCCAAACGCGAGCGAGAGCCGTCCGTTATGTACGAGGCTGCGACGTCAGCTGCGAGGCGTGGGCAAGCTCCGGGTGCCGCCAGCTATGCGAGGAGTTTTCTAAAAATAGCACCCCCGCGCCAGACGCATGAAAAACACTCACTCGCACAACGTGCATCACACGGTCCTGTGGCTTCACCCGAAAAGAACGTCCCCTTGCAGACGCTGACTGGTTTGAGGGTTGCGCGGTAGAGTCACGTCGACTTGCGCAAGCTCTACACACACACGCACACAAAGATTCAACTTACAGCCTACGTAAGTGCTTATGCTGTTAGTGAGCAACTTATCCACGCCGGCACGGTATAGATGGGGCTGGTGGGGTAACTCACCACACCCTGGCACCTATGTCTCCCCAGTGGTGATGTTTACACAGTGCATCTGGAACTCATTTAAGGCCGAGCTGACCAATGGGAGGCCCAGGAGCAGTTCAAATAATCACAATCAAGCTAAACAAAAACACATTTTTTTATTTGACCAGGTAACACCCACTGAGCAATATCGCCCTTTTTCAGAAAAGACCTACTGAAGCTGGCCATGGCCAGGAATCAAACTCGGGCTGCCTGGTTCATAGCGCAGTACGCAAACCACTATGCTACCATTCCACAAACACACAGATGTACGCTGAACATACTTACAAAGTTGGGGATACGTGTCAGAGCAATGGTGGCAGAACCTCATGGCCAGACGTGGTCACGATAAACGAGCCCCGCATTATTTGGGATTCTGGGCACATATTTAAACATTAATGGCCATGCCCTGTGAATAGGAGACGCACAAAGGGCCTCTTAAGTGAAGAGAATGAATAATACAGGATGTATTGTGTTGGCTAAACAAAAGCGATTCAACTTCCCAGAGTGGTGACCTTAAGTTTTCTATATATAATACAACTTATATCCCTCTGTCAATCCAAGCCAGATGAAGCCCTCCCCCTTCACTGCGTCAGAGTCAAGGATTGTTTGACCATACTTCCTCACGCTGGTCAGTTCGGGTTGAAGTGGAGTGGCAAATGGATCTCAAGTCACTGGGGTTCACAGCGCTTCGCGCTAACCGCTATTCCATCGCTCCCCCCTCAGTTCTGTGTGAACAATCAAAATGTAGCGTTAGTCTTATTTATATATACACATACAGTCCACTGCTGGATGAAAGCGTGGGTTTTGTGAAGGTGAGGGACATCGACGTGAGAGCATCGTATGGAACGATGGATGTTGCTGCACTGCTCTCTCTGCTGAGAATTGCAGCCTTGCAGCAGCCTAAAACCCTGTTATATGCATGGTAGTTGCCTATCCAATGAATAACTTACCTGACAAGCATCTGATCTCATCAGATCTCAAAAGCTAATGTGGTTTGAGCCTGGACAGTGTTATTGTTATTAGGAATGTGAAAATCTAGACAATGGGTAAGACTTATAGTAATAGGTTTTTACCCTTTCAACTGGTACAAAAACTGACACCTGTATACAAGGGATCATGTTTGCAATAACCACAACACAAGCAGTCAAAATGCAAACAAAAAGAAACAACTCTGATAATGATATGCACTGTCCTTGAAGTTGATTGGTCCACACCCAAGACAGCTTTTCTTAGAGCCTAGTCTCCATTTGTGTTGGACCAGATGACGCCAAAAGGCGTACAACTCAAAAACAGCGCACTATCAGAGTATTGAGAGCTCGGGGTAAGCATTTACACTATGAGACATCCTTTACCAGTGGCAAAATATAGTAATAGGTTTTTACCCTTTCAACTGGTACAAAAACTGACACCTTTATACAAGGGATTATGTTTGCAAGGACAGTACATATCATTATCATGATCAGAGTTGTTTCTTTTTGTTTGCATTTTGACTGCTTGTGTTGTGGTCAAGAAACATGATATCTTGTCCAATAGAGTAATAGCCAAGGATGACTCAGCCCTATCATCATCATTATCCCTCAGGAGGGGTATAATCAGTATCAGCTCATACCTGTCAACCCCTACGGATTAACTGTATTTTTGGACAAGGAAATTTTGTTTTTAGGTCCATACGGCAAACAGCTGTTTCAATACGGGCAAAAAATATATATTTGTTTGTGTTTCTCCCTTGTGATGGGACTTTTTATGATGAACGTTGAGATTTATATGGGCACGGGGTGACCAATAAGGTCTGAATTGGTCTGGAAAAAGGTTGGCATTGTGAAGCTATCTTCTTGGTTCTTTCGGTAAAGTCACGTAGAAGGGAAGTAATAAAATAATAAAAATAATAAAACATAATAATTTTATTATATTATATTAATTTATTATAATATATTATTATATTATTTAATATTACATTATTTATTTTATTATGTTTTATTATTTTTATTATTCTATTACTTCCCTTCTACGTGACTTTACCGAAAGAACCAAGAAGATGAATTCCTGCAGTCACGAAAGCTTTAAATCGAAATTGTGAAGCTACTTAGTGTAAATTCAGCGGTGGTCATTGTTTTAAAGATGCATTGAGCCCCATTAGTGGCTCAAAAGGATGACACGTGTTACTTATTACATGATGTGGATGCTTTGATGTGTTTTTGATTGAGAGTAGAATATTAATCGAAAACGCATCTGCTGCTCATATACCAGACAAGACGATTCACATCTGGTCCCTGCGGATTCCTGAAGTGAATTAGAAGTTCAACTTTGTACCCTCATAACAGCACATTGCAATTAAGGTTAAATATGAAAACTTGGAAAGAAATTGTCCAGAATAAAAAAAAAGAAAATTGTTACATTGCTCAAGGCACGAGACAAAAACTAACATACAATGCATAAAATCAGTAAACGTACTTCGAGTGAAATGGCACAATCAGTGAGTGCCATGGAAAATGTCCCTTTTTGTAAACATGTTGGCAACATGGACAAGTAAAGTGGCCAGGGTCCTTTCAACAAAATGCGAATCCTGCTCGAAGTGGTTTCCCAGTGAATTTAGCACTGGTGGATTTCCTGTTGACAGTCCTGAGCGAGTGGTATAAATTCCACATTCCTATGGTGAGAGTATATTTATGGATAAATACAGCGTTAACTATATATAACAAAAACAGGCATCGGGGGACGTTTTGAGGCGTGAGTAAGATACCAGCTCTTCCGCACTGGATTCATATTAGCAGAACACTATTTTTGGCTTTTAGATTTTTAATCCGCTGTTGACCAACGGCACAAACTGTTCGCCAAGAAGACAAAAGGGACCTCTCGCCATCCATCATGCGGACAACAAGAGGCGAGAGCCAAAGTTGACCTCACCCGCATCGCACATCGCTATCCCGTTAAAAAGAGAAACCCAACTCGATTCACTTCACTCGGAATTTCCCCGTTCCTATTGTTTTTAGGAGGGCGAGTATTGTCTCATTTTCCACAAATCGTTTCTCCATCACAGACCCCCCCTCCTTCCCCCCGGGGGAGTTGAAGTGGTGGCGTAGGAGTAGGCGCACCGCACCGCACCGTGAAGCCGGCAAGCCGAGGTCGATTTCTGGCCACGTCTAACATCGGTGGCGAGTGACAGCTTAGCCGGGTCCTGGGTCACCCTTTCACCAACCCGCACTGAGCAGCGTGGTGAAGCATGGCCCAAACAACTCACGCCGACCAACAAGGCAACGGGGAGGAAGCCTTCATCCAGCAGTGGAGCTACAAAAGGTTGTGAATTATTAATATGAAACAATAACAGCACGGGGTCCCTCTCCTTGTCTGTGGCGTATGTTTTATTCAGCACTATTTTCTATTATTACAACCACAGCTGCCTCTGGGGGTGGAGAGGTGGGTGTTTTGTGTTGGTTCAAAATGTTAAACAACTCTCATTCCAACTGGGATAGTAAGCTGAATAACCTCTTAGAGAGGAAGCACTGGGCTATAGAAAGGTTTTGGAATTAGGGTTAATGCGAAATTAGAGTTGGAGTGTGTTAAGAATATAATTAAATATAGCATGAGCAGTGGAAACAAGTTATGTTTGTATTTGGGGCCAGAGATAGTCTAAAAGTAAAGTGAAATTGGTATATGATAGTTAGAGCTTGGGGTATGGTGAGTTTGTGTGTGGGTTAAGGTCAGTAGTAGAGCTAGTCTAAGTGGGCTGGTTGTTATGGCCAGCCAGAATATTCCACCCTGAAGCTCAGTGGGAGTTGGGTTATGGGTAACACTAATCTTTGGGTTAAAGCATACTTCAGTTCGGGTGTAAAGTAATTGGATTCGCAACGATATTATCCCCGCTTTCAACCCTTGAAATACTAGAGTTAGGAGTTAGGATCAGCCTGTGTTGAGCTGAGTTTAAGTGGACTAGGATTACAATACTATCACGTGACCGTCTTTAGCCTCAACACAGTACCGTACGGCTGACCACAATGATGTCAACCATTAAATACTATGATGAAGTTTCAAATTATATAATGCACGGGCATAATATGCCTTTGAAACCCCCCGCCCACCTCCTACGCATTTCCCATAAATATGCTAAATTCCTCTTGATATGCACATTCTTTTGTCAAAGCGCTCTTCTTCCCACCTCCCCCTCCAACCCAGCTTAAATATACGCTCCAAGCTTGGTGGTGTTTCATTCTTCACCTGAGGACGGCTGCTTGCGTTGTGGCCGAAACGTCGTGAGAATTATTTTATTATGTTTTATTTTTATTATTTTATTACTTCCCTTCTACGTGACTTTACCGAAAGAATCAAGAAGATGAGTAATGCCGTGACATAAATACCCAAGGATCATAAGTTATGATCATGATTAATAATGATGAAATATAAATACGTGTTTATTCATGGCTATACCAAGTTAGATGACGGCGATGTTTATTTATTTATTACGCTAGAATAGTTGTCAACCAATAGGGTTTGGCCCGTATTCATGTACAGGCAAATTGAGTTTTCAGGTCCATACGTACAGACGTTTCAATACAAGCAAACATTGTGTCTATTTGTGTTTCTCCCTTGTGATGGGAATTTGTAGGTTGAACGTTGATATGGCCACAGGGTGACCAATCATGTCTGAATTGGTCTGTAAGAAGGTAGGAACTGATGAGGGGGGTTGACAGGAATGAGCTTGTTTACCAAGGAAAGCTTCAACTCAGTCTCAAGACTCGCTCTCAGGAGGGTCCTGCCAAACGTTCACAGTAGGGGGCGATGTTGCTACACGTAAATACGGAATTTAAAAACAGAGTACAGGATTGATTTTGTGTATTACCGGTCACTTAGTAGGGTTTTTTTTATTTACACGCTTTTATTGAACTCACTGTCTGTTGTCGTATCCTTAAAAAATATAACTCTATTTTTACCCACTTCCCAATGTGCTATCGACTGCAAATTTGGCATACTTATGTCATACTGATGACAATACTACCTTCTATCATTTAAAGTAATATATTTTGAAACATTCTTTTTTTACAAGCTGTGTTTTGGCTTGGGTCTAATTGTCCACGGTCAACTGACGTTGGCTGTAAATCACCACGGTCCATTACGTTATGGCAAGCTTCGGGGCCACTTCCTGGAGTTCTTCCATTACTAGTTCGATACATTTAATAAAAGCGTGTTTTGTAAAAAAGTTATTTTAAATATTACTTATTTGTAGCTTTGGGAGAACCCGGAGGAAATCCATTAATCACGGGCGGGTGAAATAGACGGATTCCACACAGAACCTTTCCCGAGTTGGGAATCGAACCCAGGTTCTTGTTTGCGTGAGTAATAAACGTGACATCACTACGCCACCCTCCAGCGATGATAATAAATCGATTAAATGAAAGCACTGCTATCGAGCTGCCGCACACGTGAAAGGGCGTTCACGTTAACAATTACTCAACACTCAGGATGATGAACACTGGCAACCAAATTGCCAAGAGGCCATACAATAGAAGTTCTCTATTACAAATAAACCATCCCGATTAATCTTTAATCGACAAGGTCCCTTCTTGGTTCCACAATTAACGCGCTTGCTCACCGAATCACTGCAGATGACAAGAGTCACAAGTTTGTGTTTGTTTAGAGATCATAACCTCGAAGACATCATACTGGTAGGAACCTCCTGGTTACACCAGCCCACAGGGGATTATTGTGTCCGTCGTGCATCCAAAAACGGGAGGGGTGGGGCTGGATGGGGAGGGGAGGGTGGGGGAATGGCTGGGTGGGGAGGGTGGGGTGGGGCTGGGTGGGCAGGGCTGGGTGGGGAGGGTGGGGAGGGGCTGGGTGGGGAGGGTGGGGAGGGGCTGGGTGGGGAGGGGTGGGGCTGGGAGGGGAGGGGGGGGGTGGGGGCTGGGAGGGGTGGGGCTGGGTGGGGTGGGGCTGGTCACCCCGTGGTGCCCTTATAAAACTCAACGTTTAATCTACTCACGCCGGCTTGTGCCCGCCCTCACAGTCGGCCATATTTGCGGAATACACCACGCCGCCGTTGACCCTGACCATTGACCGAGCAACCCAACGTTCCTACCAGCTCCCTCCGCAGCAAGAATGTGTTACCCTAACATGTGTTAGAGACTGCAGGAGGAATGTGTTAAACTTACACAATCGAAACGCATCGCCACAATGACCCACAACTGTCGCCGATCCCGTCAACAACAACAACAACGAGGCCATCACCATCAGCAGTCCTGAGCCTGGACAGCGCCTGGACTGGACCCGAGCAGAGTGCATACCAAGGTGCTACAGGCTCGGGGAACGTGGCTGGTGACCCCGAGAACGACCTCTGAACTCCACTAACCAATGCTCCCACGGTCTGCCACTCGCCGCCTTCACCAACCCCGCGCCAAGTCGAGTTGGGGGCCTGCCCCCCCCCCCAACTCATCCAGCAGTGGAGTGGTGCACGTGTACAGTACGTGTGTACAGTGCACGTGTACAGTGCGCGTATACAGTATCCGCTCCGCTTATCCCGACGAGACTAACTTTTGACGTAAAATAAAAATGTTAAAGTGGCTTTTTTGTTGTTAAACAATTTTCCTCACCTTAATAGGGACACGGCGAGCTCGCTGGATATCTTTATAGGGCTCCCGTCGACCGAGTGACAAGAGTTGTAAAGTGTCGTAAAGTGTTATAAAGTGTCGTAAAGTGTCAAACGCTTTTACGTCGCCACTTGAAACCGGCACCTTGCGGGGGAGAGGATCCGGGATCCCCGTCGATTCGATTCCCTATCGCGATTCATAGCACGGCGATTCGATTCAGGAGGAATCGAATCGTTTTGTATTTTTTTTAACTGCAAATTTGGGATATTTTTTGTCAGGATCAAAGTATAAGAATAGGTTTGAAGCTTTCGTGACTGCAGGCATCCATACTCTTTGGTTCTTTCGGTAAAGTCACGTGGGTATAAAGCTTTCCCACCCGATGACGGACATTATTCCAATGAAGACTGTCGTCTCGACAGACCTGTTCTCCACCTGAGGACGGCTGCTTGCGTTGTGGCTGAAACGTCGTGAAAATTATTAAATGTTTGATTTTTATTATTTCCATTCTACGTGACTTTACCGAAAGAACCAAGAAGATGTGGTCATCTTGTCATCAAAATAAATGTGAGCAACGTGGGGTGCCAGGGTTGCGAGATGTTGACTACCTCGCCTGGAATACACAACCTCGTTGGTTCGATCCCGACCTTGACGCCCGCTATATATTTGGAGTTTGCGTGTCTCTCCCTTTCCCCGTGATTGCGTGGATTTCTCTCCGGGTCCTCTGGGTTTTCCCTCCACATTTAGAAACACGCGTTGACTACTTTGCTGCTATAAATTTCCACGCGATAAGCCACTTCTTTGAGCTATCATATGTGGCCAAGGTCGCTTCTGAAAAAGAGCAACAGCTCAGTGGGCGTTATCTGGTAATTTTTTTAAATTTAGGTCTAGACCGACTCACAGCAGCAGTCTATGCAGTGATTCCATAACCGTGGGCCGGTTTCGTCCTCACTTGGGGGACCTCACGAGCAGTCACCAATGCTCGCTGCTGCAAAGTCTGCCTCCAAGCACCACGTATGTGGTGGAGTCGGCACTTCTCCAACCTCATGGGGCCCCAACGTGCAGAATGCCAACAGTGATGCGATCTGTAAATCACGAGAAAACTCCACCACAACCGAATAACAGTGCAGGCGGGGAAATCACACGTTCCCGGGCCAGCAACATTATTCCAATGAACGTTTCCCCAAGCTGTGACCAGTGGTGAAGGTAATTTGAGCACACTTCACTCTGGTTCCGTGGAGATGTTATTGCATTGAATCTGTATTATTTACAACACGACGTATCCCACCGCGTTTAACTTCACAGCAATGCGGCAGCCACACACAGCACGGGATCGCAGTCGATGCTTTATTACAATGGAGAGCGGAGGGCAGCACGACGAGTCACTGTCAAAACCACGCGGCATGTTCCAGGCTGGCTGAAATCCACAGCTCGGGGGGGGGGGGCAACCTTTACAGAGCAACAATTCACCCAATTGTGGGAGCAACTGCATAGATTAAACACAATTCATGAGCCGATTCCACTCAACGAAGCATCTCATCGGTTAAAACCAACCGCCAACAAAACAACCTTTGCTGCACGAGTGCTTCCAGTGGCATAGCTGTTCGAGTGTGCATGGTGGTGAAACTGCACTGGGGGCCCAGACGCTGGGCTACGGAGATGAGAGAAATCGTACAGAGGGAGCCCCATTTCATTCCTTGCGTGAGGGCCATTGCCAACCGTGCTACGTGACTGAACGCTTCCAAAGTGTTTCTGTCAGCTCCTGGGGTTTTCGATTCTAAAAACAGGACGAGTCAGCCCCAGGCTTTAGCACAGACCAAGCATCAGTTGTGACCTTACACGGGTTTCAAAATAATGTTAAATATTGATAAATTCCTCGCGTCGGGTGTGGCCAAGCCAATGTTGGCCAAACACCACCAGTCTGATATTTACAAGCCACGGCGCCGCACCGTCAGCACCCCAGAGTGAAGGATTGACGCTCGTGCCCTCCTCTCAACTCCGCCAATGACACCACAACAAAGCAGCATTTCCATCAATTCGAGACTCGCGCCGCTCCAAAGGCTCGCAGGTGACAGCGGGCAGAAAAAAAACCAGCCCCAGGTCTGACGAGATCCACAATGATTTGTTGATTATTTCTCGCCAGAAAAGGCGACTAAAATAAGGCGTTCGGAGTTCTGCAGTTGGTCAGGGTTTGCGTGAAACTATTCTGTAAAATACCAGCCAAGTCATACACGGAAGCCATAACCAAATGTATCAATAACCCTTGTCTAATCTGATGCACACCCTTGGAACCATTGTTTTGTTGAGAGATTTAACATGGCCATTCAATGTAAAATACTTGACTTCTTACGAGGGTTTTTACCAACGAATGTGCCTTTGACCAAATCACCTGGAATGTGCCCAACATCATCAGATCTCAGTATTTTGAAAGGTATCCACCAGGTACAAAACAGGTTGTCATCGCGAGGAAGCTTTATAATGGGCAGCAGAGGGCAGCGCAGCAAACTCCATTGCTGTGCTGTATTTCTATGGCCCAACATCTATTCTCCCCTTCTTCACCAACTTACAATGACCAGCATGGTGAAGCATGGTCAATAAAACCCTCATGGCCCATATGGCGTGGGGTAGGCCCTCATTCAGCAAGCGGATTGACAAAGTGGCTTCACATGAAAAGATAAATCTTTGTCTGAATGTGACAGAACCAGCCTCATGAAGGAGGTTTAAAGTCCATGATTCAATACAAAACCTTGCGCTCATTCCACGTAGAACCTTACGTTTCCGTTAGGGTGCATAATATAATTTCATGAACGTGGACCAATTTCACCCAAAAAACATAACGGAGGTTATAAATCCTAAGCGCGCGTTGTTAAATACCGTAAAAACGTGTTCGCGAGCCGTCACGAACGACTAATAAGCGATTTTGCTATCAACTCAAGACCGAGCGTTAATCGATTGCGCACAATCCGTCGTCACAGGTCAGCCTGTTGCTCTCCTACTGGTTCTCGTCTGCTCCTCGGATGGGTGTCGAGCGAAGAGTGGGATTCAAAAATAAATGCACTCATCTGTAACGACGGCAACATTCCGGGTCACTCTGTTGGACGAGGGGAGGCTACAACTTTACGCTCGGCGTCAATAAACACGTGACGCCAGGAATCGCAACGCGGGTTTCGTAGCAGCAGCACGGGCAATTCTCAGCTGGCTAGGCAGCTGTGCACGCGAAACCATCATCATCATCATTCGATGTCAATGGAAATGAAATGATCAGGAGAAATGGATACACGCCATGTGCAAGTGGAGAAATCGAAAGATTTTCGGAACAAAATATTTAAAAAGTCACCCCCAAACGAATGTAAAGCTGAGATACGAAAAAAACAACTCGCTTGCGTCAATAACATTTCCTAAGAAAGAAAAAAAATTATGACAGGCGACTTTTCAGGCAATGGTGCTTCTCAGGAACGTGCTGAGAAGGACGGTTTCGAAAAACGTAAATATGCTATGATGAATGCGCATTGCCTGAAATGCCACATTATCCAATTTTTAGTTTTAAGGCAGTGTTATTCTTGTTGTGTTTCTGCACCACTGCCAATGCAGCAGCAGCATCACCAAGTAATTTGTTTAAAGACTGACTTTTGTGTTGAAAGTTTTTTTCCTTAAAACCTTCTATCCACATCAATAAAAAACTGCTTCTTAAAATTGTCGTTCTCTAGTTTCCCTCTAAGTTGGTTTATGACTGAGGGTGTTTAAACAAGATGCATCGTATCGCGAGTTTGGAGAATAGATCAGCATTCTGTGATGGGGTCTCTAGACAACAAACTGACGGACCAGTCATTAGCAGATGAAGATTAATGACTATTTGTCATATATTAATAGGGGTGAATAAATTAGAAAAAAAAAGGTGAGGAGATTGAGTTAGGGTACACTTTTAATGTATGTCCTTCAATCCTCCTGGGCACTCTTGAATGAGTTTACGTAAACTCATAAACAATCCTATTACGCAGAGCGCAGAAACAATGTCTTTTTTTGTCAAGTGTTTCTCCCTCCCTTAAAATTGACAATTAATAAACCGTCTGTTCTTTTTGCGTTGCCGTTCTACTTTTAACACCACACACAGCCAACAACAGAGGCCACTGTGCACACGTTCTGACGTAACTGCAAAAACGTTAATCACCTTCAGGAGAGAACAAAAAAAACCCGCACTGCGAAAAATTTCCGGGAATATTTCTGCGCTGCATCAACAGGGACGACGCACAGGCTCCATCTTTAAGAGTCCAGGGTACGGCACGATGTGTCAGTGGGGTCACCCCGTGATGAAGGTCACGGGGCAAAAGTGGCGACTGGGGAACGCATATCCAGCCGGGTGGGGCAACCTCACCCCCCTCTCCCGATGCTGCTGACGATGTATGTGCAGTATCACGAATCATGATCTTCCCAAGTTGACGTGGGGTTGTGTGGCGCACGTTTGCGGCTATAAAGCGGGCAACTTTGATTTTCCGATGACAAAAACAATGTCTCGCGTGTGCGCGTGCAAGTCTGTGTACGTCTCGTGTTGCAGAGACACAGGGCACGGCACCGGCTGTTTCACCTACGCGCTACAAATCGAACTGTGAACAATGTGCTGTACAGGCCTCGGTGCGCTTTGATCGAGGCACCCTTTCATCATCAACGTTTCCCTTATTTATCCACTCCCCCCCCCTCCCCATCAATTTTGCCAAATAAGCCTGCTTCCAAAGGGAAAACCGTAAGGTGCTAACGAGCAAACAGAAGGACAATCGAGCGATTAGGCAGATGAACCGGAAGGTGAACAAGTGAATAAATGAATCTGCAGGTGGATGAGCGGATTAAGTGGATTAGCGAGAGTAGGTGGAACAGCGAGCGACCAAGTTGATGAGTGAGCGA
>CM025657.2:3351969-3433035 GCA_014621495.2 Entosphenus tridentatus
TGAGTGAGTGGGTTGATGAGTGAGTGGGTTGATGGGCGAGCGGGTGCATGAATGAGCGAGCGATTGAAAAGAGTGAGCGAATAAGTGGATTAGCGAGAGAGGTGGATGAGTGAGCAACCAAGTTGATGAGGGAGTGGGTTGATGAGCGAATTGGCGAACGAATGGGCGAGCGAGTGGGTGCATGATTGAGCGAGTAAGAAGATTAGCGAGAGTAGGTGGATGAACCAGCACGTAGGTGAGCGAGCAGGCGGATAAGCGATCGAGTGGGTCGGGGAGGGGGGGCAGCCTGTGATCGCTCGACCCGGCGCGACAGCGGCGCTCAGATCATGCCCTCCTTGCTGAACTGCTCGTGCAGGACGTGCTTGTACTCGTCGAAGCCGCCGTCCACCCTGCGCACGCCGCGCTCCTCGCACACCCACAGCTCGCGGCACACCGTGCGGATCAGCCGCTCGTCGTGAGACACGAGGATGACGCCGCCCTGTGGACAGAACCGCACGCCGAGAAACCCATCATTCGCCATCGATGCTCGGGGCGCGTGAACTTTTTTAAGTGCGGGGGGGCCCACACATTGCAATACTCAGAGCTCCCCACCGGGGGGAGGGGGGCAAGAGGTTCATGTGGAAACACGCGACCATGACACCACGTCGATAAGAGCGACGTCATATTGGCGAACATCGCACTGATGAATGCGACATGATGGAACTTCTTTCGCAACATACGTAGCCAACCGTGCTAATTGGAGGTGCGACATCACGGCTGCGAGAGCGACGTCACGTTTTGGATGTTCCCAAGTTACCCTCTTCACCCGTGAGGAGCGGGGGCCGGCCTGCGTGCCATAGTTTGCCCACCCCTGATCCGATGCCTTGATGATGACGATTTGCTTATTGAACTCGACACACAACAGAAGCAGTGCCCACCTTGAACTTGTTGAGGGCACAGCCGAGGGCCTCAATGGTCTCCATGTCCAAGTGATTGGTCGGCTCGTCAAGGATGTAGAAGTTTGGACTGGGAGGCGACACACAGTCGGGGCAGTCATGAAACCATTCACCACCACTCCAACCACAACCCCCCCCCACCCCCCCCCATGGCGAGGGTGAAAGTTGGGCGAGACTGCAACCATTGAGAGAAGAATTTGGCAAGGTCCTCACTTGGGGAGTGTAAAAATGTGGTCACATGTTCACCAGAGGATCCGGTGAAGCTCTGAGTGATGGTGAAAATCTCACTGGGGCATGGCTCCCACCTGGGGCATGGCTCTCACCTGGAGCATGGCTCTCACCTGGGCATGGTCATCTGTGCGAAGGCGACGCGGCTCTTCTGCCCCCCGGAAAGGCTGGCGACAGGGCGCACTGCGAGCTCTCCCGACACGCCGTAGAGACCCAGCTGGTGGCGGTACTCCTCCTCCGAGCGGCCTGTGTGTCGCACACGACACCAGCTACAGCCACCCGCTACAGCACCTGCTACAGCCACCCGCTACAGCCACCCGCTACAGCCACCCGCTAAAGCCACCCGCTAAAGCCACCCACTCGTTCGCTCCCTTCTCTACAGCTGGGGCCCTGCCAAATAACTTTGGCTATTAGCTACGCACCTTCACGGTTTTGGAATGACAAAAAAACGTGGGTTCATCTTTACCGTGCGAACTAAACGCCTGTGCCTGCTTTCCTCTCGCTAATGCGTTGACGTCTTACTTAGAAATAATACACATCCACCGCAAAATGTAATTGCGTATCGATCGAGTATGAAGTTCTTGCAGTGACAGAAGTGACCGAAACATAGCGTTAAAATGAGAAACTCGGTGTTTTTGCCGAGTCAAAAATATTCCCCTGCAGTAGTTGATTAGTGCGGCGAAGATTCTTGCAGTGACAGTCGGCTTTAATGTGGCTGCCGGCCAAGTGAAGTGAAGCCACAGGTCATATTTGGCCCACAGGCCATAGGAGCTCTCCAACCCCTGGTCTATGCTGCGTGACCTTATGTTCCTACGAACACACACACACATACACACACACACACATACACGCAAGTGTGTGTTTATAACGTCTTTCGCACCGTACGTAGCCAACGATCTGTCGGAGACGGACCTGAAAACTTGGCGGCGAGCAGCTCCACCGAGTTCACGTTGAGGTCGAGTTGATCCACGTGGTGCTGGCTGAAGTAGCCCAGCTTCAGGTTCCTGGTGGTTCCCAGATGGTGCCGCAGCGCAGGCAGGGCACAGAGGTGAGACAAGACAGCACAGGCAGCACAGACACGCAGTGCAGTCAGGAACACGGATTATAAAGCATCAGGCAAGCAGCGAGTCACACATAGACCATTCTGGCCTTAACAGGCGCTTGATAACAGTAATTTCTCCATGGCTATTTGCGGGATTTGTTTTTCTTTGGTATGCATGTGTACTAACAAGAATCACCTGTGTGCGTGCCGAATGCCTTGCACTGGTGACAAATTCCCCATGAGAATCTTGAGCAGGGTTGTTTTGCCAGCCCCGTTCTCTCCAACCTGTGGCATACACACATATATACCAGACACACACACACATTAATAACCAACATGAAACACAAGGCACACACATATTCCACACAAACACACAGAACACATAAGACACATACACCACACACAAAGAGAACACAGATACCCACATCCAACATGAAAAAAAAACAGCACACAAAAATATACAAACATACCACACAAGCATAACACATATCGCACACGCATATACCACATACACACCACACACAGAGACATACTACACACAGTCAGATCTAGAATCATGTATTACGCCTTCGGACAGGGGGTCTTCGGTAGTACGTACTTATAGAGAAAAGATAACATTCCAGACATTGGGAGCAGCTGCAGGGAAGGAACTTCCTTCCTTCAAGCAAACCTCGACCGAGGGTTTTTACCAGTTGGAGGAAGCCAAAACAAAACTATTTTTATTATTACCAGGAAAGGCCCACTGAGCTATTTAGCTCTTTTTCAGAAGCGACCTGGCCACAAATCATAGATCGACGAAGTGGATTATCATTCTGTGGAAATTTACAGCAGGCAAATAATCTAAACACATATTTCGAAATGTGGAGGTAAAAACCAGAGGACCCGGAGAAAAATCCATGCGTTCACGGGGAGAGAGACAAGCAAACTCCAAATATACAGCAGGCGTCAGGGTCGGAATCGAACCCACGACCTCCTGTATACCAAGCGAGGTAGTTAACATCTTAACACCGTGGCGCCCTTTTTAGTGTGCAGGCATTGCAACTGCACCGAGGCCTACGATCAGAAAGGGGTCCAGGTTTTGGGCTACAAATAGGGGACAAAACTGAACACATGGTCCCAGTTCACTCCTTGCGCACAAGGGGCTGTGTCAACCACACCACTGGGGTTTGACAGGAGGCCTCAGTTGCTGGAGCGGAGGGGCGCGCATGAAGGAGAGTCGGGAGTGATTGCAGCCATAAGTTAACGCGGCAGCACCGGGACAGGGCACATTTGTTAAAATCGATTGGGGTGAGAGGTTGTGCAGGAAACGTGACGGCGGTGGTGGCAGGGGGCGACGCACAATGCAAATGCGCGAGTCGAAGTCGGCGGAGAGGCAGACGTTGTGGAAGATGGGATCCCCGGGGTTGTAGTGGAACAACACCTCGTCGAGCTGCAGGATGGGCGGCGATAGCTTCTCAAAGCCGTCGGGGAACCTGCAACGATCGAAAAGCGGTGGGGGGGGTCACGATGGAATGTACGCATGCGCGGAAATCTCAGCGAGTGAATTAATCGATCAGTCAATCGCGTGTGTCTCAAGTTTGTAAATGATGGCGTTTATTTACTCAGAGACTCAAGACCCTTTTTCAGGAGTGAAATTATGTATCGATTCATCAATTCCTTAAGCTCACACACATTTTTCATATTCTTTGGGTCTTTCGGTAAAGCCACGTAGATAGAAAAATATAAATAATAATATCACGACGTTTCGATTGCAACACAAGCAATTGTCATCAGGTGAAAAATATAGCGGGAGAACTGCTGGGGCAGGAAAAAATATATATGAATTCCTGCAGTCACGAAAGCTTTAAGTCAAGACTCGCACACATTGCATGCACCTAAGTGCGTGTGTGAGATTCGCCACTTTTCAATTTGTATTTGTTGTATGCAGTGGCTTCCCGCGATCCCTCCAGCCACTAGAGGTCGCTACGTTCACCACAATGCAGTCGCGGCGGTACATGCCGAATAAGGTGAAGTCTACTCAGCGAAACAAGCCGAGAGATGTCATTTGTAGCGGATTAAGAGGCGCAGCTGGGAAGGCCCAGCGAAGACGAAAACGGCACCAGCGAACTTACTTCAGCATGACCTCAGACTCCTTCTCTATTGGCGTCAGCTGTGGACTGCATGTGGGCAGAAAGAAAAGACGCGGGATATGAGAGTTACATCGAGGCAGCTTGTGGACTGAAATGACAGCTTAGGTGAACAGTTACAACCACAACGACCAATTACACTCCTACTTAAGTGTTTGCCATTCTAATTTTAAGTTAGCCGAGTTTGTGTCTAGTCTGTTGTCCTCCCCCCACACCTCCGATTAGCACGGTTGGCTACGTATGGTGTGAATAAAGTTCAACATATATACATAAAAACCACAAATCATCGTCACCCATGGTTAATCCGCTGCTCGATGAAAGCCTCCCCAAGCTGCCATCATTTCAACAACATTGAATACATTTTACACGAGTAAAAGAGCAAACTACGCTTGCAATGACCACGGTCCTGAATGCCACAATACTTGCAGCAACAATAATCGCCTTTACCCCATTGAATAAATCGACCGACATAAGGGGTTAACACAAAGCTCTGCACAGATGGATTCAAGAATGCATTGTTGTTTTACCGCCACCTCCTGGAGTACACAAAACACATCTCGTAATGCGTAGTGCGATGTTAATCGAGCAAAGAGGACTGGCCCCCCCCCCCCCCCCCTACAGCCACCCCCAACAGCCACAAGAAACTTCCGCCTTGCCAACTATGAAAGAGAGGCTCACAGTTTCTCCAGAAGCTTGAGCTTGCTCTGCACCTGGGAGGCACGGTTGGCATTGTACCGGAAGCGGTCGATGAATACCTGCGAGAGGAAAGCGCGTTCCGTCATTAGCACCACGGGTTCAGTAATAATAAAAATTCGACGCCGGGGCATCTGGGGGCGCTTTACACGCAATAAGCGACTCGCATAACGCATCTCATCTCACGCGGTTTGAAAGGGCACCCTGAGTTGCTGCTGTCCCTGTGGGCACAAGAGTGATTTAACACCACACCTGTAATTGCGCGTTATGCTTCCAGTAGAGAGGGAAACGATTGCTTCGTGTAAAATACAAATTTAGTCATTTGTAGTAAATTTTTCTGAACTGGACAGTTACGCCGGCAATGCCCTAGTGTTGCGAATGACAGCAGGGCATCTTTAACGTCCACTAGTAAACTGGCGATGCGTAGTGTTTTTTTCTGGTTAGCACAACCGCAGTAATACCCAGGGAGGCCTGCCAAATTTAAACCGCGAACCTCTGCAACAAGCAGGTGAACACGAACGTGCTACCGCTCTGCCAATTAACCGCCCCCGAATAAACCAAGCTGCCAAAAAGCCAGTCCAATCTCACGCCGCCCTCCGCCGCCCACCACAACGCGGCGTGATGCAAGCGTGAACGCACCTGAATGTGCTCACGGTACTGCATCTGGGCCTCGAACTCGCGCTGCTGGTTCTTGAGCCGCTCCTCCTTGGTCTTGATGAAGGCCTCGTAGTCCCCGCGGTACGCGTCGAGGCGGCGCGAGTGCAGGTGCACGACGTCCGTCACCACCGCGTTCAGGAAGTTGCGGTCGTGAGACACCACCAGGATGGTCGACTTCCACGTCTGTGGGCGCGTGCACACGACACGGTCGCGGTTAGCGTGCTGCGCTACTGACCCGGCGGCCCGACTTCGATTCCCAGATACGGCGAACACTAAGGGGCGATTATCTGAGCTGGTCCTGGGTCTCACCCCAGGTTGACTCAGCGCTGATAAAGGCAGAGGGAAATGGAATCAGCCATAGAGGGAATGGCCAAGCAGTCAGGTAGAGGGACGACAGACAGATAAAATCACGCTGTTGTCTGTCCCTCCATCTGTCTGTCCTTCTGTTTGTCTTCATGCCAAACGAACAGACAGTGGTACAGAGAGATGAAATCACAAAACAAAGGCAAAATTACACCAAAAACAAACAACATGGGAAAGACAGACAGATGAAATTGTTACCAAGTAGAAAAAGCCTATGACCAACGAACCTGGAATGTGCCTGATATTGTCAGATCGCAGAAGCTAAGCAATATTTTTGAGCCTGGAACATAGTGCTGGGGACGGGTGACCACCAGGCACAAACAGGGTGTCACAGGCTGCTGCAGAGGCTACGTGGTGGGCAGCAAGAGGGCAACGCAGCAAGATCCATAGTGGAACTCTACATCTGTGCAATCGCGTCTCCGCTCCTCGCCACCACCAATCCGCACTGGCCGGCGTGGTGAAGCCTGGTCAAGAATCTCCCCCCCCCAACCCCCTCGACAACCCGCACGGTGTGAGGAGGGGCTCTCTTCCGGCAGTGGATTGACATGAGGACTGTGAATGTACGAGGAGAAGAGGTGATGATCACCTGCAGGTAGTTCTCCAGCCAAAGGATGGCCCTGATGTCCAACATGTTGGTGGGCTCTGTGACAAAACAACCATGAGAGCTCAGAGAGACACACACAAACATAACACATGTGCCCGTGACCCAGGTCTATCCTGTGAGTGACATGGTGTGCCAATGGGCTTTCACAGGTTTTAAATATAAAAAAAGAAAATGCAATGTAAGTGGGGCTGGCAAAACATCCCAATGTTGAAAAATTACCTGCAAAGTTACTCAATTTGGATTACACGTATAACAACATCGCCCCCATACTACAAAAAACGTCACAGCACCCTCCTGAAAAGGAGCATTTAGACTCATTTTTTTACTTGTCTATCCAGGATAGTGACGCTATCCTATAGTGAGGCTATCCTGGGCTAACAAACATAATAATAAAGCAAACATATAGATTACAAATTTAAGAAAACCACGGTTAAAACAAACGTGGAATTGAGAGGGCCCCAACTCACCATCAAGTAAGAGCAGGTCAGGCCTGAGGGACAACAGACATGAGGAGTTTTACTCTCAATCAATTCAACACAACTCTTATTCCAATAAATATTACGAGCTATGAAAACCAGATTTAAACTTGTTCACATGAGAACGCCTCTACTTTGTGCTGACGTTGGGTGGGGGGGGTACTCGTGGCCCATCATATTGGTCACACTTATCTGTGTGCATTTTACCACTTTTTCCCACGCAAAAAAAAGACATGTGGAAAACGGCAAAATGTTGCCACAGCCATTGGAAAAAATCATCAACACTAAGTTGAACACCAGTGACAATGTGTTTTGCATGAAAGCTTCCTCCACGCGGCGTGTCGGTCATCAGGGCTGTTTGACCATACTTCACTACGTGCTGGTCAGTGCGGGTTCGCGAAGGTGTGGTTCACAGATGCGAAAGCACGAACGTACAGTGCAACAATGGATTTCGCAGCACTGGGCTCTGCTATTCACCACATAGCTCGCAGCAGCCTAAATAACATCCTGCTGTGCATGGTGGTCACCCGTCCAAGCACCGTCCGGGCTCAACCCTGCGTAGCTTCCAAGATCTGATGATACGTGGCATGTTCCCATTGACCGAGTCATAGGCCGACCTAATATACATTGCTAGCAATCGTTTTACTTTTTTACGTACGAAAACCTTGGCCGTGTGTTGTGCAGTGATACTCACTTGGCAAAGAGTGCTCTGGCGAGCGCTAGCCTCATCCGCCACCCTCCTGAGAATTCCCTGTTGACGGAAAATAGCAAAAAAGGAATGCGTGCACGTGAGCCGCCGACATTGACGCACGCGACGCTGGAGCAGCGAGTATCAATGGTCGCCAACCCCTCAATATTCCTATTCTTTCGTACGGATGTTAATTGAGTAGCAACGATAAATCGCTGTCGTCGGGGGTTGTAAATCCAGCCCCTTTGGCTTTGGAGGACGGCGAGCGAATCCCACTAGTGCACTCGTTGAATGCTCGCAGCGGGACACGGGTTCGCGTTGTGTCCCACCCGTTTGTTGCGGCGCGCCCACGGTCTATGGTAATGGTTGCACCTGCCGTGGCCGGCTCTTCCCCGAGAAGCAGCTTCGTGGAGGACCCAAACCCCCCCCCCCCCCGGCCATCGGGAAGCTGGCAACCAAACGCAACGAAAAAGAGAGGTTTGGTGACGATGGGTTTGTCCTCACCTCGTCGGCTGCTGCTGCATCGTGGGCGTGAAGCCCAAGCCGGCAAGGATGACGGAGGCCCTGTAAGCATTCCCCAAACGGGTGTCAATTCAAAACGTAGCGCCACGTATTTGCCAACGAGAAGATAACGTATCCAATCAGAGAACAAAAACGAATCTTATACAGCCACTGGCAACTCGCCAGTGGCTGTATATGATTACCCACACGCGCGCGAAACACACACACGGGGCCACAAATGGGACGGTCAATAGACAAACACGTACGTGACAATCGTTCACACAACACACACAGAGAAGATCATGGACATCTACTGCTGGTGCCAGGCACTCGTGGCTATGCTGCACAAATTCGTGAAACTCCATCTCTCTCCGCAGTCACCGAGGCCACCATCTCCTGGCTTGCCAGGGTTTGGCAATACGGCAAGTGCATTAGTTCCTATCTGTATTCCATCTGTACGGGGATTGACTGTTATTCCCCAAGCAAGGGTGGGTATTGTCCAGGTACTCCGGTTTCCTTCCACGTGTATAAACACTTATTAACGGAGTTGGTCAAACATCCCAATAAAGGGCCACAGAGTTTGGGCAATTGTTGGCACCGGTTCTGGAGGTGTCTTCTGGCTTGTCTGTGGTTTCCCACGCCTCTGAATCATTCTCCCTATCTCTGAACTTTGGATGGAAAGTATGCAAGCTACAAATTATATTATATTGTTACACACACAAGCCAAAATTCAAACACTTACACAATACAACATATGAGACAACACTTACGTACACAAACAGGAGATGACCACCTAAGAAAACACACAACACACAAATGCCCGAGCCAATACTCACACACATAAATATACACCAGAAAAAATTGCAAGACGTAATCACAAACAAGACCACGCACACGCCATAGGTGCCACGCACGTCACACAACACACGGCACACGAGCGGGTGGTGTAGATATCACTGCGCCCAGCCGCCTTCATCTCCTCAGTGCTGATGTTTTACAAACCGTATCAGGTCCTAATTTACAGCTGAGTCGACCTAGGGGATGCCCGAGACCTATTCAGATTTTCATCACTGTTGACCACGATTGGGAATCAAACATGAGTTGCCAGGTTTGTAGCGCAATGCGCTAACCACTACATTGCCACTCCCCACGCCACACCACACATACCCACACAACAAGACAACACCCACGATACTGACCCCGGAATCATGCTCGTGGCGAGACTAACGAGACGTTGAGATGTTTTAACAACGAGGGCACGTTTCCTGTATCAGTACGGTCATGCAGTACGACTGGAGGTCCAAAACATTTCGAGACCATGATGATGAATCCCTGTGCGACTCGGACACGGCAGGAGACGAAACAGAACAATGCAAAGCCCCGTGTGTCACCTGGCAGGTGCCTTGTCGGCCTCGATCTCCTCCAGGCGGGCGAACACCTCGGTCAGTTGCGCCGCCTCCGTGCCATCGACTCTGTGGCGTGCGCGGAATGAGAGAACAACGCGAGTTCATGGACGCTGCACAGTCACCGCACCTTCGTTATGAAGTCAGTAAGTGCTTATCCAACCTTAAAAACGGCACTCTAGATTATCCACGGACAGACTTGTCCGGGATTGTGAAGTAACCGTGCTTGCGAAAAAAAAGTGAATTCTATATCCGCGGGCACTAGTTTTATAGTTAGCCGCTGCTCCGCTCGTCGTGAGTGAATGACTCAGTGGCCACGTGACCACAAATGTCCATAACCGATTACAATAAAAACAGAGGGCACACTTTGAGTCTTCACCCCAATGTTACAATGGTAAAACAATAATATTATTTTTCCAATAATATCTACATATATGTTCCGCATCGTCGGCAGAGAGCCGGTTGGCTGCCAGAGAGAGCAGGGGGCGGCCGGCGGCGTCCCACAAGACGTCTGCGAAAAAGAGCTTCATGGCTCATCAGATTCCTCCCCCGGTCTAAATAAAGTTTCTGATTCTGATTGATTCTGTCGCGTAAACCACGGCCGAGTGGCGCCGGCACCGGCGGTGACGTAAGACTCACATGCCGGCGGCGAGGCGCTTGTTGAGCTCGCGTTCACGCAGCAGCAGGCTCTCCCGCTCCGTGTCCGACTCGAGCACGCTCTGCAGCGCCGGCGTGTCATCGCCCGCCACCTCCTGCTCCACGTGCAGCACCGAGATGTGCGTGGGCACGCGCAAGCTGCGGCTGTGGGGGGGGGGGGAAAGAGGAGAGCAGGGAGGGTTAGGAGGGAGGCGGCAAAGTGTGCATGCGCGAGGGCGAGTTTTGGAGCAACGAAGGATAATCGATGAAGCGCGATTTAGTTTCATACGGCCGGCGGCCACAAGAAGGCCTACCACTTCGAAACGCCCTGGTTTCCTGGGAAAGCGCCCTAACCACCAAGCCATTGCCTCACCAAATACACGCCAGACAATTATTCACAGACGTACAATCCAGCAGCCACCTTTTTCTCCCCAGTTGTGATGTTTTTACACACCGTGCCAGGTACTCATGTTTTCCGCGACACAACAATAACCGCCATTCGCCACGAAGTGGCAGTGACCTCACCGCGGCGCTTGTAACAGGCTATGTGCACGTTAAGGCCACGTGAAGAGTCGAACGCCCGCTGGCAGGAGGTCACGGGACAGACCCAGGTGCCATTGGTCGACTGAGATGACAGGCACCACATACATGCCACGACACACATTACCCAGGAAAGCCTCACTGAATCTCAACTGTTTTTTAGAAGGATTCTCCCGAGTTTTCGCAGCAGGGGGCAATGTTACTGCATGTAACCCCAATTGAGTAACGTTGCAGGGAATTTTCCAGCATTGTGATATTTTGGCCAGTACCAGTTATGCTCCTTTTTATTTGGAAGGAAACTGTTAAACCCGGAGAAAACCCACACAGAACACGGTGAGAACATACGAACTCCACCCAGAAAGGTGCCCGAGTTAAGAATCGAACCCAGGCCCTTCTTGCTGTGATACACAAGCGTTACCACTGAGCCACCCGATGCCCAAAGGCGCCGCTCACTTGGCGATCATCTTGAGCATCGTGGTCTTGCCCAGGCCGTTCCTGCCGATGAGTCCGTAGCGCCGACCGTACACGAGGAAGAGCTCCGCACCACATAGCAGCGACCTGCGCCGGGATAACATCCACGCTCGCGCCCGTCAGTCGGGCAAACCATGGTTTGAGCAAGCGGCGGCAGCAACAATGAGAGAAGCAGCAGAATTCATAGGAGACGCAGTAGGAGCCAGTGCAGCAATACTAAAATCATCATCGGCAGCCATAGCTAAAGCAGTAGAGAAAGCAGTGGCAGCGACGGTAAAAAGTAGGATAATAAGCAATGATAAAATAAGAATCAGCGGCAGCAGTAGTATTATTGGCAATATCAACAACAACAACCGCCATTCGCCACTAAGTGGCGGTGACGTCACCACGACGCTTGTGCCAGGCCAAGTGCACCTTGAGGCCACGTGAAGTGTCGAACGCGTACACACACACCTCTCTCCAAAGGAGATGTCGAAGTTCTCTATGCGGATGTCGAAGGTTTTGTTCTTCCCAGAGGCCTCTAGCTTGGTGTCCTTCCGGCTGGAGGCCTGGCTCGCCGACGCCTCCTCCAGAATCCTGAAGCAAATGGAGCCGCAGAACGTATTCATTCATTTGCCGCTGTGGTCATTCATTTGTTTGTTCATTCATTCAAGTGTTCATTGATTGGGGAAACGTCGATGCAAATGGGGAGATGTGGACTATGATCAGACTTTTAACTCATTGTAGCCGGCAGCGCTGATTTAGCAACTGATGAAGATGCTGACCATATATATTGTAATACAGTTGCGGAGCACAACCCCAATGCCCCAAAACATTAAGCACCAACAACAATCAGTACTATCAAAGTTGTAATAGATAAGAGTTAATACATTTCTCAAATTGAGAAAGGTCATACATATTTTGGAGAAAAGAGACTATGGCAGGGAATTCCAAAGTTGCAGCTGTACGTGGTAAGAAGCAGGAAGACAAATGTTGTGACCTGCAGTGCGGTCGTTGAACACAGTGTGGATACGATGAAACAGTCAGTGTGGTAGATCAAGTCCTCAACATGGGTGGAGGGATCAATGGGTGAAGTACAAAGGCAAAGTCACAATGGCCGTGGCAATAGAAGAGCGACGAGGCGGCAGGTGAGTGCGCGAGTGACCGGAGTGAACCGACGAGTGATGAATATTATTCACAGTACAGAAAAACCATGAATTGCGAGCATAATTCGTTCCGGAAACGTGTTTGTAATCCAAAACACTCGTATATCAAAGCACTCGGAAATCAGTTGTGATCACGTGACGCTCGGCAGACAAAGCGTATACACGTACGACTAGTAGTGTAAGACCTCACTCGTTTATAAAAATAATATATATTTTTTTTAGCTCGTCTTGCAAAACACTCGCAGATCAAGTTACTCGCAAACCGCAGTTTTACTGTACATTCAAAAACACCACTAACACGGTGCACGCACGCGTACAACACGCACACAGTCTTTAACACAGCCGGCGCTACACAGGCACAGCGTGAGCAGTTGGACTCTGGGAGACTTACACGGGGCCGCGGGGCCGACCTGTATCGCGCTCTGCCCGCCGCTCCTGCTTTGCCTTCAGCTTGGCCTCCGCCTTCCCCAGCTTCTTCTGGTCCACTTGCTGCCAACGCACAAGCACAACGATCCGCCGCTTAGCCTCGCACGGCGCTGTTAGCGAGTCTCTTATCATAATAAGACGTTTTATTGTTTAAAATTCTTACGCACCGCACAGCATTCGCTCACTCTCGAAGAGAATGACTCTGAGGTTACAAGGAGCCACAGACGAGTGGGAAAGACAGCCACGCAGTGAGCGAGTGCCAAAGGCCCACCTGCGAGCTCTCTGCTCCTCTATATATTAAGGTGTTTATGGGGAATTAATGAGTGTTTATACATGGGAGGAAACTGGAGCGCCTGGATACAACCTTTATGTGTGAGGGGGCAAAACTCTTATCCCGTACAGATGGAAGAGTTTGGAGTCCACATTTGCTGTGTCGCCTTCTCCGGGCAAGCCGAGGAATGGCACCTCGATGCCCACAGGAAAGGGAGTTTCACAACATTCTCGCAACATTTGTGCTATCCACCAACCCGCGCCCCCACACTGCTGGTTTACAGGCGCATGTGCCACAGTCCGGTTAAACAACACCAAGCGGTCATGTGGCCAACGCGACGAACACACGCACAGTCCCCGTCACCAGATAAACGCTGATGTTGAATACACCAACACAGCGCTCATTTACATTGCTGGTTGTAGGAGTGTGTGTGCAGGAGAGTAGGGTTCGAGAGGTTAAAGGTAGGGTCGACGTATCGTCACAATCCATTCCCTTGTGTATCGTTTCGTTTCTAGTCGAATTTGTCCGCATTAACACATGTATCATTTACATATAATTGCATTAATTATAATCAATTCTGACATATGCGATTGTATGCATTGCATCGTGAGCCTAAGAATGAATGGTATTTTATGAAGTTGTTACACGCCTTGTAAAAAGGGTTCCATGGAAGCCTTGCTTTAAATCCAGTACGAATACTGTCCGTGTTTACGTACGCCAGCCTATTTCACGCGCGTTCCTTTTCCTCTCGCGTACGTGGATACATCGTACGGATTCCCGGACGCCTATCTCAGCGGGGCCACAACTCACCGTGTTCGGTCCTTTCTTTGCGAAGAAACTGTGTGCTGCGTTCGAGGAAGCGCGTTCTTTAAAAAAAACAACCGAAAGTAAAAGAAAACGCAAAACAAAAAACGGAAGGTTAAACGATTAAAATTACGTGCCTTCTAAATTAAGGTACACAAAAAGATTTGGAAAGTATGCTTTTTAAACGAAAACAAACGTTTTTAACGTGTTCGTCCTTAAAATAACGTTATGCTTTTGCCAAAAAAACAGTAAAGGTGCAGCCCTGCAATTGATTGCTCATGGCACTGCAGGCGGAAGGGTGCCTGCTAAAGTGATTATCTAGGAGAGCCTCTCTCAAAGGGTACCTTGACTTACTCTTCCACACTGGCTAGACATTTTGTTAAAGGTGGGAATACCCACACTTTACTCCACTACACAGGTCCTGTCAATTGACTGGTGTACTCATTCATGCTGCCAAGTGGAGAGATTTGACAAGATAAAAAAATGTATACAAAATATAACGGTCAACTGGATTTAAAAAATCTTGATAAAAGAACGCATGACCAAAAAAACAAGCACTCACCAAAATGTCCAGCCATCTCCGCCAGTTGTATCGGAGTATCAAGCCTGGATTGTAGCCTCCCTGAGCCACTCAGTCCATTCCTAGGGGCACAAACAGCAGCGATAACTTGTGTTCTCTGAAAATAACTTTCGAAGCCAATCAGTGACCTTAGCCTGATCCCGATGAAACTGGATGAACATAAAAAAAAACTGGCAGGAAAGAGACAGCAATGGCAGAATATGACTGGCTTCAACAGACTGACATGATATTAAGAACCCTGAGCCAAGAAAATCAAAAGCACATACTTGACAGTCATGCGCTGGTATAAATCATCAAAAACTAACGACATGTCAGGAACGCTGCCTTAAAAACGAAAATGATATACCGATTCACGATAAATTTCTGGGTTAGGCCACGTAATGATCTGGCCAAATTTGCGCAATAAGGCCTTCCACCACCCGGCATAGCCAAGCAAAATAAATTGTCATGGTTTACGAAAATCTACGTGTACCTTTCTTATACCATTATTCTGACGCTTAGAGGAATGGCTCTTCTTCAGAGCAGAGATAGAGGGCATAAAGATGTGGTCAAATATGATAATTTATATTTTAATCCATTTATTCGTGTACTTTTGACTTTTTATAAGTGTATTACACTTTAACACGTATCATTTAAAACCGTTAAAATTTGTAAATTTATCAGGGTCTCTGGAGCGTTAAAAGCTGTTGGTGATTGGCTCGGCGTGCACGTAGCACGTACACGTGCAGCGCGTTGAACATCCTCTGGCACACGTCTCTGATGTCCTCGTTGTCCTTGACAACCTCCGAGCCCTCCTGCAGCACATCGCCCACCGCGTCCACCACATCGTCCGCCGACTCAAAGTCCAGAGCGCTGCACTCGAGCACACCTGGGACACGGGATGAAAAACACGCGGGCGCAGACAGAAACACAGGGCAGCGATTTAATGGAGGACTCAACCCAACAAAAAAATATAGATTCCTTTTCTTGTAGGTATAGCATATGTATGTACGTTGAACTTCTTTCGCACCTCCTTGCTCCTCAGATGTGTGATTATAAAAGTGTCACGTGGAAAGAGCCCCAACAGGTAGCACATGGCCGTGACAAGTGGAGGCACTGGGTCGCCTGAAATGTCACGAATACAAGACAAAGTACTACATCTTGTGGACTCGCTATAGGGGCGCCACCTCGCAAGCAGACGTATTCGCAATTTTCCATGCGTTCCCCACAATAAATGACGAATGGCATGCAAATCCCCACTCTCTTCACCTTTTCACTCACAATATATTTATTTGCGACTCGTAGACTTAGATGGGCCCCCTGCAGTGGAGCAGGAGAGGACGGACGATTACATAATGTACAGTAGAAGAGTTTCACTTTCCACCTGTGACTTCTGTGTCATGTTTGCACCAGTGACCTAAATGAATAATTTGTTCATGACCAAATCACTCTTAATATCCTCAAATTACGTCAAACCTCAGAAGCTAAGCGGGCTTAAATCTGGTTATAACTTGGATGAAAAGCTGCACAGAAATGTCAGGCTTGGGCAGCAAGGTGACGGACATATGGCAGCACCTGCAATGGCTGCGGGACTCTATTTGTGCAGAGCTTTTAATATAACCCCCTAATTTACATGCAGCTTTCCTCAGGCACCCTTGTTTCCTTCCACATGAAGTCAAACATTAGTGGAATTGATCAAACATCTCAATGCAGGATCCTGCGACATAAGTGTCTGGAGTCTCATTTAATATTTTCCCTGTGGCACAGTAGTTGCTTTTTTAACATCGTTACAATACCCAGGCAGCTGTCAGTGATTGTATGCGTTCCATTAAGTTTTAAAGCCGAGTGTCTTAGATTGTCTGACATGAGTTGTGTCACTTTAATTAGAGCTATATGAGTGTGACTCGCCACGGATTAAAAGTATTGGAGAGGCCTTCATGCAGCAATGAACTGACCATGACTGATTGTGAACAAAGCTGAAAACTTGTGTCAGACAGAATGGAACACAGAGCCAAGATAATCGCACTGTCTACAACACACGTCCCCGAGTTGTTTTACTTTGACCACATACTCATTGTTGGAAGCCGCTCTCTTGTCAGCTGTGCTCCGATAAAACTTTCCAACGACACGTGTCAAACACATGCGAACCACGGACAGTACAGGATTCATGACCGATGACAGTGGCCGTGCATTCTACATGTGAGCATGGGGTGGCGCTAATCTCAGCAGTCTTGAACTGATGGTTAATAAAACCACATTGCGTTGGCGAGAACGGTCATGACATAAAACAATTTCTGGAAATCAATAGTTGTATTATATAGGGCAGTTAATCGATATAATCACGTAGTTTACCTGTCACGCTGAAACGAGCGCGCATCAGCAATAGGGCACGACCGATTAACCCACTTCCCTCCACGAATATTATTGATAAATGCATTTGTTTTGACCGTGTGGCACGTAATAATCTAATTTTGTGCAAATATATAGGATCAACAATTGTAAAAAAAAACATAATCTAGCAGTTAAATCTATAGAATCCACAGTATTCTATGAATTTAGTAATATTAATGTGCATAACTCCGTGGCAATCTACAGCAGGTCCGAGTCTATATAATCTAGATGTAATTGCTTTACAGCTCTGTAAATCCACTGTTGAATGAAGGCCTCTCCCAGTAATCTCGGTTATAGTGGTATAGTGGTTGTTTGACCATTCAGTACTTAACCAGCTAGTAAGTCAGTGCGGGTGGATAAGGGGTGGTGACCATAATACTTAATCAGCGAGTAAGTCAGTGCGGGTTAGCAAGGGGTAGTGACCATAATACTTAATCAGCTAGTCAGTCAGTGCGGGTTAGCAAGGGGTAGTGACCATAATACTTAATCAGCGAGTCAGTCAGTGCGGGTGGGCAAGGGGTAGTGACCATAATACTTAACCGGCTAGTAAGTCAGTGCGGGTTGGCAAGGGGTAGGGGGGGATGGACGAGTTTAGATATTTCACTCGTCACACGTTCGCCATGGACGGGAATTGGACCCCGGCTATCCATCCTATTGTGCCAACTACTGCGCCACTGCTCTAACTCGACGAATCCACGGTGATATGAATATATACATACAAAATCTAGTCGTATACCAATAACTATACAGCGTACGCTTATAATTAATTAATCGATTTTCACACGCAGGATCAATATTTTCGCAGAATGATCCATTTAAATCGGCGATTCAATCATTGGTCGTTGCATACACCAGCTGGACACAAGCGCTGGGCAACGGAAGGAAGAGAATTAATGGAATCTAACATTACAAAAAACAACATTCTGGAACATTCTAGCCTCGAACACCAATCATCTCGGCAACATCTCATGATGCGGTACTCAGGACGTCGATACCGGTCCCAAGTTAAAACAGAAAGCGCTGCTGGATATCCGCAAGACATTTACACAGACGCTGCTCAATCACGGTGGGTGACATCGGCGTTTGTCTAAAATTGTATTTACACAATCATTGGCCCGACTCAATCCACTGCTGGATGAAGGCCTGCCCGAGTCGCCGCCATCTCGCACAATCCCCGCGAAGTCACCCGACACCAACTTCTTCTTCTCCCGTGAACTTTAAAACGAGTTACTTTTTCATAATTAAATGTGGCCGAGCCGGCGACGATAGACGTCCAGACCGGGTTTGGTGGAGGTCGCCGCCACGCGAAGCGGGCGAGAGACCGCGCGAGCCCCCCCACCTCGCCTGGTTTCCCTACCGACCACGAGCGACCCGGCACGGGGGAAGCTGCCTAGTCGAGGGCGGTCGAGGCCTAATCGCCTCGAGGTGGTTGGTGGTGGGGGTTGGTGTGAAACGCGAGCCTCAAACCCTGCGGAGCGCCTCGTTGCCAGCGACACCCGCGCCCCTAGCCATGTCGGAGGTTTCGCCGCCGTCACCTGTCACGTATTCGAACAGCTCGCTGTCGATGAGCGGGAACTCTTCACGGAGCAACTCAACGCACGCGTCCATAGCGGCTCGTGGCGGGCGGGTGACGTTGTCGGTGAGGGAGGTGGGGGGTGACGTCATCGGGAAATGACGTCATCCAACATTCAGGCGATGTCGTCATTGTCTAAAATAAATAAATAAACTCCCTGTCCCTTTAAATCGAAATTATTTAACTCCCGATGACGTCTTCGTGCGAGGTCGCGTTTAGAATGAGTGGCGTCATCATTCGCTATATTAAAATAACGTTAAACTAATTGTTTGGCGACGACGCTGCCAGAATTGCTTGTGCTGCACAAGCACAAATAATGCAAACTCAACAATGCATCCGTCAATAATAACGCGGGGTTGTGTGTGTGTGTGTGGCCTTCAAAAAACATATAAGGGGACCTGTTCGGCCTAATGACCCTTATTCACAAGCACACGAAGAGGGATAAAGTCCGAGTGGCAAGTAGTTACGTCATCGAGCGAAGTGGTGGTAAAAATCGACGTAATCGCGCGATGACGTCACATGATGTGACGCGTGCAACGAGGCGTGAACGTGTTGCGACTACGTCACTCACAAATTTAACACGTGCAGAGAGGGCTGAGCAATTAGATTGCATGCAAGGTGGTTGCTGTGCAATTGTTATAGCAAATGTCAAACCCCATACGTGTGATTTACCCCGTATTCTTGTACAGGGAAATTGAGTTTTCAGGTCCATACGGCGTACGGCCGTTTCAATTACGGGCAAAATATATATATATAGGTTGTGTCTATTTGTGTTTTTGTCCTTGTGATGATGGGGCTTTTTAGGATGAAGGTTGAGATTTATAAGCGGCACGGGATGGCCAATGAGGTCTGAGTTGGTCTGTGATAAGCACTGATAAGGGGTTGACAGGTATGTCAGATAGGGATAGCAAACCTGTAAACCCATACGGTTTACCCCGTGTTATTATACAGGGAAATTGAGTTTTCAGGTCCATACGGCGTACGGCCGTTTGAATAGGGCAACAACAAAAACATGTTTTTGTCTATTTGTTTGTGTTTCTGTCCTTGTGAGGGTGACTTTTTGGAATGAACGTTGAGATTTATCAGGGCACGGAGTGGCCAATAAGGTGTAAATTGGTTTGTGATAAGGTAGGGCACTAAAAAGGGGTTGACAGGTTTGTCTACTGATAATCGTATACACATGGGGGGGAGGGGGGGTCTTTGCAACCGGTTGCTTACAGGAGACTCTACATTAAAGCCACCTGATCAGCGATTTCTTGTGACATTGCTACTCAATAGGTTACTCAAGAAACAATTCTAATCGCCAATAGCACTGTGGCCCTAAAAGGAACATTACATAATAGACGATGCTTTCGGGCAATGATCCTTCATTGTCCGAAACGGCATTTTCATTGACGAAGTCAAAATTGACGAATGTGTTGAGTGCCTTTTGTTATTTGTGGTCGTGCGCCACTGCCAACGCATTATCACCAAATAATGTAAAAAAACATCCAAAAATAGGTGTGCCAATTAAAAATAATAATCGGAAAATAGTTTTAAGCTTTAATTCTCATCAGACCCCATGGTGTATCGTGCAGCATCTCACTCTTATCCACTTATGGCCTCTTTATTAATGTGTTATGACGAAGGGAAATTTTCCAAATCGCTGCCCGTTATATATAATTACCTTTCAAGGCCGCAGTGTTATTAACGGACGTGTCGAGTTTTTGAGCTTGTGCACCACTGCCAATGCAGTATCATCAAATAATGGATACTGTCTACGTTTTATGGTGACAGTGGGTGGGGCAGCGAGCTTAGCCAGTAGAGATGCATGCCTAGACACTTCAAGCCATGCCTAGATGTGTCCTCGTTGCGTAACGTCTCGCTCAGATGTTGGACAAAGCAGCCCATGGCTGCTACTAATCTGTGCGATTTCGAGAGCCGTGTGTTTGTGCACCTGATCGCTTCGGTGTGGGCTCGGCCGCATTGTAGGAGAACCAAATCTCGGGCGGGGAGCTGATGGGGACTGACGGACCCCCCTTTCTCCTACTACGTCTAATGTATTTCATCGTATACACATAGTGGTGAGAGCTAGAGCAGAATGCATGATGTCCGCTGTGACATCACAGCGTGTTCTGTGACATCACAGCTTATGGCATCACTTTATCTAGTTTCATCTCAACCAACGTCCAGCCACTTTAGGAATCCGTGTATCTTTTCCCAACTCTTCTCATTTCTCACTCCCGTGGCCACACCCTCAACGTCATCATGTCCAATACCACCACTCGCACCACCATCGCACCTGTCACTTTAAGGACCCACCGCTACCTCACATTTGTTTTATTTTCCATCCATAAGCCACCTCTTTCCAGATCCAAACTTACCATCCACCTCAACCATACACCTTTCCCCTTCACTACTCTATCCCTCGACACTGTTTAATGCCTTTGCTTGATCTCAACCATCTAAATACAAGTTCTTCTTCCAGAACCTCCCCAGCCCCCTAACTTCCTCGAGAAAAATGTTATTAGGGCCATGAAAATATCCATGTGACATTTGGAAGAACAACGGCGTACATTAGCTGTTGAGTGCGTAATGTTCACTACTTTTAAACAAGGGGTTTTGGGGCCCATGGCATTGAATAAAGGGCACACTCATTGATCAAATCGGGCTGGTAAGGACGTTAAGTCACATAAATCTAGGAATTCTAATGACAAAAACACATACATTTACATGAATCCCAAGTGTCATGTGTAAGATTGGTCCATAAACGACCTTGGTAGTCCTGTAAATCTTTGGTATCCTGGAATTCTAAAGTAAAAAACAACAACCATACATGTCCTCTGCAAGCGAAGTCCAATGAGGACCTTGAATATTGATGGAGGCTCAAGAGCTCCTGCTTAATTAAATAACAAAAAAACCCTCCAAACATTAATTGAATAACCCTGCTCTAAAAGGTTAATAGCCAACGTTTCGGGCAATGGTCCTTGATATGGTCCTTCACAATTAGGGTCCCAACAAGAGGCCATGGGGGAACTCCGTATTTACTTATATAGAGTGGCATTAAACACACACATACGCAAAATCCACAACATTAAATCCTTTACAGCCGCGGTATTTCTCAAGGGAACGAGAAAACCGCGTCCTCTGCACAAAACAAATGAACCACGGATCGTAAATAAACAAAATAAAAAATAAAGAAACACAAATATAAAATTAATAAAACAATCCTGACTGTATTGCACTACCGAGACACGGCTCTCGAAATACGTAGACCGCATCGGCAAGCCGACGCCGGTCATTGGTCGGAGGCCGTGCGCGTGACGCGGCGCGCACCAATGAGCAGGCGGCGCGCGTCTGTCCGTTGTGGGAAATGTGGACGGGGGGTGTGGCCCGATCGCTGAGCGGGCGGGCGGGTTGATCAGCGGCGGAGGCGGCGGCGCAACTTCTCCTGGGCCACCCCCCCCGGCCGCCGCCGCCGCATTGGATTCGGCGACTTCTTCCCCCTCGTTCGAGCGGCTCCTTCTCTGCGCCGGTGCAAAGGAAAGTGAGGAAGCGGAAGAGGAGGAGGTGGCGGCGGGGAGCCCTCGCTGTGCGGCCGCTACCGCCGCCGCCGCCACCACCAGCAGCAGTATCAGCAGCAGCAGCAGCCGTCACCAAACATCACCATGGCGGGGGAGACGAAAATCATTTATCACATGGACGAGGAGGAGACCCCGTATCTGGTGAAGCTGCCCGTCGCGCCCGAGCGGGTCACCTTGGGGGACTTCAAGACGGCGCTCAACCGCCCCACGCACAACTACAAGTTCTATTTTAAGTCCATGGACGTGGATTTTGGGTGAGCGACTCGCGTTGCATTGTAAAGCGTTAGTGGTGGGGTTGATTGCGGGGAGACGAAGGGGTGGTGGGGGGGTAAGGTGGTGGTGGTGGTGCTGAGTGGGGGGGTTGTGAGAAGGGGGGTGTTGGTGTTTGCTTGCCGATTGCATTTCGCAGAGCGGATGCACCGCGCTAGATGTTACGCCGCTCCCCATTGGCTCTCGCCTCGTCATGTTCGCGGCCGATGGCCAATGGGCGTCGTCGACACGGCGCGCGGCGCCTATCTGCGCTGGGAAATGCAGAACGCCGATCTCGCCGATCCGTTTTGTGTTGCGTCGGCGGCTGTGTGTGTGTGTGGGGGGGGGGGTGTGGGGGGGGGGGGGCCTTTTGTATTTGGTCGCGCGCACGCGCCAAGCTACGGCGCCGATTGGTCGGCGGCGAACCGCTCGTCCAATGGGGAGGCGGCTCGGCGCCACTCTTCGCCCATGCGGACTGCGGAATGTAAAGGGACCGGCTGAGCCTCTTCCTCCATTTTATGTTATGTGTGAGCGGGCGAGGCTCTCTTCACCCCCCACTCTCAAACCACGACCGCCACCACCCTGGCCAGACGTTCATTCTTAAGAGATGTTTGACAAAGTAACGAGGTGGAGCAGGCGGAGGTTGGCACTGCCGGGGTGGTGGTGGTGGGGGGTCTCGGTTGCCACATTCCCTCTCATCATTGATGCCCTCCCTCCACTGCCATGTGATGTCACTCAATTACATCACCGGCAAAAAGAGTTGCCCATTGTGAACCTGCCGTCTGCAGCCCTAATTGCACCCTCCCCCCCTCTACATCTCTACGTGGTCAGCATTGCCCCCCCCCCAAAGTTCACGTGAGGTTAAGTTGTAAATGACACGGTGCAAATCAGGTGGGTACATCGATTTCAATCACACCCCGATAGTGGAAATTCCACATTGTTATGGCGCGTGCAAGAAACGCGTACTATCTCGGACAGCAACTGTGCCTGTTGACTGAGAACTAAATCGTTGCTGGTGTCGTACCCAGAACGGCCCGAGTCTCAACATCTCTTCTTTCTAGAGGGCTTTGTATGTATTGGGATGGCTGGGTGCGGGCGTGTGGATATTTATTAAGGAGTGGCACGATGTGGGAGAAAACCTGAATTATTAGAGTCAATGTGCCCAAAGTTTTTTTTATTTGTTGCTACTGAATCTTTTTTTTTAGAATCAGAATCATTATTTATCCTGGAGGAATCCGATAGGTTATGAAGCTCTTTTCCACCGATGTCCGGTCTTACGACTTGAGGTGGCAGAACTTTACAGGTTTCCAGATTCTTTGCGTCCAATCACCGTGAATTACGTGAATATCGCTTGGAACGAGTGGGGTACAAAGTAGTTGGCCCTTATTCGCTGTATGAATAAATCCGAACTGCTATTTTCTATTCTAGCCCATGGACTTTGAGAATAATACACGGCCCGTTGTATGGCTGAATTAAGGCTTACCCCAAGCTGGTTAGTAGTGTGGGTTTGTGAAGAGTGGAACGATTCAGATATCAATCACCACCCATTTCGGGTTATTGCTTAGAATCAAACTCAGGTGGTCGCTTCATAGTGCAGTGCCATTATCAATGAACTACTGCTCTCCCTGATCGCCCAGAGAAAGCCCACGTATTATAGAGAGGTTATAACATTCACATGTCTGCACAGATGGCGTCAAAAATATGTTGTTTTACTCTCATCTGTTGATCTTGCAGTACAAATCTAAAACAGCCGCTACTTGCCAGGGAATCTCCCATGAATCTACTAACCAGGTTCAACGCAGCTTAGCTTCTGAGATATGATCATTCAGGATGGTTTGTTCCTCAGCCAAACAAATGTAGATTCAGTTGTCATTTTAGACCTTCGGCCTTTGGTTCTTGCAGACTGTTTTCTAGGTGTATTTGTTTTGAGCAGGAAAACCGGTTTTTGACTTTATGAGTCACATCGGCAGGGTCAAGCAAGTTAAATAAATGTTGCTCATTTGTCAGACATTCACATGCGCACAGCACAACAACAGCTGATCTTGAGTGTTACAATCTTACATTTAAGATGCTGTGGCATTAATCAACTACTACTGATTATTATAAAACATGCAGTTGATCTTATTGTATCGCTTTAATGTAAATGATTGAGAAAAATATTTAACTTTTGTTACTTTCAGAGGCATTCATTCCGAGATTAACAGTTTCAGTGGGATTTATATTGTTAGCCTTTTTGGGTATCGTCCTGTTAAAGAGAGTGTTGTCCAAAGGCAGTCATTGGAATTCCACGTTTCTATGTTAGGTTAAGTCTATCCACAGTGCTTTCATGACTTCATTTACTCTGTACAAAATTGTGTAGCCTTAACTGGTTAGGAATAATTTTACAAACTTGAATAGGGATGATGATGATGAGCTGGTGATGATGATGATAATGATGAAGGCGATCATAATGAATGGCGGTGATAGTGGTGGTGATGGTTGTGTTGATGATGATGGTTTTGTTTATGATTGCGGTGATAATTATAGCGTTGACAATGGGGGTGATGCTGACAGTTGTGATGATGATGATGATGCTGCTGGTGATACTGGTGTTGATGAATAATACATGTGATGATAATAATGGTAGTAGTGGTGATGTGGTTGAAACGACCCCGAGTAGAAATTTCTACTCGGCACCTTTGTGCGGAAGTCTGCTTCTCTACCAGCGTGACTATGTATTATTATATTTTACTGTACAGCCGATTTTCAATACACTGCTAAATGAAGGCCTCTCGACCCGTTATCATCATGAGAGTTGTTTGACCATACTTCACGCTGGTTAGTGCTGGTTGTGTTAAACGAGGGTCCCGGGATTGGTTCATATATCACTCGCCGTTGATGTTACCTGTGGCCAGGCAGCAAACTCGGGGTTAGATCGGGTAAATATATAAATGTGCCGTTAAACACGCCACCACCCGACACAGCCAATTCTCTTAAGGTTTGTCACCTAAACAGAACATGCCAATTCGTTACTAGTACAGCACAACGGTGTGTTGGAGAGCAAAGCCAGTAATTACAACTAGCTTCAGATGAACCTGTATTGTGGATTATATTGGTCGCGAAAGCCTACGTGTTAAACCAAGCAAACTCAGGTCGCCGGATTCGGATTGGATTAAGATGACCGTGGCCGCTTCTCCACTCCACTGCTATGCAGTGTTGGATGAAATATTTTAACCAGTTTATTTCAAACCGCTAACCCTCGGGATTGAATGTGCTCTCACCACCTTCTAAATAAACATGCATATTAAAAAAAGCGGGTGGGATATCACTGACACATTGATCATGTTTGATCAAGGGAGGCCTTATATAAGACGAAGGCAGATAACTGAGTTTCGTTTATAACCACGTGAGAGGCGAACGACACAAATGTCTCTTAACAACAGAAGACCCGAGGAGCAAAGAAATAAACGCACAGTCTCTGTGGGGGGTGGGGGGGGGAATGAACAAGACGGTCGACACATCGGTAAGATGAGAAGAGGTCTTCATTTTGGAAAAATAAAAATAAATTGTTCATGCGACATGCATAATTAATGTAACGCAATCACTAAAATAAAACCTTGGTTACAGAACACACTTTATTACAAGCATACATTACGCTGGACCATTGCTCTGAAATGAGTACAGCACGTAGTTTCTAAAAATGAACGGTGAATATGACTAACAATGTGGATGACTAACAATGACGGCTGTCCTATAGTGGTGAGTCGAGTTACTCCGGGTGTAACGCTGACCCCCTTCCAGTGATTCAGCCGTGATGTGATTAAAAATAATCAATTATTTTTGTTGTATTATGTTTAACGTCTTGCTGGTATTGTTTCATTTTTTTCTGTCTCATTTGCACAATTTTGTCTGCACCGTTTAACCCAAATGTAACATTAGTCCATCACGTTGGCATAATTTTCACGAATTGGAAAAAATCTATTCTTACACACGCCATTTGACGTGTGTAACATGAACCCTAAGTCTCTAAATGGATAAATCGATGTGTCTTGAAACCGTGGTAGCGGCCACCCACATTGTGCTTGTCGCCCACGTCCCGTGCTACCATAATGAGCGCGTGTCTCGTGTGTTGCTCGTGTCCGCCTGCAGGATGCATCACCATGCTCTGCGTGCGCATCTCTTTGAACTTTCCATTTTGGCCAGAGCACACAGCTGCACTTCGCTGATGAAACCCGACGAGGTCAAAGGTTCATCTCGGCTGCTGTAGCCTGGCGGTGCTGGGAGGCATGTCTGCGTCTCCAGCCACACCGCCTTTGCACGGTCCCCTTGTATCATGTAAAAAGGCAGCAACAGGCCATGCTCCCAAATGTGGTTTTCCTTTAAACTTTACTGGAAGAGTCACTCGCCTGAAATTTGAAATTGGCCTCAGCTGGGTGGCCCCACTGTGCTAGAGAATAGTGGAATTACTTTTGGGGGCATGTAGTGCACATGTCAGACAGGTTTTTTTGTCGTGGGTATGTGTAATCCTACTGCAATAAATATTCCCTCGTCGATGGCAATGTGGAGGGAATGCTATTGTCCAGATTCTGTTATCTGAATTTATCTGTGGCTATCGCTCCTCTTGTCCACGAGGTTATCTGCAGATAAATGCAGATAAGAGGATGGATTATCTTTCCAGGTCTGTGTGGCTCCTCTTATCTGTGTAAAGGCTCCGGTAATAAAATGTATTTATTACTTCGGGTTATACCACTTCCAGGTGGTTCGTCATCGACATCATCATCATCATCCGGTAGTGTTTCCACATCTGCTGTCGATGCGAGCTCCCTTAGACCTCTTCCGATCTTTTCTGCTGTTCGTATTTTTAGACTTCAATGTGCCAAATCTTTGTTGTCTTCCCCTCTGGTCATAGCTCTTCCTCTTATCAGTCTTCCGTGTGCCAGTTTGCATTACATTCCTATTCCTGGTTACCTCCGCAGAATGCAACTTTAGTAGCTGTCCAAACCATTGTATTTTTTTCTTTTTCGTGATAAGACGAACTGTCTTTTGTCTTGGTTCTGTTTCTGACTTCGTTGTCTACTTTCATTCACCAGTTGTTTCGTAGGATCTTACAATAGGCAACGCTGTATCGTCTTAACCGCAGATTAAAGCGAATGGAATGAATTTGCGGCCAATTCTGAATGACATCTGTCTGCGGATACTAAGAAGAACATGGGATTTTCCAGAGATAAATTTGGGGTACTGATCATAGTTTTTCGCAGAACCTAGGTCCTGAGATGATGTGGGTTCTGCAGAAACTCACGGCTCCCCATTTTCATGAGTTAACACTTGCGTCCGAACGCTGTTGCTGCCACAGCAGTTTGCACTTGGCAGTTGGACGTGGCGCTTACGACCAAAGCCGCTGGCGTTTGTTCTCCAGTGCCTCACACATTGCTGCTTGCGCAGGTCAACACCCTCGAGGTCCCTTCATCTGTTGGGATGTGGGCCGTGGTATTTTCTCATGAGCTGGATCCATCATCGCACGTTGCACATCGCCACAGCCGTTGCTTTTCATGTCCCATGCCCTCGGAAGAATACACTTTTATCGTGTGCCCTTGTTGATTTTCCTTGGCCGCAGCGCAGCTTGTTCTCTGCTGGTGAGCTCTGGGGAGGAAAAACGTGCGTGCTCCCTTGGTGGCTGTTGAGAGCCAAACTCTACTGAAATGTGCCAGTGAATGACATTGGTGAAATGCATTCCCGCTCACTCTGCTCGGTCTTGATTAGCAAAGGCAGGTTTTAAATGAAGTGCGATTTGGGGCGGTGCCTTTGGAGCCTTGTGGTTTTCTAACAGTTATTGCACATTTATTATGCCAAGGGCATCAGGCCATTGTCAGCATTAACTAGAGTGAGAATCTGTTGAGACAATACGTCTGTTGCAAAAATTCAGCTGAAGTAATGTTTCGGGAAAGTTGATGAGTGTAGCTTCGTCCTTTCCTGAAATCTGGGCCAGTGTTGCGGTTCCACGGTCGATATCATCGGCCATGATCGATCCACTGCTCGATGAATGCCTCCTCCAAGTTTCTCCGATCTCTCCTGATTTCAGCACCGGCACACCAGCTGACCTTATTGCTCATTCTCTGTGGTGGACACCTTCTCACAGTTGGTTGTCCTTCCCACGCACCTCCGATTAGCACGGTTGGCTACGTTCGGTGCGAAACAAGTTCAACATACACCCATATGTACCGTGTTGGCTGCCACTCCATCGTTGGGCTTGTTCACTGGCCATTGTCCCTACTCACGATGCTTGCAGCCCAAGGCCACTTTCTATTATTAGCAGTCAATATGATGTTTCTAACTTGCATATGTTTTCCAATCCTGTGTGTTCTGTGTTGTCTCTCAATGGACACACTCTATGTGGGCGAATAGTGGTGGGGTTTTTTTCTTTTTCGGGATGAAGACATGAGCCGAATTGTTTTTCGTGGGCATTCAAACGATGCACTAGGTTCATCAGTTTGAAATCATATTTCAGCTGCTCGCAATGTATGCATCGAATTTTGTGTGTGTGAGAATTTATTCTTTGTAATTCATGCAAATTCGGACAGTGATATTGTGATGTGATGCTTACGCGAGCGGAGCAGTCAAACCTTATATTCTTTGGGTCTTTCGGTAAAGCCACGTAGATAGAAAATCAACCTTGTCCGAATAAGATGAAACAAATGAGAAATGGGGAAATTTAACTATAAAAATAAGAACGGGAAACATCCGTTCTTAATAGGAATTCTGAATTGTGATGAATCATCGGATCTCTGGGGTGCTTTATTGGACGGTTGTTGCAGTCTTTATGAAGCGTGGGTTTTCAAGAATTGCATGCCTCCTGTGGTTATCGATAGGGAATTACAATGCAATTTGGATTCATATAGCATCTACGTGTGACCGCATGGCAAGACGCTGCACAGAAGCAGTGTGTGTATTTATATTTATGGGCCAGTCAAAAGTAAGAGGTCTTGAGCTTGTTCTTGAAGAGGACTGGACATCACAGATAGCTGGGAGAAGGGAACAACGGGCGAAATGAGTGGCCCGCCCACCGAGCAAAGCTTGACTGGGGCCTTTGACAGAAAGCCTTATGTGCATTAGCAGAGCAGAGCGTGATAATACGGGAGTGAGGTAGGAGAGTGTGGAGGGAAATGGAGTGAGAAGAGAGGTGAAGAGGTAGGCCGAAGTAAGCCCATAGATCATCTTAAAGATGATGAGGGCGATCCTGAAAGTGATCTGGTATGGATCAGTAGCCAGTGGAGCGATCGTAGTATTGTGGTCATGTGGTCTAGTTTACGGGTGCAAGCTCGTTGTGTGCGCACTGTCATTACATCATTTACGTTGTAGTGGCTTAGTGGCGACTCATGTCAACACGGTGTGGTGGCAGCACGTCATCGTGTGCTCAGGGGGCGCAAAGAAACTGCATCGAGTCACCCTGCATTATGTTTGTTTGGCAGGAGGGTGGCCAGGGTTTATGTGGCCAGGGTTTGTGTTGCTGTCGTGTCCTTGAACGGAATCGGTAATACGCTCGGATCGGGCAAACGCTGACACCGCGTTTGCAGGCCCCGTAGACGAAGAGCGGGTCATCTCAATGGTCACGGGAAAACGAATCTTTATAACAATAATGTGATATGTTCCTGCTTTCCAATCTGTTTGATTGTGATTAAAACTTGAACTGGGATCGATTTATCGATTCCATGACTTTTGTAATCGGTATTCAATTAATCGTACGATGGAATCATTGGGCATGCCCGCGATCTTGGTACATCTTGAAAGGGAAGCAGACTTGAACCTGTTTCGTGCTTGAATGGGAGGCTGTGTGGGAATACCGGGGTGTTGTAGGTTTGAGCTGCAAGGTGGCCAGGATATGACTGACAACAATGAATTGAATCTTAAACTGTGGGGAGTGTGTTATTCCATCATGCATGGGTTTTCTCTGGATGCTCTGATTTCCTTCCACACACCAGACACCCATTGAGACTTTCCTCGGGGTGAGTAAATGGCGTTATTATCTTGTTTACAAAACGTTTAACCTTTAGGCTCTGACTGGCACTCTGATCATGATTAGATTCGTGTCCTGGTGAAACAGCCGAGCGACGACTAGGTCGAGGGCCTTGTTAATTATTGGCTTGAAGACGTAGAGGATTTGCTTCTGTACACAAGGGCAATCTTAATTTAAAAAGAGAAGAGGTGTTGAGATGAGCTGACGTGTTATATCGAACAAGAATCCCATGATAATGCGTATAAAGAGATGTTTCATTTGGCAAGGACGCAACAGGAGGTCCCAGCATGGTCTGCATTGCATGATGACGGCACCATGAGTGCGTATGCACGCGTGTCGTCGACAGCCACCATCTCAAGAGAGCCGAAAGTACATCCTTGCTGACTGTAACATGCTTGTGCTTACATCACGAATATACTGTGTTCAGCCTGCACGTATTTCTCAGGCAGACGGGTTTCCTTCCGCACCAGCCACAACAGCGAGTGCTTGGTTCAGCTCTCCAACAGATCTATTTTTGTCAGAGATGACGAGGCGCGTTGACATCAGGCGGGGGGATGTCACATTAAGCGGCAATGAGGGAACAATGCGTGGAGCCTCTGTCTCATCCGAAATGCACTCAGGTAAATTACCGCTGCCGTAGAGCCCCCCCCCCCCCCTACGCGCGTTGCCGTCACCGGCGTGCACTTGTTGGCGAGACGGCTTGTGTGCGCCATACGGAGGCTTGATGCAATTACAGAGACGTGGCCAGACAATGCACTTCCGCGTAATGTCCGCGCGATTGCGGGCTGTTGTGCTTGGATGCTGCTTGCAAAGGTGCAGCACAGGCCATGGAAGAAAATGGAGGATAATGCTTTTTGTATTGCTCCAGACGGATACTGCATGTAAGCTGGACCCAAAGAGTGACCAATGTAGAAGTAAGAAAAAAGATTGCACGTAGAAGAAGACCTTGATGATGATGCAGGCAGTGATGAGAAGGAGGCTGGCACTATTTGGACATATGTATGATGGATCGCAACAGGAATATAAAAAGTGTGTTGTTGGGAAAAATGGAAGGAAACACCGGGAACAGAGGAGGAAGATCCAACAGAGAATCGCTTACTCATACTCTTTGTTTTTTTTCGGTAGAGTCACTTAGGTAAAAAATTAAATGAATGAAAACTAAATTAAATCACGCCGTTTCGGGCGCAACACAGGCGTTCTTCTTCAGGTGGAGACAACGTAGGGAAAGCACAACCGCCTAAGTGTAGAATAGCTTGATAACATAAGAGATGTGACACTACTTGAACATATTGGTAGAAGACAAAGGAAGTGGAAAACATGACCATATGTGCATTGGACATCTACGGGATATCTGCCCATGGATCGTGATGACGAAGAATAATTTTCGTATTTTTGTCTTCCCGTTTACAGCTTTGCAATGTCCCGCACAAGAGCTGAACCACAAGAGTTGTTTTATTTTCTTATTAATATTTTTTTATTTTTTATCCGCCGGCAGATGATGTCTCTTTACAAATCGCCGCGCAGTGGCATGGGGCATGCGCCTGTAATTGATTGTAGTTGTAAGAATGCAGTAGGGTATTCTTTTGAAATCCATTTTTCTCGTAATAAAGTATGATTTTTTTTTGTTTACGGGGAGAAAGGGAGAGAGGAGATCGATGGAAACAAACGGAAATCCTGCCTTGGATTTCCCAATGGGGGGGCCCAGGCTGCCGCAACTTGCTGCGGCCAGATTGAACGCAATTGTTCCGCAAAACTCTCACCCAGAAAAGTTGCATGAGTGCGTAATAAAGCAATCGATTCAAATCTGGACAAAAAAAATGTAATGCCATCCCCGCAACCGCGAGACAATATTGCCGATAAAATGTCTCCCTTAAAAGTTTTCTCGGTCTAAGTTCTTTACGATCTTTTTTTTTAGGTCATTCTGATTAACTCTGCAGTGCAGCCATTTGTGTTTCGGTAGGCCCCTGGTTTTTTGTGCGTTTGCTCGAGTGGCTGCCAACTGTTCCAGTTTGATGGAGCGTTCTCTTAATGTTTCGGTGAAAGCTACGTGCCCTAATATTTTTTGTTACCATTCCTTTTCGTCGTCGGAGAAAACATTTAGGCAAACGTGGCAGTGGAGTTGGACGTTCATCCTGAAATAATATTAACGTTCAACTGTAATGTGGAACGCTAATTCAAAGCCTAAGGGTCACCCCTTGGGACCATTGGGGCACATTGGCATGGCCTGCTCTTGCATTCCTTTCTCCTTCCTCTCGTTTTGTCTGCATCAAACATTAAGGACAATAAAAGGGGTATGCTTTAGTCTTGGGGTTTGTTGGCTGCTCTGTACGTATGTTGAACTTATTTCACACTGTATGTAGCCAACCGTGCTTATCGGAGCTGCGAGGAAAGAACATCAAACTATGAACACAAAAATCAGTTCTGAAGGAATGAGTTTTCAGTTGCAATTTAAAAGTGCATAGCTCCAGTAGCTTCCTAATATCGGAAGGGAGAAATATTGTAAGGGTATTTCTTCGACATTAGAACGTAACAATGCATAATTGCATCAATTAAAATAGAATCTGATGCCTGCAACACATTGAACCATGTGTGTGTGTGAGAGAGAATCAATTACGTACGATTTTTGCGGACAAAATGCCAATGTTATATTTAGGCTAATGGAGCGAACAAAACTGGACAAATGACACAGAGCAGTGGGAAGACCAGCTACGTTTACATGTCTTTATCCAAACAATCATGTCATTTATTTACCTGCAAAGCTTCACCGGGTCTGAAGAGTGTATTATATGAGGGTCTAGTGTTGAAATGGTTGGACAGTTGCTTTTTTTTTACGTGTGATGAAACGGGAAGTACGCGGAGAAAGGTCACACAACATCCAAAAAATCCGTACTGCTGTGTCTGTGAATCCACTTGCTGTACTGCCATCTCCTGGCCACCGCTCGCCCCAAGCGCAGGCATCCACCACCACACTGGCTCTTCCGTAGCGTACACATGAAGACTCAGTGAGGTATTGGCCCCTTGTTGTCAGCCACACGGCCAAGGTGGAAATTTTGCTGGAGGCTCAAGTCATAGGTTATGTGCTCCTCAAAAGTCAAGCATACATATGGGGATATTCCTGTGCATACTGTGCCCCACCGGCACAATTAAATCACAGCCCTTCGTTGCCTTTGGCAGCATAACATGTACACACAACACACGTACACTCAACACACGCATACATTGTTCTAAATCCCCAGTTAATTTGAAAAATCAATTTGCCAAAAGTGATCAAAGTCGAATCCGGTCGTCGTAAATTAGACCGTGCCCGCGGAATTGCACGCAACCCCTCGCCGCTGGCCTTCATCAGTGGCGTCCATGAGTGTTTGCAAAACCAAAAAAAACTAATTCAACAGTTAATTGGTGCGCGCCACTTATTTATTTCCTGTTTTGTTGTTTTCGGTAATTGGTCTGGGGTCTACGTGGCGGTGGTTGGCAGACGCCTTAAAACATTACTTGTTTTTTAATACGGTGAAACCCCCTCTAATTCAGCATGATTTGTGGCCTGCTAGCATCCAATCCTGTTATATGCGTTTCTTCAAGTTACTTAATGCAGTTATCTGGACGGACGTATGTGGATAATAGGATAAACTTTCCTTCACTTTCAGGTCACGTATTTGTGGAGAGCTACGTGTAATAGGATGCATTTGAGACTTTAGGGAGACCGCTTGGCCTCTCCACAGATGAGCGTGGATCCTCTTCTTTTGTAAACCAGAAATCTCATTCGTGCATGGAGTCGGCCGCTCGGATTTTCTTTCTCCATGTGCTTCTACTCTGTGCCTCACCTCTTGTCATGTCCACAGGCCTTGTATCTTGTTCCACTACATCCTCCCATCTCACCCTGGGTGTCCCTCCACTCCTGCCCGGCACCAGCGGCATCTCCACAGTCGTTCTCGACTTTAGATTTCTGTGGGTCTGTGTGAGACTGTAGGTGTCTGTAGGAGTCTATAGGTCTCTCTGTGAGTTGATGGGTCTCTAATCGCCATTGCCTTCTCATTGCGTGGATAACAGCTATAATTTACCTTCCTGTCCGAGCAATACAACTTGACTCTGGATATGCGTGGATAGTTCGAAGCACTGGTCAAAGGGGCATGGAAAAAGTCGTTTTGCTGTAATTAGAAGTTTCTTATGAGTAATAACAATAAACAATCAAACATGCAAGCAGCCAAGGGGATTGTTTACTCCGCACATATGAGATGATATTGAATCCATTGGTAATTGGGCCTTTTTGATGAATTTGGCCCAGTGATATTTGTTTAAGTGGAGCAAACATTGAACCGGATTTGACTTGATTTATCTCCCTGGCTTTCTTTAATTTCTGTATCGAGGCTGTGGCTCTCCACTGACTACAGAATACACATAAGTATCACTTTGTGTGAAGTCGAGTGGTCATCCTATGGACAGACTGGTTCCACTATTGTAATGTGGAATTTCCACCGCTGGTTCAAGGGTCAGCAGTGAAAATTAGCACTGCCCTATTGCTCATTACAGCAAGGTGACAATTACCTTTTTTATGCATCAATTATATCCATACACTCCTGTCCGCCAGGTGAAACAGGGCGATTTTATTAAATTCCCTCCCCGCTTCTGTCCACCCAACAGCATAAACAGGAACACCACATAACAGGTACGCCACGTAAACAGGTACACTTCAGTTAGTCATTCGGCAGGCTGCGTGTGGTGAGATGAAGCGTGGGTACTCCCACTTCTAAGATTTCTGCTTGGCATTGATGAGTAGCCCAAAAAAAATATCGTCTAGATGGGCTGTCTCGAGTAAGCAGTTGCACAGGTGGATGCACCCTTCACGTTTTACACTGTGCTAGACGCGTAACGATTCGCCCCGCTCGCGATTTGGTGTCACGGTTTGATTCAAGAATCGATTTCTTTTTTCTGCCGTTGTGGGGAATTTGGCGACCAGCAGTTGCAGGTAATCGGATAAACCGATTACGTTATACAGATACGAATGTGAAAATAATCGTTTGCTACACGCACACCTCACTGTACGTTGCGTGAGCATGCAAATTCACGTGAATTGACTTCTCAAAGCACTGTTACGCGCTTCCAGCATACATGCTGTTTTTACTTTGTTGTAAACCTCCATGTCACGTCCCTCCGGGCTGCGATAACGACACGTGCGCCTTGGCTTGTCCCACCTACACACGGGTGGACCACATACTCGCCCGCCGGTCCGCCCACCAGCCAGTCAGTCCGCGCCCAGCACTTGGGGTGCCACGAGCATTGACCTGGAGCCTGCAGCCCAGACAGCTTCCTTCCTCCCGAGCTCCCCCCAGACCTCCGTCCGTGACCGCCCGAATCCGAGATTTCTCCTGCGCGCACGAACCCACGCGCGCACCCCCATCCTCGCCGCCGCTTCTCCTCCCCTTCCCGCACGCCCCACGCCGATGCCACGGAGGTCACTCGTGCCAGCCGGCCTCGCTGTGCCGACCAACACGGGGAGACTCGTCGATGACGGTGGTCGCCCGTCCGTGGGCGACGTGGGTGGTGACCACTCGCCGTTGCTCGCCGATGCTCGCCCGTGCTCGCTCGCTCTTGTGATGACAGGTGGGAGGCTTGCGGGGGGCAGGTGGCCGACAGATTAGGGGGGGCACAAGGCCCTGCGAGGGCATGGCGGCACGCAAGCCGCTTTCGGAAGGCCTCGCGGTACAGTGCAATGTAATTGCTTTAAGTTGTTTTTCCCAGTTGCGTGCGGTTGAGGAAATTGGAGTTCAGGGAAATAAGATGAAAAGAAAATAGATTTTTAAAATTATATTTTCTGTGGTATTCTGAATGTGTGCTGAGAAAATAACATGGGCTGAGAGGGAAAAAAAAGGCGAATGGGTGCTTGATAAAATAGGTAGCGGAAGACGACTGCTCGAAGATATCGTTAAGAAGAAGCTGTCATTTTTTGTGCACATTGCGAGAAGAGATGGAACCTGCCTGGAGAAAATAATCTTTTGAAGGAAGAGGTGAGATAGAGCAGCCATTAGATGGAGAAATGGAATTATGGGACAACTTGTATGTTGGACTTCTTTCGCACCGCACGTAGCCAACCGTGCTCACCGGAGGTGCGAAACTTGGGCCTTTGATGGTGGAATCTTCGAGGAGAGCGGGAGTACGTGACGTTTGGAGGCGACCCAGGGCGGCCATGACGTTTACGGCAAGGATCACGTGACCGAAATCGAAGGAGGGGAGGCGCCCTTCGAGAACGGCAGTCTGTCCGCCCGTCGAGGGAAACCTGGGTCAAACGAACGACGACGGCACGCGGTTTCTCGCGCGACAAGCAAAAAAATGCAGAGCGAACTGACCTTACAGAAAACGTAGCGACAAAACCATGCCTCGGGGGCAAAGAGAGCTTTGTTGTCAACCGTGCTAATCGCACTTCTGATTAGCAAGGTATGGTTATGTACGGTGCGAACAAGTTCTATACGAAGCACATCGAAATGACCGAACCCCAAGATGTTGTACGTGCAGAGGGATGTGTGTGCCAAGGGCGCTTGGAATAGAGGAGGGTTTTTGTTTTTGAGTTTTTCGAGTGGAGGAAGCCAAGTGAGCCGTCGTGGGTGCCCGCAGGATAGAGAGCTCAGGAAGACGAAAGCATGGGTGGGTGCAAGCAAGTACAGAAGACGCTTACTTCACAGGGAAACGGTCCGTCGTGGAACGCGGAGGTGAAGTGGCAGCGTGGTGAAAAATACCGCCGTGCTCAGAAACGCTGAAGCCTCCCAATCAAAATTGGCTCGGGGCGGGGGGGGGCTCGGAGTGTTATGAGGAGTGTGGTTATGAGGAGTGTGTTGATGAGCGGCATCCCATAGCCATGCATTGAAGGAAAAGTGAACAGAGAACATTGAAGTGCTAAGGGATTACCTCCTGACAGAGATCGCAACCGGGTACCCGATACCCTACCCGATATCCGGCTACCCATACCCGGCCGGGTACGGGTACGGGTAGCCGTTTGCGACCCTGGTGCAGCCGGGTACGGGTAGGCCGTGAGTCACTGGTGAGTAGCTGTTTGTCACTCATTTCGGGTAGGGAACGGGTACCCGTACCCGGCCGGGAACGGGTACCCGTACCTGGCCGGGTACGGGTACGGGTACCCATTTGCGACCCTGGTGCGGCCGGTACGGGTAAGGAATCAAAACCCGTTTGCGACCTCTGCCTCCTGAATGGCCGCAGCACTGTTTTTTGTACCGGTTATATTTCCCAGGCCTCTGACCAAATCGCCCGAAATGCGTGCGATCTTCTCGGATCTCTGAAGCCAAGCTGGTTTTCGGCCTGGATAGTGCTTTGATTGGGTGACCACCATGCAAAGCAGGTTCCCACGATGCTTCCACACCTATGCAGCCCACGCTGAGGTATGCACAAGGCATGTGGAGGCCCTCGTGTATTAGTGGATTAACAGAAGTGCTGTATATGTATTTTGCACTGCAATGCAGCTTGGGCGGTCATCCATCCGGACGTGGGAATTGTGGTGGCATTACTGCTGTGGTAGGGCTTGTGTTTTATGCCTTGGCGCGTGTGCCGTGACTTGAGATATGCTGCGGAGCTGTTAAGGTCATTTAAGCTACAGTCGTGGCTTGGTTGCGACTGCTTCGCTGGCTCCAGGTTTGCTTTCAGATATATTTAAAAGTTGTGCATATTGTTTATAAGATTCTCAATGTGCCTTGCTCCCTCCTCACCTGACTGAAATCTTATCTCCTTATGTCCTACATCATTCACTTCATCAAAAAGACTCCCTTTCTCAGTTAAAAATGGACCCCTCTGGCTGTTTAATAACCTTTTGCTATTATGTTCCAGGCATTTGGAACTCTTTACTGCCATTCATTCATTCAATGTCCATGTTTACATCACCCATGAAAATGCCTAAATTTTATTTTATTTTCATATGAGCTGCGTTTGAGTGAATTCGCTCGTGGTAACTGGGGATTATGGTTGGCTTGTTAAACATTTGGCGAGGTCCTGAAAGGTGCCATATCAACTTCATGTTATTGCCAAAGAAAGCCTCTGGTGTAAGTGAGACCAAGGCTGGCGATGGTTCCTTTCCAACAGTCTTCAGCGGTGCATGTGCCGCCATTGGCGGTTCTGTTGACCTTGGCCAGTGCTGTGGTCAAGTTCCGTTCCGTCTTTGCTCGTGCCAGCACAAGTTAGCAAGCAGTGCTCTAGTCTCTCCCCCCCTCTCATCTCACGCTGCTGGACTTCACGACCTCTCTGATCCAGCAGCCAAGGCCTCCTGCCAAAACCCTCAGTCAACTTCCGTTTGGTGAGGAGTTGCCGCTTCTCTTCTGCTGCTGCCGTAAAATGGAACTCCCTACCTCCAGCCGTTCGTGCTGTTGGCTCCCCTGCCCCTGTTTTAGCCCAGGCCCAACATTTTTCCTTGCCTATGGTTATCTGCTTCGTAACATTTACGGTAAGTTCTTGCTTGAAGCGTGTTCACAAAACGGGTTTACACAACAACGCGGTTCACCTATTGGGGAAGACTTTTCGCACAACGCGAAATGCGCACCCCGTTTATCGCGTGGAGCGTGCGCCATTATAACGCGGTTTCTGAGCGGTTGACGAGAAGCTACTTTCTTGAGCTGCACGGCTGATACAGTACGCGCAATGACCTGAATGCATCAAAGTGCACCCGGCACACCATATCCAGTGTGGCTCCACGTAGTGGCTGTTGCTATTAGTTGCGTGCCTGCTCCAGTCTATTTAACACATAGTAGGCTTTCACGACCAATATCCATAATGGAGGTGTTTTGGGTTTGATCGCCTAAATATAAATGTGTCGCTAAACCCACCACCGCCTGACGCGCAGCCATTTCGTCAGGTTTCGTCACGTAAACAGAACGTGCCAGTTAGTTACTAGTTCTGCACACCGATGTGTTGGAGAGTAAACCAGCAACAATTACAATTCGAGTATGATGTTTTGCTGGTAATTACAACCAGCCCCAGCAGTCTTTATCAACGACCTGGGACATGTTGAGTGACAAATATGAGCGTCGATTGTAAAGTGTCGCTTTTGCATCTTGTCCACCCCCTTTGTTCTCGCAGCGTCGTGAAGGAGGAGATCTCGGACGACAATGCCAAGCTGCCCTGTTTCAACGGACGCGTCGTGGCGTGGGTGAGTTCCCACGAAACCGCAATGTTTAAAGTGCACACCGCGTGCGTATATATAAAAAGCAGAATAGGTTGTTTCTTGTCCTTCCCCCGCACCTCCGATTAGCATGGTTGGCTACGTACGGTGGGAAAGACGTTCAGCGTACATACAAGCATACAAACGCAGCTTCAGATAAATTATGCGTAAATGTTTCTGGGCCTTCTGATAACCAAATGTGATGGCTTCAGATGGGTTGTGAGACCGTTAACAACCCCGATCAGTTGGACCCAGTCTTGCTTGCGTCAGCCCTTCACACATTGATCCGGGGTCGTGTCTGATATCACTGACAAAGGTTGGATTTACAGCCGGGTTATATGATCATGGAAGTAATCGGAACCAACGCATTAAATTTACCCTACCGATTATTGGTGCAATTACTCGACTAATCAGAAAATAGTTGTGGGGGGTGGGGGGAAGTCTCACCTCTGTTCCCATGTGTTGTCCCGCTGGACGCGAGGTGATGGGTCGTGCGCGGAGATATTCTTGGTATCGGACGCATCACGTTGGATGTGGCTTGTAGAGGGGGGGGGGTTTCCACCTTGGGGAGGAAGGATGTGGGGGGCGGCGGCCACCATTTTTAAAGGGGCAGGAGTAATCGACCACCTGGGTTTGTGATTAAAAATTGAACAATAAACGAAAAGAAAAAAAAGCTTCAGCTCGGGTTGTGCAGAGAGCGGTGGGCTCGGCGGAGAGAGCAGCTGCCGTTCAGTTTCCTGAACAGCCACGCCAAGTTGTAAATGGCGAGGGCGGCGATGTGAAGGGCATTTGTTCCAAAGAGGGTCCTTCATTACTTAGAGCGCTGTGTTCCTTGATCACCGGGTGAGGGAAGGGGGGTGGGCGGAGGGAATTGCGACGCAAGTGTGGCTAATTGGAGGGATTTACACAGTCCCGTCAGTTGGCACCCATGCCTCCCTGGGCACATCACAGTAGGGATTTATATAGCTCTGGAAGACGCGGTGTACGTATGTTCTTTGGCACCGTATGTAACCAGCCGACGTTTCCAGCGAACAGATTGCGTGCTGGCCGGAAACTAATGATGAACCCGGGTGATCCATTTATCGATAGCTCACTGATTTCGAATTATTCTATGACATTCTTCTCAATGGCCGATTGAATGTTTTGCAAGCGATGGGTCCCATACTTTCGAGCAGTACGCCAGAAAAGATCAGGGCTTTTTCAGGCTGTATGTATGTTGAACTTCTTTCGCACCTTACGTAACCAACCGTGGTAATCGGAGGTGCCTCCCCCGTTCCCTGCACTCTGCCTCTCACCATTTAAAACATTTCGCCCCTTAACCCCCTCTCACAGTGAATAGTCATCGAAACGTCGATCGGGAGGGTAATCGATTACTTGAATAGTGGAACCGTCCAGCTGTAGTACGAGTGTTCTCGGGAGGGAGTGTTCGGGGGTGTGAGCCCCCCTCCTCCCCCATCCCCCCATCTGTTGGCAAGGTTTCCCTCCTGCCCCTCCCCCACCCTCGAGAGAGCTTCTACCCCATCCTCTTGCCGCCCGTTGTGCTGACCGGGATGTTTAAATTAAGGCGGAGGTTAATTTTGCCGTTTAGGCCCTAAGTGAGTTGAAGAAGGGTGGGGGGTGGCTTCACGACATAAAGGGGACAGGTGGATATGGGAGGTAGCTCTGTCGGGTTTTGTATTTTTTTTATTTTTTTAATGGACGTTCTCAACGGTCGTTTCAATCTCCCGATCAGGGATTCGACGCTCGCGTGTCCTGCAGAGTGTCGCGTGTACGCGCAGAGCCCCATTTGTTAATCCACTTCTAGAGCAGGGCTATTTGACCATACTTCACCACGCTAGTCGGTGTGAGTTGGTGAATGCGAGGAGCTGAGACGTTGGTGCATGATACAGTACTAATGGATTTTGCTGTACTTCCCTGTGCAGACATCATAGCTGCGCAAGCAGCCCACAACATCTGTTTTATCCGTGGTAGTCGTTCATCCAAGCACCGTCCAGGATTCTAACCCCTTCTTATTAGCTTCTGTTATCTGATGAGACAGGGCAGATTACCAGGTGATGTGGTTATGGGCTATATACTTTGTGTCTGGGAGCTGAACATAATCTATTTTGGATTCTCACTTCCACTGTTGACTTGTATTGTCCCATAAGCAGTGCTCTGGGTATTGGTTCGTTATGCTTCATGAGTTTTGCGTAGGCAACCTCAACACTGATCCATCTTCAGTTGCGCGAATGATGGATGACCAGTCTAGGGCAGACCGAGGTCTTTAGACGAAACCGATTGCCTCGTCTCTGCGTGGGTCTGTGGTGGGAAATCCAAAATTAAGGTTTGACTGACACGCAACAAACCCTGTTTGCAAAGCCCTCATTAAAAAGGTGTCCCCCGAATATAGATTAAGAGGCCCCCTGGGGTGACTTGCAGAAGTAGCTCCAGGATGTCATCTTCCAGGGTCTTCAACGACACAAAGTGGTGCACTGCTCGCTGTCGATAGTTCCGAATGCAAATGCATTCGTCTTATGAGTTGACTTGTGATCTCTCGGTTTGAATGTGATTGAAAACGACTCAACCAATTATAAATGAAACAGACTAGCAAACCATCCTCTGATGAGGTCTTCAGGGAGTGCATTAGCTGACCCCGCTCAATTTCCTTGTAGCATGTACGTTGATGCTGAATACTTGTTAATCATCGTTATCAGGCACGATCATTCCACTGCTGAATTACTAATCGATCATTTATAATCGATGTTATTTTATTATCGCCTTGTTTTTGTTGCGTGTAAATGTGCCCTTTTCAATTCAAATGTCTTAATACATGAACGATTTCAAACCTACTTGGCCTCCAGTATGTACTGTACGGTGTGCTGTATGTAATGTACTATTTAAAATGCATGTACAGTAAATACAAGTGGTCTTTTAGTAATGTATTTGGTTCTCTGCAAAAATCACAGTCGCAGTGTAAGCAAATGCCTTTTTAAAAATACTTTTCAAATTGACAAACTAAGCAAAACATTTCACATCAGAAAAAAAAAGAATCGAGCCCCATGGGGCTCAGCGGCACAGCGGGGGCCGCATGGCGAGGCAGCACGTGACACTGGTGCCCTGAAATCCTGGAACCCGGATTACAGACGCGATGGACCGGAGTCTCATTAACGAAGGCCCCTCTCGCCCTCGCACTGCTTGCAGACGCAAAAATGCGACCGAGTCTGCCAAATTGCTTCACGCCGTCCGACCGTTACAAATATATTTTCCCTTCTCCCGTTTTTTTTCTTTGCCCTCTGCCGCCTGCAAACGCCCGCACATCGCCACGGCCGGGCTGCGATGGGCAAGCCACACCGGCTACTGAGCTGTGCCCTGGAAATTCCAAAGCATCGGCTGAGTTTTTGTTTTTGTGTCCCGGCATTGTTGATTCAGCTGCGATTTAGGGAGAACAGGCAAAGAGAGAGGTTGGGCTGGGAGAGTACAAGGGGCAATAGAGAAGCAGTGCTTGGTTGGGTTAGGGCCGTCTGGGTGGCTTTTGTCGGGCTGCAAATGAATTGTGGCTTAGTCCCGTAATTTCCACCCCACCCCCTCTTATGTATTGTACATGTACCACCCTTTTACCAGTCCGCTGCTGGATAAGAGCGTCCCCATACCTTGCAGGTCATGAGGGGTTGTTGTTTGACTATACTGCACCACGCTTGTCAGTATGGGTTGGTGAAGGCGGGGAGCATAGACGTTTTAGGCTTAGTACAGTACAACAATTTAATTTGCTACATTGAACCACCACGTATCGTAGGGTGCCACTCAATGTGCATTTTTCTGGGACCACACCCTCTGAATTGAAAATGTCAGGGTAAATCTGTTATTGTTTACATGTTTCTCATATTCCCATATTCTTCAATTTAAATGTGCCTTATACCATGCATATACGTATTGACATGCATTTTCAACTCCGTTCAGCAAGCTGTAAATATCGAGGGGATTTTATTTAAGCTCGGCAGTGCTTCGGGTTAATGGGCAAATTAATTAAAACCGGGAGGCCGCGACCTTGAAAATAACAAAAGTAGAATTTTGAGTGGCACCCCAATGCATGTAAGTGTTGGATTGGAATTTACAGCATGGTAGGCATGTAATGATGCATCGATTCTTCGATTAAAATTAACTCTGGCTCTATTGATATGATTTACACGTGCATCAAATAGTGCGTACACAAATGTATTATTACCATGTATGCAAATTTTACATTTTGGCTAATTGAGAGAACAAACCTGTACGAATGAGATCGAACAAACGTAGGAAAACTATTTTAAACGATGTACTGTAAAAACAAAACGAAAGTTAAATTATCGGTGAGTACAATCGCGGCCATGGATGGCTCCAGGGAGCCAACACTGTTGACACGGTGGATTTGAATATGGATATTGGCCACCCACGCGTTGACAGTCAAACCGGTCACTAACGACACACAAAATAATCATATATTTGTTTTGCACTTTAATTGCCTTAATGGTGTTGTTAAAAAGCGATCGGTTTTATTGCCGTGCTGTGCAAATTTCTCTGCAGCAAGGCATATGGAAATGCGTGTGCGTTCTAATGTGCAAATAGTAACTGGCACTTGGACGGATGTCAGAAATAGTTCTGTGGTACCTACTTCCAGGGGCTGTTCTCAAGCACGGATTGGGGGAGAGAGTTCCGAACGGACACTTTGTCTGATGGCGTGATGACGGCTGCACAGCTAAAATTAAGTGGGGGGTAGGGGGGCGCAGAAAGACGAAGAGAAAACAATTAGGAAAATGACAATTCCCGATGATTGGGAATCGACATTGCTTCAATTTACCAGCGGTCTATTTGAAGTCAATCTCAATGCAAAGTCAATGAAAATTGATCGTTCTCCACGTTGAGGAACTGAACTGAATGAAAGTGACTGGTGAACGCTTCTCCCTCCAAATTACGCTCGCGCATGTACAGCGTGAGCTGGTGGGTCTGAATGTCGTCATCGGCAGCCGCCATGGTGTGCCCACTGGTAGATGAAGGCCTCTCAACCACCATGCGTGAGACTGCTGTTGTTGGCTGCCGTGTGGCTACGTTGTCAGCAGAAGGCAGTGCAGCATTATACTGTACCGTACTCCGATGTGTGTGAGCACCGTCTTCACCAATCCGCGCTGACCAACTTGGTAAAGTATGATCACGTAACACGCAGCAGTGTAGGCAAGGCATCCAGCAGTGGAATGACAAAAAGGGGCTATGCGTGCTCACGATTGAAAGTCGAGTGCATGCACCAACGCGTATATCGTGGGCTTAAGGACCGGCGTGTGTATACGTATGTATGTTGAACTTCTTTCGCAACGTACGTAACCAAACGGAGGTGCGGGGCAAGGACAACAAACTAAACACAAAAAGCAGTTCTACACGCCAACACCCGAAGCTCTCCCTCTCGCCCACCCGCCTGCCCCCCCCTGGTGAATGTGTGTCTTTGATTCTGGAAAAAGGAAAAATATCAGATTGGATGGAGCTGTGTAGAGTTGTGTTTGTTGGCTTGCGCTCACAGGGAGACTTTTCGGACGCAGTCGTGCGCGATAACTTTCTTGGATCGCGGCGGGATTAAAAAAAAAAACCTAAATGTTTGTTTAAAGATTGTAAGAGGTAGTACTGGTAGGATGCGGTACAACAAGTAGGCCGCCGACTGACTCTGCTGTATTTTTGTGCGTTCCCCTCTTGTTATGTCCGTGTACCTCTGATTAAGAATGTTGAACTTTCACACCGTACGTAGCCAACCGCGCTAATCGGAGGTGTGGGGGAAAGAAGATTAGCATCGGTTGGCTGCATAACGGTGCGAAAGAAGTTAAATATACATATATACATTTCATCCCAAGTACACAGCTGAGGCGGTTGTCCGTTGGTGAACGATGTGATCAGTGGCTGCCTTGTCCGTTGACAGACCTGCTCGTCGCTTACCGTCATTATTGTTAGGGGGTTAGAGAAATCCGCCCCGTGTGTGCATTGCTTCGTCTTCCTTGTGTTTTTGTAACGCGCCTGTTCCTATCGCCCCCGTTGAGCTGGTGACGGCGGAGGGCTCCCACTCGGACTCGGGCTCGCACTGCGCCGACAGCCAGGGCGAGCTGAGGCCGCGCGCCGGCGAGAGAACGGGCGGCATCGGAGACTCGCGACCGCCCTCCTTCCAGTGAGCACCGTGACGGCGCGTGACAGACGGGAGAGGGGCGGGGGGCATAGCGTGAACTGGCATGGCACTGCCGTGGATGATCACAGGGCGAGGATCTTGGGAATGGCATACACGTGAAACGAGTGCGACGTGGACTCCTCGAAGGCAAGCGTGCCACGGATTCGCGCAGGGCATGACGCGAACTCGTAGAAGGCATGGCTCGGACTCGTTGCCGAAGTCGCACAGGGTGTGACCTGGCAATAGCAGAGGATACATGAGAGCATTGTGTCCGATGCAAGCTCTGTGCAAAGGCCACTATTCACTCCGGCAATTTTTGGGCTAATGTCACTGCCTGAATTAAGGTTGCCTTAATTCAGGCAAAATTGTTTCCTGCTCCACCCAGCGGGGCAACTTGGAATGGCAACTTCCAATCAGATCAGAAGTTGACCGACCACCCAACGATATGTGATCAGTATGCCAATTATTGTTCTTCAGTTACCTAAAATGTCATTGGCTATCCAAAACTCTATAATTCATGGCACATGTACCGATACTATGCTTTGTCACTAGATGTGTAATGATACATTGGTCCGTGAGTTAATATGGGGTATCGTTCTTGCCATCGATACATGCGTCAAACAAATTGTTGGTAAAATTATCAACTTTTGATTTGTTACTCTTGGTTCTTTCGGTAAAGTCACGTTACCGAAAGAACCAAGAGTAATTCCTGCAGTCACGAAAGCTCCAAACTTTTGATTTGTTGTTTTTTTTCTCTGGTTGCCTGATCCCTTCTGACCCACCAGAGGTCGCTACATTTACAACATAAATTAGATTTGAAGCTTTCGTGACTGCAGGAATTACTCTTTGGTTCTTTCGGTAAAGTCACGTAGAAAGAAATTAAATAATAATAGAATACGACGTTTCGATTGCAACACAAGCAACCATCATCAGGTACGAATGAATGAGAAAACAAATCTAGTGAACTTGGAAATATAATGCAATACAACACAGAGTCGGCTAACATAAGTCAACACCCTACCTGGTTGATTACGTTCTTCCAAAGATTGCTAAATTTGAGAGAGAGACAAAACATAGACACGGAGACACACAGACAGACACAAGCAGAGAGAGACTCGCACAGAGACAAACAGAGAGACACACAAATTTAGCAATCTTTGGAAGAACGTAATCAACCAGGTGGGGTGTTGACTGTTGTGTTGGCCCACTCTCTGTGTTGTATTGCATTATATTTGCAAGTTTACTGTGTTTGTTTTCTCATTCATTTGTACCTGATGATGGTTGCTTGTGTTGGAATCGAAACGTTGTATTCTATCATTTTATTTCTTTCTACGTGACTTTACCGAAAGAACCAAAGAGTCATTTACAACATAGTTGAAAAAAAAATGAATTCCCTAACCGAATTTCAAATCTGAATTGGGACATTTCATTACTTTGCTAAGGGAGAGGGGCGAGGGAAAGAGTGAATCATTGCAGCCGTAGCCGTCTGCGATGCTTGCCCTGAAACTAAAAACGCAACAAACTTTTTTTAATTTAACAGGTAAGGCCCACTGAGCTATATAGCTCTTTTTCAGAAGCTACCTGGTCACAAATGATAGCTCAACGAGAAGTGACTTATCACGTGGAAATTTCTCCCAGCCAAATACTCTGCATGATTCTAAATGTGGAGGGGAAAACTGGAGGACCCGGAGGGTTTCGTATTTGGTCGGATATCCGAAAAGCGGCTGAACTGGGCCTCCCCCTGCTGGCTAATGAAATGGAATGCACCGAGCCACCCACCCCCCCGGGTGTCTGACCCGGTGCAAGACGCGAGTCCGCGGCGCTTTCCTCTTACACAACAACAACAACGGGGGGTGCCGCCTTGGTGGTTGGGAGTTAACGGTCTCTGGCAGCGTTTCGTGCATTTTTTGCGCCGAGAGAAAGGCACGTTGGGTTGGTACGCGGTCGCCCCTTCCTCCCCCGTGAAAGGCCGTTGCTCACTCTTAGGCGTTGCCAAATGGTGCCTTTAGATTTATATGGGGGGGGGGGGGTGGAAATAAAGGTGAAAAAATATATTGAACTCATTAATATAGCTTAGGGGCCGTCGGAACATCGGCCCCGATCAATCCACTGCTGGATGATGGCCTCACCCCAAGCTGGTCACCTCCTTTAACAGTTCTGAAATGCAACAATAACGGCGTTCACAGCAATGCTGACATGTTGTCAGCTGTGTCTCCTTGGTGCGGCGAAATGTCACGCGCCACGCAGTCCCAGCTACATTGTGTGCTCGTCAGTAAACCGTCTTACACCTCCACACCTCCGTACAAACTGAAGTTATTATACTTAACTTTTATAGATATGTGTATTGTGACAATGTGACTTTCTGAGCACTCAATAACACAATTACAAACTGTAGATGGGCTAAATAAGTCTTAGTGGAAATGATGTTAAGAACACTGCTACACAGCGAGTTACCCTACCCCTCAATGCTCCCGCTATTTCAAGGGCACTGTAACAACGCGAGGCACCGTGTGTGAGGCTGTAAAAGCGCTACCCGAGGATTTTCACCCATTCCATTCCCTCCCCTCGACCGCTCCTCTTTCTTCCTACCTCCTTCCCCCCTCGCCCTTCCACCATCATCGCCCCCCCCTCCTCCCGACCCCGTTCAGCGGGAACACGGCCGGGAGCCGGGAAAATCTGGACCGGGACACAACTGAGACGGAGTCTGTGGTATCGGCGAGGAGGGAGAGGGCGCGCAGGAAAGACCGACACGATGGAGGTAACGCGTCGCTGTTTACATCGCTGTCATCCGCCAGGGTTGTCAACTGATAGTTTAAAAAATATTCGAGAATCAATTTTTTCTGTATCTATTACAAAAGTCACGGAGTCAATAATCGTATCCACTTCAAATTAGCTGGGGGGGGGGGGTGAGATTTGTATATATCGCGCGCTTAAAAGCCTTGGCCACTTGAAGCACCTTACATTAGAATCAGTATAATTATTTAAACTGCAGGAACAACAGCAAACAATACAAAACACACAACAGGAGTGCAAAATCGAGAAAATGCTAGAAGCAAGTCACTAAATATGGGTAAGAAATACATTAATTATTGGTAAGTCCGATTTATCAAGATTGTGCAAGGCATCAAAAACAACAACAAAACAGTGCCAGACCACACCAAGATAACGCCGCACAGCAGTATTCCCTCAATCAAGTGGCACATTAACATTGAACTACGTAATGATCAAAAACATGACATCTCATCCCAGCCATCTCATGGATCATGTGGCAGTCCAGCCCAAAGTGATTCCCCACGAGCAACCATCCCACTGCGCTGGCTTTGAGATTCTTCCTTTGCCATTAACAAAGCTTCAAACGCGCTTGTTAGAGCCGGGGACACACAGCTTCGCTTTGCATCTTCTGCATTTAAAGATGGGTTTGTTCAGGTGATGAAAATCGATTCGTTACACTCACGGTACACGAGTATAATTGTACACGTGTGAGAATCGATCACGCGTGATCTTTGCAAATCAGATGCAAATACGATAACATGCTAAAAATATATTTATGCAAATGGTCCGATGAAAAATTGTATGCACACGACAGAAAAAATAACAAATTCAAAGGTGATGCTCTGAATGAGACGAAAACATGGAATTGCTTCACCATTTGAATCGTGCCTCCGAATCATGACATCTTCATCGAACCGCTGAGTCGATAAGGGAGGTGTAAGCCATTACACGTATCTACACAACAGGAGCATTTTGTCTTATTTTCAGGTTATTTCCTTTTTTTTAAAGGTGCAGCTACATCAGGTGCAACAGGAAAAGGGATAAAGTCCTAACCACGAAAGGGAGAGAGAGAGAGAGAGAGAACGAGCGAGCGGTGAAAATAAAAAAAAGAACTGTAATGTGCGTTGAACCTGTTGGAAGCTGAAACGCCGGAGTCTTTGTGTGAAAAATAATCCGACGCTACTTTGAGGGCCACCGTTGCCCCGGGGAGGGGTGGATGGTAGTGGTGGTGGTGGTGGGGGGGAGATGCTGGGTTGGTGAGCGTCCCTTAACGGCAGTTTATCATCGTCAAAAAACCTCTCGCCAATTATTTACGAGCCTTCCCCCCCACAACTCCCCCCCCCCTCACTGTTTGTCTTCCTATAATGCAAGCGCTCACCTTAAAATCCTTACAGTTGGAGCATCGAACGTTTTATCGGCATAACATCCAAACGGTTTGGCAATCCGCAGCGCTGTCGCTGGTCGTGTGCTAGGCGAGGTAAACCCGCCCCTCGCTTTCTCGGAGTGGACCGAGGGAGAGAGTCTATGGGTCTGTTGCGCCAACTGGGAGATCGATGGTGGGTGGTGTAAGAAGGTAGGGGCGGGGTCCGGGGTTTGGGTTGTCTGGAAGGGTGGGGGACGGTGGAGCGAGCATTGCCCAACATGATCGGCGCCAAGGAGGCGACCATGTTAACTACCTCGCCAGGTATACAGGAGGTCGTGCGGTTCGATCCCGACCCTGATGCCTGTATATTTGGAGTTAGCATGTTTCTCTCCCCGTGGTCACGTGGATTTTTCTCCTGGTCCTCTGGGTTTTCCCTCCATTTGGCTGCTATAAACTTCCACGTGATAAGCCACTTTTTTATCTATCATCTGGGGCCAGCTCGCTTTTGAAATAGAGCTATATAGCTCAGTGGTAAAATAAAATATATATATTTTTAATAGTTTGATCAGTAGGCGTGTAACGATTCGCGACTTTATGAATTGCAGAGTTGTCGAGCCATAATCCCAAAGGTTCAAAACATTAAAACGTCCTGCAACAAACAGCCCTATGAGAATAAAACCTGTAAACGATTAGACAATCCGTCCTAACAAAATGTTATCTTGTGCCGATCAGTCTACATTAAAATGAAATGGGTCCGCAGTTGTCTTCCACTGCGGCAGTCAGTCGGTCACGTTGGCTCAAATTTATTTGGACGGTGACCTGCAAAAAAGAGAACCATGATGCACCACTTCAGTTGGTTGTTGTTTGCGTTGAATCGGCAGCGTGAGGGGAGTGATGTCGTGAGGGCAGTGATGTCGGGCGAGGGTTTGCTTAGCGTGGCGCTAAGTGGCTGAGGTGCGTGTGGGGGGGACGGCACAAGCCTCCTATTGTCGCTTGGAATGTGCCCGTGGCACGAGAGAGAAGGTGGTGGGGGGGGTTGCGGGAGGAGAGGCCACGACGCTGGCTTTCTCTCCTTCATTCGCTCGCACCGTACCGTGTGCCCCCGAATTGGCCCAGCTAGGGCTTCGCCTTACTCGGGTTACACGCTGCTGCTGCGTCGCTTCCATCTCCTCCAGCTCCTCCTCCACCGCTTCACTGTGCTTGAAGAGTATCGTCCCGCGAGCATCTCCAGAGCGACAGCAACGTGCGCACCTGGGATATCGATTGGAAGACGACGACAACGGCACGGCGCATTGTTCCTGACGTCTCTTTCCGTCATAAAATTCTTCCCGTTAAAGGCATCAAGAGCCCCTTTTTAGACCCGTAGCATTTTTTTTTTATCTACCGCACCCGGGGGACCCTGTTGCGAGGACATGTTTTGTTGCCTTTGCCCTTCTGTCCGAGTGAAAGCCGGAGGAATGTAGAAGAAGAAGACAAGAAAACAAGAAAAGCAATGACAAAAACAGCTCCTGCCCATTTCCTGCGAATGCGGTAGACTCGTCTGTTGACGTGAGTTGAGCGAGCGAGCGAGGCTTTTCACGTCTGGGGACAGTCGCAGAGTTGGCGTGCTGTGGCTTGACCGCCAACTTGGATTAGCGACGAGCCCCTGGGGGTGGAAGCGCGGCCGGCCGTCACGATAGCGATGAGATACGGGCCTCGCTGCCACAGCGCCCCATCATCATCGCACCTGTGCCGATTGATCGCTGCTAATTATCCTTCCCGCCTGCCGGCTCGCGTAAATTCGTAGCGGAGGAAACCTGTCGGATGCGCGCGGTGGTCGTTGGTCGGGAGGAGGCGAAGGGTGGCTCGCCACATCACAAGGCCCAGCTGCCTCTCCGCCCCCCTTGGGCCTCCGCGGGGTGCCAACGTGGATCCTCGCATGTCGCCGCGGGTGCCCCTGGCTAGGGGATCGCCACAGCTAAGTCTAAAATTATCCGGCTCGCTGGTGAAACTGTAGGCGAGGGGGGCACCCGAGTGTGGGAGCTGGGAAGCTGCGGTGGAAATCATTAACCAGAAAAAGCGTGAAGCCTCGTTGGTTTTTATTTAAACTCGTAGCAGGTTCTTATACTGCAGGAAGCTGCTTTAGCCGCCTGAAACGGAGTGTTCTGTACTTCTCATGGAGAGTGCTCGACGCTATTTTAGGGCCCAAGTCCATTGGTAGCCTTTCGCCGGAGCTTTCAATTAAATCCTCGGTAAACAAAGGGATTTAGCAGACTCCGTGTTGAACTGCTTGAGGCCGTTTGGGTCAGGACGACTTAAGAAGTTGACATCCAGTTTCCAGGGACCCGCCACTTCCAACAACAACACTTCCTCTAAGAACAACTACAACGCTCAACGACAACAACAACATTTCAACCTTTCGCAACTTTGTCTGGCGTCACGAGGAAGCATGAAGTTGCCACCTGGACGGCAAACCGGCGGCATTCGTCCTTGTGTCCTTTCGCCCATTACTTCGCGACGTGCAGCGCGCGGATGGAATCATCTTTGAACCGCAGCCGAACGCGATCTCCGGCGGGCACGTGTCGCGGCGCGCCAGATCGCTAGCGCCGGCGAGACGATGGCGGCGCCCAGGTGACTCGCAAGCCGCACCCGCCGCGGGCGCCACGAGCCGCCGCCCGGACCCTCTCAGCGATGACCCTGCTGTGCTTCGGGAGGTTGTGCCACCGGCGCAGGGGCGGCCGCTCGTCGACGAGGCGGCGCCCACCCCGAGAGCCGCTGGCAGTGGTGACGGGAGAGGAGTCCGTCGTGACCGCCGCCGCCGTCACCGCCCGATCACGCAAACGTACGTAGTAGAGCCCCGTTTTGGCGCGTAGGTTTATGCTGGCGCATCGAGCCATTTCTTCTCCTCCCAAGCCCTCTTCAACCGCTGAAGATGCTCGCAGGAGTGCAATGGCGAAAGCTTGAGGGAAGAGATGCTCAACACCGCGGTCTAGGGGCCCCCCCCCCCCCCCCGGCATGCGTAAGCCCCGGTACGGTTACGGACGGTCAAGGAGTTTCCGTCGCGTCCGGTTACACGCAGAGCCACGGCTTACACCGCCACGGCACGACCGTTTCAGCCAAAAGTAAGGATGGGTTACGCCTTTGCTGTTGCGGGTGTGAGAAATAGGCGATGCGGGGGAATCGTGCGTTGGACTTGTGCGTTCGTTCTGACGCAGGTGGAATAACTGTTTTATCGGCGAGTAGTGAAGAATCGAGCTGTAGGTTAACATTTTTGCGCTCGTGATGCATGCAACGAATTGTTCTTCGGATTGCATGCAAATCTTATCATCATGCTGCATTTGCACTAATGGAACAGACAGAAGTGTACAAATTTGTATTTTTTGTACTATTATAAAATAACAACGAAATGGCAAAAAAAGAGAAAGGGAATCAATTGTTGAATAGTCACTGCAGGTCGTCAGAATGAATGAAATCTGTGGGTGGTGGATTATTCCATGTTAATGGATCGCTAGTGAATCCGTCTGACGAGCGAGTGCCTACAAGTGTCACCCATTCTACTTGTTTCCTTTTCAGGTCATGGTGTTGTCAGTGAATGACTTGAGATGTTTGTTACTTGTGCTTGCTTGTGCATCACTGCCAACGCAGTCACGCCAAATATTTTGTTTAGCTGTGGCAGACTCGTTGGTACGTGTGCAATCCGGTCTCATTTATCGATATTTTATTCTCCTCATGCGAGTACGGTTTTGTGTTGCTCCATTAGCCTATATAGAACAGCATATCATTGCAAACATTATCAATAATCGATTCTCATGCACACGTTTAAATTTGTGCTTTGTGAGCGCAAGAATCAAGAGGTCATGCGACCACCCAAGGTTTTTACGCTCCGTAGCCCAATCATTGTTCATCAAACGCAGACTTCTCAACAGACTCTATTTTCGTTGGCCAGACAGAACTCTGTCCCTCTGCGGCATTGCTGGAGCAAAATGGAAGAGTTGCTCTCATGGTAAATGCGTTGCAAGTGGCAATTGCTGGCGATGTTTGGCCTAAAGTTGCCCGAGTGTGTCATGGCGTTCGTGGCGTTCTTGGCTGGCGTACAAACCCTGACTGCTGTTAAGCGTCCCCCTGGCCTGGAATGAGTCACCACAGCAGTAATCCTGGAAACAGCGAGTGAATGACATTATAATCTTTGATAATCTTGTTGCCCAGGCCAGTTTTTATTTTCGGACGCTACAAGCACGCACAATTTAAGCTTCTTGGGATTTTTTTCGTTTTGCATAATGAGGCTGTGGCTTGCATAACGATCTGTTTGCGACCGATTAAAGTGGCTGAGGCTCTGATTCTGAGAGCAGCTAGTCAAAAGTGCACACGTTTTTCTTCTGCCGTTTAAAGCCAGCCGTAGAGCCGCCTCACGCGAACGCACTCAGTACGATTACACCAGACATTTAAAATGGATTCCTACGCTCGCAACTACGTCCGTCGATCCATTCGTCTTGAGAATCGATCGATAAGTTCGCTTATGTGCATGTTACGTACAAACATTACTTGTAGCCCGATGGGGCGAGCGTGACGGAGCAAGTTTTTAGACTGCACAAATGTGTTGGTTCAAATTGGAACTGAAAAATAATCGATTCTTGAATCGATTCGTGGTAGCCAATTGCGACGGCTCGCTGAGTCACGGGGAGGTTATGGATCGCCACATGCCTGCCACTCACATCAACAGCACGGAAGCTGCGTCAAAGTGAGCCCATCATTTTTGTTGTGGGCTTACTTCGGTCGCCATACGCTCGTTTTCGCCACATGCCCCTCGGGCCTCTTGGCGCGCTGTGAATAATTCACGCGCTCTCACGTGCCTGTGTTTTTGGACATGTGAGCGAGCGGGCGTGCGTGCGTGTATGTGTGCATGTCTCCGCTTGTGGGTTAATATTTAATGCTCGGGCTTCCATCTGCCTTGCCTGTAACACCCCGAAAGTGAGGGGACACCAAAGGCCTTAAGTCGTCGTAGTTTTGGTCCACACCTCCCGGCTTGGCGACCCCCCTTATTGGAAGTCAAAGTTTTACACGACCCGCCAAATAAATTGGCGAGTGATACCTGAACTGGTCCTTGGCTCCACTTTCACCAACCCATGCTGACCGGCGCGGTGAAGGATGGTAAAACTTCACCCCTATGGGAACGCCTTTATTTGTCGTGAGAATTTTATTTTATTATGTTTTATTTTTATTATTTTATCATTTCCCTTCTACGTGACTTTACCGAAAGAACCAAGAAAATGAATCCCTGCAGTCACGAAAGCTTTACTTCGAAATTCAGTATTGGACTGTCAAAGGGCAGTAATTGTAATCTCCAAATACCGGGTTGGTTCGTGTGTGCGTGTGTATTAAAGCAGTGGTTCGCTCATTGCACTATAATCTCGTTGACCAGGGTTTAATGTCTGCCAATAAATAACATGACAAGTGGGTTTGCGTGGCTGTCCTAGACGGCTCCTAGGCTGACTCGGCATCTGAGTGCCTGCCGTGATGTGTAAACACGATCGCTGGGAAGACAAAGCCCACCCGGGCCTGGTGCTGGCTGCGCCAGGAGGCGTACGCGTCCATTGAGTGTTTTTTGTTTTCCAAAGTCGCAAAGAGAGCGAGTCTCTCTGCAAAGTCGCACATTCTTTGGCACGCCAAAGTCAAGCGAAAAGTGTGCTTTCGGACGGACGGCAAGAAAAAACAATTCTCGCGTTGTTTAAAAATAAAAACCCAAACCGAGAGACGTGCTCTGTCACCCGCGAAGAGAGCACCTGCCAAGCCCAGCGGGGCCCCGAGCCTCTGACCTCTGATAGAGACGTTCGCCTCCTTAAGGGTCACGGGGTCGCAGGGTCATGGCGCGGGTTGGTGACCCGTTTGCAATTTATGGCCTCTCCTGTGAAATGGAAACCCCCCCCCCCGCCCCTCTGTGCAAGTTGACAAAAAAAGGCAAATAAATTAAAATGAATATGCTACCGAGGCTGTGAGTGAAATTGGACCTGGATGTGATGGCACCAGGTCGGTTAATGTGTTCACCGGAATGCTTTGGCTTCCGAGGATTAACGTCGATGAAAATTGCAATGTCTTGGTTGCCGAGTGTTTAATGTTAAATGTAGCATCTGTTCATGTCCATTGTTTGTTATTACTGTCATAATTAAGCTTGTTTACCCAGGAAGGCATCACTGGGTCTCGAGACTATTTCAGGAGCGTTCCTGCCAAGTTTTCGCAGTAGTGTGCGATGTTGCTAGGTGCGATCATATTGAGATACATTTCCAACATTTGGATTGTTTGGCCAATACCAGTAACATTGTGTGGTTTATTTTAACTATTCAAGGAAACAGGAGAACCTGGAGGAAACCCATGCAGAACAGGGGGAGAGCGTACAAACTTCGTACAGAAAGGCACCTGTGTCAGGAGTCGAACCCAGGTCCTTCTCGCCACGGGTAGCAAGTGTTACCACCGTGCCACCCTGCCCCCTTTGTTGTTGTTTAAGCAGTACAGGCTGGGTTGGTGCAGTGGTAAGAGCGCCTGGCTTTCAAAAGAAAGGTTACAGATTCCATTCAATGTTACGTTTTGCAGTTGCGTATCGCAAGGATGAAGTAGAGCGTGAGTAATTAGCTCGGCGACTTAACTCGAATAAAGCGCATTCATTTGGAAAAATTACATGCAAGGGCAAACACTTGTTGCAAAGCATTACAGAATCCATGCGTGTGTGTGGTTGTACTCCCTTGTTTGCTTTGGTTGCATTGTTCTTGCGGTGCATATGTAGGCATTACTGTAGAGGCACAAGAACCTGCGGAATCTGTGGCGATATGAAAAGCATTTGGTTGAAAAAGAGACTTGGGTGTCAGTGGTCTCTCACCTTGGTTTTTAATCAAGAACAGTGGCGACATTCGATACGCGCGAAGCAGCAGAAGTGTTTGATTTTTACGCACGCCGATGTAAGCGCGCGCACTGCGAGCGCAAGCCTCTTCCTTAACCCGCGGATGGTTCTGCACGCCAGCCGTCGGGCCGCCACGGTCTCTGCATTTACTCAGAAGTCGGCCGCTCGTCTCGTTTTCGCCATTGTCTCTGGGCTGTTTACGCTGTCGGTGGAAAGAGGGATAGCCACTTGAGGTATGGAGCGCTGCCCGGTCGGAGTGTGGCCACGGGCAGGAGTGGGTTGAGGCCGTTGCGTGACTTATGGGGCGACTTTGGTGGCTTAGACGCCCCCCGGGCTTTGGGGCGATTTGTCTGGCGGGTGAAGAGCTTTGCTCCGTCTTGTGACCCACGCTCGGACACTGAAGGATTAATTGCACTTTAGCCGATTTGGTCTTGTTGTGTTTTTTTCTTTTGTCTCGACCATTATGAGCACGGCTAAGTTTGTATGTGTAGTGGAGTGGTGGTGTAGCGGTTAGCACGCTACGCTACAAACCAGGCGAGCCGAGTTCGAATCCCGCTCGCAGCCATCACCAGTGATGATTATCTGAACTGGTCCTTTGGTCTCGTTGAGGTTGACTTAGCCTCAAATGAGTACCTGGTGTGGTGTGTAAACATTTCCACTGGGGAGACCAATGGGGAGACAAAGGTTGTGATGCTGGCCACCCACCCCCTCGTGTGTCCGTTCCGGCCTTCATAGGAGCTCACTAACAGCACTTGCCCCAACAGTCTGTAGAAGCTATACGGGGGAATCTTCGGGGAAGTGCGTTGCACTAAGAACCTCGTGACTTGAGTTTAATCCCTGGGAATGGCCATCACGTCGGTGGCGAGAGTGATATCAGAACCAGTCTCGGGGTCGAGAATTAACCTTAAATGATTGCTGTTTTTGTTATGCGTGCTTGTGCACCACCAAATCCTCGTGCACCCTGGTGACATTAATTGCGTCTCCCACGTGCACTTTCCCAACAGTTCGTTCAAGTGCCACACAGGGATTTATTTGCCTTTCTGCACTATAATCCACCTGTTTATCCGCACTGTTCTTCCCATTATGTTTTCCGCCCAAAGTTATCGCACCCCCAGCTGCACTCATTTATCAGGTTTCTGCTGATCAGAAAGGAGGGGTTCCCCCCCCGCCTCCACCATTTTTAATAGTCACACTAAGCCAGGTCTTGAGGAACCTTTTCCTTCCAGAGGGAGGAACACGGCTTTCAAACAGCTTTGACGGGTGTCCACACAAGAACAACAAGCAACACTGCAGGATGTTCCTCGCAGCGACAAAGCGGCTCGGCCGTGTGGTCAGGGCAAAAATACTTGACTCCATTATCCGGTTTCTAAGATGCTCACAGTGACGGATAAACTTAATATCGTTTGGGGCTCTTATCAAAGTTGCGGGCCTCTATGTGACGTGCAGTTGTGTGGGACCGTATCCCACCGATGGGGGAATCGGGGGGGGGGGCTAGGTTCCCCAACCCTGCTGTGAGCGCTCGGAGCCATTCACCACAGAAGGCGCTACTCGCAGTGCAGTAAATGTGATGATGTTGCTGCTGCTGTTGTATGTATGTTCTTTGGGTCTTTCGGTAAAGTCACGTGACTTTACCGAAAGACCCAAAGAATATGAATTCCTGCAGTCACGAAAGCTTTAAGTCAAAATTTATGTATGTATGTTTAACGTCTTTTCCACCGTACGTAGCCAACCTTGCCAATCGGAGGTACGGGGGAAGGAAAACAAACTAAACACAAAAAGCGGTCCTAAAGAAGTGAGTTTGTCAATCTCGATGATTGAAAAGTGGATAGTTCCCGTGGCTCCCTAATATCGGAAGGAAGAGCGTTCCAGACGGCCGCAGAAGCGCGTCTGAAAGCGCGCGATGCGCTGACCGTCTTTGTTCGACGGCCAGCAAAAAGCCGCTGCTGCGAGGATGACCGGAGTTCGCATGATTGTTTATACTCCTTGACGAGCTCAAGGTATTGTTAATATGTCGAAAGTTGGCAGGTGTCGTTTAGTGACGTGAGTGTGGGCATGCCCTCGCTGTTGTCCCTGTTGACACCCCCCCCTTCACCAGCGCCCAGAGTTAACGGGCAGCCGAAGGAGCGGAGGGAGAGGGACGCGCTGGGCGGGTACGAGAGCTCGTCCACGCTCATGAGCAGCGAGCTGGACTCCACCAGCTTCTTCGACTCTGACGAAGATGGCTCCACGAGCAGGTCAGGAAGGGCGCTGACGTGCCCGTGCGGTGGCGCGTTTCTTCTTCCCGCCTTAGTTGCGGAGGTTCGCGGTTCGAGCCCAGCGGCCGCCCTGCGTAGTACTGCAGTTGTAGGAAAACTGGAACAAGTTGGTTGTAATCGCCAGCGGAAGTCATACTCGAATTGTAAATGTTGTGAGTTTACTCTCCAACACACCGGTGTGCTGAAGTAGTAACTAATTCTCACTTTTTGTTTACGTGACAAACCCTACTTATTAGCTGTGTCGGGTGGTGGCGTGTTTAATAACACATTTATATTTATGCGATTTAACCCAAACACAAACTTTTTTATGAATTAAAACGGCTTCGTCAAAGTCTGCTGTCTATATCTCAGGGCTTGGATCTTTAAATGACACGCAAAACCCAATCAACAGGCAGCTGTAGTCTCGTACATTCCCGCCAAAGGTCTTGGGGTCCTGGGCTCTCTCGCAAATGTGTTTTAAGCTGTGCTGTTGTGAAAACAGACTGAAACCATGGTCAGGCGCTCCCCTGTGTGCTATCGTGATTTCTGCGCTCTGACGCATTCAAACGTAATTGCACGCGACATTCGAGTGACCACGTGGATGCCGTCACGTTCGCTATATATTTAGGAGTGCCCGACCATGATTTTTTTTCGTACGAACGATGCTTTAGCCTCGTGGAGAAGAACGCGAGAAACGCCACCGTGGTACGTGTGTCCACGCGGTACGAGTTTCGTGCTCGTCGTGTTTCCATCTTCCTGCCCTTTTGTCAACCCACCGTTGGATGAGGGTCTCCTCGTGCCATGCGGAGATGTGTAGGTTACTTGACCGTACTTCGTCACGCTGGTCGGTGAATGTTGATGAAGTTGGGGGTCGGTGTCGGAGCTAAACGTGGGAATATAGAGGATGGCTCGGCGGTGGGTTTTGCTGTACCGCCCTCTGCTGACCGCCACTTCTCGTAGTATCATTTCTGTCTTAATCCTGCTCGCGCTTTTCTTTTATACTCATCGCTATCAATTTGAAGTAGATATAAAGTAATTTATTCAGGCCCAACGACCTTCTGGGAGTGCATAATATCAGCAGCATTGATTTCCCACAAGTGAACTCTGGTTTCGACATGCAGTGTCTCATCAGCCGAGTCGGGCTTACTTAAGCCAACGCTGTTGCACGGCCAGATGGTGAAGGCAAAGACCCTCTCGTTAAGATATGAGTTTTTTGAAAGATAGGTTGATGCATTTCATGGTGATTTTGTCACCGGGAAATGCATTGTAGTCCAACAGCACTATTAGAGGCCAGTGGCAGTCTGTGGCAGTGGCAGTCAGAAGCAAAGCAGGCAAAGGCTTCGGGCCCATAGCAGCTCAAGGGGTCCCGGATTCACGACAAATGATGGGTGCATTCAACATCAGCCTGGATTCAAATCAGAATTAACAAGAAGCCAATTAACGTACAGGCCAAGCAATCTCTCTCATCTCCATCTCGTCGGCATTTTTTATCTCACTACATCTGCTTCTTTAATCCCACCACACTTCTCTCCTGCGTACAGCTCTCCCGCATTCTCGCTAGAGAATTATTTTTTTGACGACTTAAAAGGTGGCGGGAGGTAAGTGGGGGGGGGCACTGCAAAAATAATTTCTGCGCCGCCGCTGACGGCAAGCGTGACGTGGTGATTTTTGGAGGCGAGCGGTCGCGACGGCGGTGGCGGAGGAGGTGCCGCGTGAGGGCGGACGCTAACGGCGCGCGCGTGCGGACGCCGCTCGGCAGGTTCAGCTGCTCGACGGAGCAGAGCAGCGCGTCGCGCCTCATGAAGCGTCACCGGCGGCGGCGACGCAAACCGCAGCCCCAGCAGCTCGACCGGGTACGGCGGTGTGTGTGTGTGTGTGTGGGGGGGGGAAGGACCTTCCCGTGCGGTGTTGTGCGCCAGGGCTGCAGGCTGCGATGAAAGGCTGCGTGCTTCCACGTGGCACTGGACATTTGCGAACAAGAGCTTGATAGCTCATCGTATTTCTCCGGTATAAATAAATGACTGATTCTCAATATTCTGGCAGCGTGTCTGTAAAGCGTCGTAAACGTGTTTGTGGTAGAGCATTATACACGGTTAGCTTTCTGAATGTAGAGTAGACCAGCATATCTGTAAAGTCAATTTAACGTGCAAGGTTGTTTTCGCAGAAAATATTACGATTCGCAATTTATAGAAAAATGTTTTGGGACCTGCCCAACTTCATGTCGTTACGACCCCTCGACCACACAGCATAGCCAACCAAATACAATAAAATCGTGTACGAGCGCTTTACACGCCCATTGTTATTGTTTTAGCTGTGGGTCCAAATTTGCTAATATTAGAAATTTGCCTGCCAATTATTCAATCGATATTATACATAGCAGTCATCGCCCCCTACTGGCAGACTAATGCACCAGGATCGATAATGCAATTGAGACTATCCTGTTATCTGGGGTTCTCACCTGATGAAACAAAACAAACTTTAACTTGATGTTACACCGAGTCAGCCGGGCCCACGCTACGATGACGGGCAAGGTGAATGTTTTAGTGCGGAAGCCGCCCTCGCTTTTCCGGCTGTGACGGGGGCGTTCCATTAGCACGCTTGGCTACGTACGGCGCGAAAGAAGTTCAACGTACGTACCGTCGATCGTCGATTTATCCGGCACTGTGCAATTATTCGGATTCCAACATTATCTGGCGGTCCTGGGCCGATCCGGCGAAAACGGCAAAACCGCTCCAAAGGCTGTACCAGTCCGGCGTGTGCGGGACAAAAAAAGTAGCTCTGCTTGATTTCAGTCGACACTTCTACACCCCCGATCATCACCCCATGCAGAGACTTCGAGATTGGAATGGGAAGTACAGTCCAGGGAATATAGTAACGTTTTACAGTACAATATTTATTTTTGTCTATTCGTATGTTCATTTCAATTTCACATGGTAAACACATTTTAAACGCTAGAAAAACCTATACACAACACCAAAAAATATAATGTTATACAAGAATGTGTAAAAATAAGATTTTTTTATGATATGGTTTTCCGGCGTTTTAGAAAATCCGGCACCCCCTTCCCCCCCCTCCCCGAAGCCGCCAGATAATAAGTGATGATCTCCCGTACGTACTCGCGTCCGCTCTCGTTTCAGTCGTCCTCCTTCAGCAGCATCACGGACTCGACGATGTCGCTCAACATCATCACGGTCACGCTCAACATGGGTACGCGCTCGTTACTGCGAACCTTCACACGCACTAAAGACAAAGATCGTCCGCCCCTTTAACATTAGCAGACACTTTTTTGAGGCAAAGCGCTGTTCTCGAGTAGGCACAGCACACGAGGGGGCGGGGTGGCCAACACCACGCCTGGCCGCCTTTTGTCTCCCTAGTGGCAATGTTTACACACCACTTACATACACACACATGCCCCGAAAACATTATTATGCTCGAGCGATTTGGGTAAAAATGATATGGTCAGCCAAATTGATCAGTTTTGGCTGAAACTTTTAAACGAAAAATTTGAGCAAAAACAACTATTTATGATTTCGATTTAAAGCTTTTGTGGCTGCAGGGATTCATCTTCTTGGTTCTTTCGGTAAAGTCACGTAGAAGGGAAATAATAGAATAATAATGGTTGCGTTGTAGCCGAAACGTCGTGATAATTATTTTATAATGTTTTATTTTTATTATTTTATTATTTCCCTTCTACGTGACTTTACCGAAATGACCAATTAGATTAACTATTTATGAATATGCAAAGCCACCCTTAAGCTTCCATACTGCCAATGAAATACTTACGAAGACAATCACACGTGTAAAATTGTTGTTTAATCCACGATATCTCCTTGTTGCGTATTAAATCACGACAGGGTGGCGCAGCGGTTAACAATTGTGGATCGCAGCACGAAGGGCCTGGGTTCGATTTCCAACTCTAGTGCATTTCTGCAGCTGTTTCCTCCGTGTTCTCCAATTTCCCCCCATAGCCAAAGACTTACAATGTCATTATTGTTGGGCAAACATCCCAATGTTAGCAGATCCTTGGTAAATAAGTAATAATTTATTATCATCATCATCATCATGATCATCTCCCCCATCTCCTTCAAACAGAGAAGTACAACTTCCTGGGCATCAGCATCGTGGGACAGAGCAACGAGAAGGGAGACGGTGGAATCTACATCGGCTCCATCATGAAGGGAGGCGCCGTTGCCGCCGACGGGCGAATCGAGCCCGGCGACATGCTGCTGCAGGTCAGGGGTCGCAGGGGGGTGTGTTGCCTGCCCGTCACCCGGGCTTTTGATGAGTTGATGGCCGTGTGCGCCGAGATCAGGAAGCTGCGAGGTTAAGTGTCTGGCCTCTGCTTTGTGCGTGAACCCGAGTGGCGACTGCTGTCTGTCTGTGCCTCTTGCACGTGTACCCCCGCACCTCCGATTTGCACGGTTGGCTACGTACGGCGCGAAAGAAGCTCAACATACGTACAGACGCGTTCTCTCCCCCCCACCTCTCTATCCTCTTCATGCTCCCCTCTCCCCGCTGCGCGGTGCAGGTGAACGACGTGAACTTTGAGAACATGAGCAACGACGACGCGGTGCGGGTCCTGCGGGACATCGTGCACAAGCCAGGGTACGTGACCCTCCCTCCCTCCCTCTCTCCCTCTTTCCTCTCTCCCTCCATCCCTCCATCCCTCCCTCCTTCCCTCCCACCCCTCTCGCTCGTCCCTCACCCCCCTTCCTCCTTCCCGCACTTAAGACGACAATCGTGTCAATGCTATGTAAGCCGCGCATGCCCCAGGATGTAAAGGTCAATCCCCTGTGAACCCAGCTCTGCTCCACTGCCGTGAGAGTTGGGAGGCAGCTTTCTCGGTAAAGTCACGTAGGTAAAAAAAATTAATTAAAATTACTTGATGCAGCAGTCGTGCTGTGACGGTTCCACCTGAAGACGGAAGCTTGTGTTGCCTCCAAAACGTCGTGATTTTTATTTTATTTAACTTTTATTAATTTATATTTTTTACCTACGTTACTTTACCGAAAAAACCTAAGAATATGAATCCTTGCAGTCACGAAAGCTTCAAATCTAGAAGAGGCAGCTTTCTGGCTGAGTTGCACGCAGCGTATGTTTGGTGATGTTCGTATCTTCAAGAACTATGTTTTCCCCCTGCCAATCCCCCCCTCCCCAACCTCGCAATTTGATGAATGTCGCAATTCAAGATCGCGATTCGATTCAATAATCGTTTCCTTATTTTTGGTATTGCGGACATTTGAAATGGGCAGGGATAGCTCCAGAGCGCGAGAAGTGGTCGTCCCCTTAAAATGCAGTGCGAGTGATGGCGAGCGTTTTTTGTGCGTTTGTGCCAGTACACCTCAACTGGCATATCACACAATTTAAATGAGTATTGCTTATTAATGTTATTTCTTTTGGTATTAATTGTGTGGTCGTGAAAATAAAAAAAAACCCCACCGTACCCTTGTCGGGAGTCGATGAGCGAGCACACTGCTGAGATGGTGGATAAGAGGCATCCGCGCGTGACGTCCCAAGCTGGGGCTAATCGCTCGCTCGCGTGCATGCGCACACGCACGTCTGGCCTCCTCCCGCCCGAGATGATTTATTTTTGATCCGGAAGCCGGCGGAGCGTTGCACCCGGTTGGCACGTTAGGGTCAGGCAGGTCCAAGTCCTCGCGGGTGAATCCGGATTTAGACGGTCGCGTGCGTTCGTTCGTCTTAGCGCCGAGTGTTAGCGGCACATGATGCCCCATGGGCCTGTTACGTCACGCATCCTCTGACGTATTTAAAGTTTTTGGTTCGCTCCGCTAATTTTTTTATTGTGACTGATGAGGCCTGTAATGGCACCAAGCATCCCCCTTGCACCCTAGTCATTTGATGAAGTGTCATAATTCAAGTTGATGATTCAACCCGATAGTAAACTTCTGTTGACTACATTGACCTATCCATAATAGAGGTTTTTTTGGATTAGATCGCATAAATATAAATGCGTCGTTAAATCCTCCACCACCCAACACAGCCAATTAGTATGGTTTGTCTGGTAAACAAAACGTGTCGATTCATTACTAGTTCAGCACACCGGTGTGTTGTAGAGTAAACCCGCAAAATTTACAATACATTGACCTACATGTAACATTAGCATATCATTTGCACGCAATTCGCTAAAAAATTTCAACGCAATCGTGAGCACAGGTAGCGATTGTGACAAATGGATCGGCGCATCATTGCGTGCCCGTGCCTGCGATCATCTCGTCACCTGGCTGTTTAACGCAAGATGCCATGTTGTTTTGAGGAGTAAGCGTGCCACATGTGTGCGGGATTTTGCCCAAATCGGCCCGCCCGCTCTGCCCTCTTCTCTCCCCCTCGTCCCGTGGCTTCCTTCCGCCGTCCCCACGGTGTCTCCTTCACTTTGGATGAACTGCTAAGTTTAGTGATCTGCACCAAAGGCTCGCGTCCTGGTGCATGCATATTCATTTTCGTTTCCTTTCCCCCCTCCTCACCTCCCGAGTAGTCACATTCCATTTGTTATGAGCAGTAGCAGCAGCAGCATCTCACGAGACGAACCATTTTTCATTGTAACTCTGCAGCCAGCTGCGCATCGACCTGTTGTCAGAAACTGGACCCAGAGGGTGACTCCACAAAACATATTTCTAAACTCACTTCGGGGGAGGTGTATTTTTTTATCCACTCAAAAGGCGAAAACATTTTGTATGGTCTGCAGAGTGTTGCTTGTCAGTGTTTAAAAAAAACAACCAACCTGTATATGCGCTTACGCGAAGTTCAGCTGCCGCTATATGGATTCTGTGAGCGCGCTGCCGTCTGTGTGTGTATGTGCATGTTCATAGTCTGGCACAAGCGCCATGGTGACACCACCGCCACTTGGTGGCGAATGGCGGTTGTTGTTGTTGTTGTTGTGCCGCTTCGAGAGCTGTAGTGCCGTGGTTAGTGCACTGCACTACGAACCCGGCAACGCGAGTTTTGATTCCAGCTCGCAGTCACAGTGGAGAATATTTGAAGTGGTTCTGGGCTTCCCCGAGGTTGACTCAATCTCAAATGGGTAGTTGGTGTGCGGTGTTTAATCTTTTCCACCAGGGAGACAAAGACAGCCAGGCGTGGCGTTGGCCACCAACCCCCTAGTGCGCCGTGTCGGCCTTCATACGTTTCCCCAACATTCTGCTAAAGGCTATACGGTGTGTGGTCTTTGTGTTTTTTGTGTGCTGCATCCAACAGGCCCATCACCCTGACCGTGGCCAAGTGCTGGGACCCCACGCCGCGCGGATACTTCACCATCCCACGCAGTGAGTGTGTGCGCCGCCAGACCCTCCCCGTCTTTCTTCCTGCCTAAACGCACGTGAACTCCGTTGTGCACGCACAAACAACACTGACACTACTGCCTGGGAGCATTACGCCGAGACAGCGCGTAGCAGCCTCCATCGCGAGGCTCCCTTGCGGAGAACGTCCCCTGCCCCCGCCCCCTCACCCGCCTCTACCCCCGCCCCAATCAAGCGAGAGCTCACCTCTTATCCCATAACCTCGATATCAGCGGTCGACCTGGTGCGGCCACAATTCAGGTTCACCAAATTTACGATGCGAGCCATTCTCAAATGGTTGATTCTCATACGGCTTCACGCAGGTATCGTGCACACACAAAACACGGCTTTGTTGAAGCCTCCTGCATCGTCAACGTGCCTGAAGAAGAGCCCTTGGCCAAAAACATTAGCCTACCGTTCTACCCTCGTCGTTACATGGAGGTGTTGACGTTCAAGGTGGCCAAGTTTTTAGTTGTAATTTCTGTCTGTGCACCTCAACCAATGTAGTTTGTGTATCCATGTTTTTTTTACTGGATGTTCATGGTCTGGACATACATAGAAAATGTAAGTCTCCCCAAAATAGTTTTGCGTTGGGGGGGGAATGTTTGGGCGCCCAGTAGTGGGCGTTGCAGTTAGCGCAGCCGCGTTATGAACCCGGCCACCGAGCCAAGCTGGTACCCGTCGAGTTGGTTGCTGGTACCTGTTGGTTGCATTTGACGAAGCGTGACTTAACCGTGGTTGTCTTCCCCCCCCCTCCTCCCTGGTTGTGACGGTACTTGTTGTGGTTGTTGCGGTGGTGGTTGTTGTGGCCGTGTGGTTGTGGTGGACGTTGCTGTGGTTTTGTGGTGGTGGTGGTTGTTGTTGCTTGCGGTGCGGTTGTGGTTGCCGCGGCGTCGGCGTCGAGCCAGGCGAGCCGGTGCGGCCCATCGACCCCGCGGCGTGGGTGTCGCACACGGCGGCCATGACGGGCGCCTACCCCTACGGGATGACGCACTCCATGAGCGCCCTCACGTCCACCTCCTCCTCCATCTCCAGCTCCGTGCCCGAGTCCGAGAGTGAGCGAGCGCACGCACACTCGCGCACTTGTGCTCATGTACTCACGCTTGCTTGCACACTCACGCACACACTCGCTCGCACACTCGCTCGCACACTCACGCACACACTCGCTCGCACACTGACGTACTCGCTCGCTCGCACACTCACACACTCAATCGTTTGCACACTCACGCACATTAATGCTCACACACGCTTGTGCTCATGTACTCACGCTCACACATCCACTCACGCACACTCGCGCACAATCACGTACACATCCGCACACTCAAGCGCACATGCACTCAAGAACGCACGCATTCGGTCATGCACACAATCATGCACGCATGTACTAGTGCACTCACCCGCGTGCATATAACCGATAACACCCACACATGCATCATGCTGTTTGATACATGTCCCTTAAGTGCACAGATGTAATGTTATTGATGATTACATATCTTGGTACATGTCTACAAATGCACACGCATAACATCCTCTGTGTCATCATCACAAGGGTGTGGTGATTGCTATTCTGTGCTGACGTGACTCCCTCCGTGTCTCCCCATCCCATCTCCTCAACTCCCTCCCCATCCCCTCCGCACTCCCTCCCCTCCTTTCTGCTCCCTCTTTCTTATCCTGTTCACTTCCTCCCATCCGCTCCACTCTATCTCCCTCCCACCCCCTGCACTCCCTCCCATTCCATCCACTCCCTCCCACTCCCTCCACTCCCTCCACTCCCTCCCACCCTGTCCCATTCTCCCTCCCTCCCTCCCGTGCCCTTCCCTGGCAGGGTTCGATGAGCTGCACCTCTCCATACACAGCGACATGGCCACGGTGGTGAAGGCGATGGCCTCTCCGGAGTCGGGCCTGGAGGTCCGAGACCGCATGTGGCTCAAGATCACCATCCCCAATGCCTTCATCGGTGAGCGACCGCACCGCGGATCTTTGCCTGAGGGGGGTTTGGAGCGGCGGTGGAGGAGGAGGGAACTGACGAATTCGTCAACGGCAAACGGCGCCACGCTCGTGTATCGAGGGAGCGTGCGTTTGGTGCTTGGGGGGATTCGTGAAAAGATTTGCGAGCGAACGAAAGCACGAATGTCGTGTGTGCGTGTGTCTCGTCTGCCCACCTGCTCGCGTTCTCATGCGCGCACGCTCATCGCAGAGTGTGTTTTTGTTAATATGCACTTTATTAATATTAAAGCACATTTTTGAAAATATTACATGGCTGCGCTTGCCCAAAACAAATACAAATCTCGACATTGATATTGGTAAGCTGAGTAGTAGGTTTCATAACATAGCAGTAGGTAACCTCGTGACTGCGAGTGATTTTAGTCTACCAGTGCGTCGTCACCTGCCCCAGGTAATGCGGTGTGTCGCTCTGTAGAGAGAGTAACAGACGGGCACAAGAGAGGCGTATTGAAGCGGATCTGTGGCTTGGTCTTTTGCGCGTCTCTCTGTTTGACGTGATGCGTTGCCCCCGTCTGCCCGCTCGCTCTCTCTCAGGTTCGGACCTGGTGGACTGGCTCTTCAATCACCTCGAGGGCTTCCAGGACCGGCGGGATGCGCGCAAGTACGCCTGCAACCTGCTCAAGGCCGGCCTCATCCGCCACACGGTCAACAAGATCACCTTCTCCGAGCAGTGCTACTACATCTTCGGCGACCTCTGCGGCAGTACGTGGCACACGCGCGCGCGCGCAGACGTACACGCGCACACGAACGCACACACGCCGGGACGTGTGCACGCAATTGCACAGGCACGAATGCATGAACGCGCGCATGTGCTAAAGCACATACAGTATTCTAACAGTGGCTGCCTTTATGTATGTATGTTGATCTTCTTTCGCACCATACGTCGCCAACCTTTTGTTACCGAGGGACGATAATGATGCAGTGCGTGCACGGACGCACGCCCCGTGATCTGACGAAGCACGCACACGCGCGGACGCATGCCGCAAAACGACATCCACACTTGACCGACAGCCACAGAGCGCCAGCCGCTGCGGCCAGCGCGTCGCACCACAGCCTGCCGCGCAGCCACTACTAAGACCGGCACTGGCAGCTGTTCTCTCGTGCGCACACACCCGCCTTCCCGAGCGAGCGGTGGTGCACTTTTGCCGCTTGTGTTCAGAGGGTTCGCGGTTCGAGCTCGGCGTCCGCCTTGATTCTAATACAGCTGAATACAAATATGGACCGCCCGCTTCGTGGTGAACGTTAATGATCCTGTGACATAACTCGTGCATGAGTAGGTGATGCCTGCATGCACGCGTCATTAGAAAATTGGAACCACAATATTTCTTTATACTGGAGGAATCCGATGCGCTATGAAGCTCAGGAAAGGTAAGAAATTCACTAAAAAAATTAATAGAAACATTTTCTTTGAACCAGGTCAAGTCCACTGAGATAAGCTTTTTCAGAAGTGATCTGCCCACAAATGATTAAGTGGCTCATCAGGGGTAGAGCCACGTCGCAACATCGCCCCCTTGCTGCGAAACTACCGCAGGCTAGACCCGTCCGTGAGAGACGGCGCCTTCGCGATATCGCTGCGCTATGATAACGGCTCGAATACCAACACGCAGCAATACTTTGAAATAATCCCCACCTGCTCATCCCGCCCGTGCCGCCCTCGCCTTCCCCATCAGACATGGCGAACCTGTCGATCCACGACCACGACGGCTCCAGCGGCGCCTCCGACCAGGACACGCTGGCGCCGCTGCCCCACCCGGGCGCCGCTCCGTGGCCCCTGCAGACGGCGTTCCCCTACCCGCCCTACCCCCCGCACCCGTACGGCCCGCTGCCCCCGGGCTTCCCCGAGCAGGGCAGCGGCAGCGCCGGCAGCCAGCACAGCGAGGGTACGTGTGCCAGCGCGGGGGGGCGCGTGGGGGCGCGGGCGGCCGTTCTGATGGGCGTGGCGAGCGAGCGGGAGGGCTCTTCTTGTGCGGCGGCGCGTGCTACTATGCCGCCCTGCGCACGCGGAAGGACGCTGCGTGTGTGCCGTGGGGTGGCGGACGAGCGGAGGGGACGCGTCGCAGAAGGAGATGGTGGGAGAGGTGAAATCGGATTGCGCGGAGGCGCCGGGTGGATGCCTTGGGTTGCAAGATTGTGGGAGATGGGGCGACGGTTTGGGGGAGGCCCTTATCCCAGCGGTGGATTGATTGTGGCTGACAATGAACATGCGTGTCACGTGCAAGCACGCGAGGATATGATGAGCGCTCCCCCCTGTCGTCTTGTTTGTGCCTCCTGTTTTCAATCAAGACGCAAAAATGCCTGAAAAGCACGCAGCCGTTTGTGCAATATGCAAAACCCCAACAATGCATTGTGGTCCCTTTGTCTTTGATCACAATCAAAATACATTTATGAAAATGTGAGCAACTGACAGCAGCGGTGAACTGGTTTTATAATAATTAGGACTCATTAGCACTCCTGCAAAGTCTGTTGTTTGCTGCATTAACGTGACTTGGACATTTTCACGTAGTTTTCAGCAGTGGGAATAATCAATTCTCGTTTGATTCGTGGATTGTGAATCCATTCCTTAGTTGAATCCCAATCCAGAGTTTTAACTATTCTTTCATATCGTTCACAGGGGAAGAGCGAATCATTGAGATGCCCGTCTGAAAGCATTGCCAGAGTACTGAGCTGGCATGAAAGATTATGATTGAATCCACACATCCTCCTGGGATTGAAACAAAGTTCTTTGATACATAACAAGTTGATGGTCTCAACCCGGCCATCAATGGTTAGGCACTCATTCGGCTAAATTTCAGCCCTCGGACATATTAATATTGGTTTGACGGTAATGCTATAAAAATTACTCTCAGTGTGAGGGAAAAGGCTGCCCCCTACTGTGTCAATCAGAGGTCACTCTAACAAGAAGGGGCGATGCAATGCTCTCTGCAAGCAATCCGAAAGGATATTTCATCTCATTAAATTATGCCGATGCACACAATTGGTGACGACATTGGACGGGTCGGGCAAACGACTCCGAAAGCGTTGCCGGCTGTAACCTAACGCAGCACGACGGTCCGTGTCGTCCCCCCGGCGCGACCACAGGGAGCCGGAGCAGCGGCTCGAACCGGAGCGGAGGGGCCGAGCGTCGCGGCTCCGTCAAGGAGAAGGACGCCAAGGGCCAGGGCAGCGGCGGAAGCGGAGGCGGAGGAGGCGGAGGAGGGGGAGGGGGCGGCAGCAGCGGGGGCGGCGGCGCCGACTCCAAGTCCGGCGGCAGCGGCAGCGAGTCGGACCACACGACGCGCACGGGCAGCGTGCGGCGCGCGCCCAGCGAGCGCTCGCACCGCAGCCACGCCAGCGCGTCGCACCACAGCCTGCCGCGCAGCCACTACTCGTACGGCGCGCCCGGCGTGCCGCCGCCGCCGCCTCCGCCGGCGCTCGTGTCCGCCGGCGCCCTCCTCCCCGCCGCCTCTGCCGTCGGCGCGTCGCCGGGCGTCATGCCCCCGCCGTACTCGGTGGCAATGATGGGCGGCGTGGGGCATCTCCCGCCCGGCACGATCGTTCCCGCGTCGCCGCCGCCGCCCGCGCAGCTGTCGACGTCGTCGTCGTCGGTCGCGCCGCCCCTCACGGGCCCCCCCGGGGGGCCGCCCGTCAGGGACCTGAGCTCTGTGCCGCCGGAGCTGATGGGAAGCCGACAGTCGTTCCGCATGGCCATGGGGAACCCCGACGACTTTAACCTGGACATCATGTGAAGGGGAGCGTGAGCGAGCGAGCGTGCGTCTGGCTGGGCCCTCCGCTCGTGTCCCCGCCCGATTGAGCCGGGGTCGCTCTTTCCGTTGACTGAAAGCTGATCGTAATGAATTTGTTTTTTTTCTCGTCTCTCCTGACCGCGGTGTAGTTTATCGTCGTGTACATAAATGAAGATCAAAATAAGTTGGAGGGAAAACGAAAAAAAGAGATAAAGTCAAATGAAAGAAGGGGTGGGGGGGGGAAGTTTTGCGGGGCAAAAAAAATGTGGCCATGAAAGCAAAGGGAGAGAATTTACGGAAAACTTTGTTGCCGTCGGCGCTCCCGAGGTTCACGCTCGCGTCTAGCGGCGAGTGCGCGAGCGGTGAAGCGAGATTCGCGGGAGCCGGACCCAGGGTGGAACCGCGACTGCGAAAACACGGCGGGCGTCGGGGGGCGGGGGGAGGGAAGAAAACTGATAAAAAACGATTCAAGATGGAACAACAAGATAACGACGTACCACGATATGACAAAGACGCTCATGTCAATACTTGCTACAGGTGCTGTAAAAACAACGGTCGCCCATCCCGGGTGTTGGGGACTTTGTCGTTCGGCTTGCCCGCATTGCGCTGCGGATTGCGGGGAGCGGGCCTGGTTTAGTGTATTTTTAACACGCGTGTAGGAGGCTTTCGCGACCACAATGGAGTTTGTTTTGGATTAGAACGCCTGAATGTAAATGTGCCGTCAAACCCGCCCGCCTACCCGACACAGCCAATTAGTGAGGTTGCGTGACGTGGATGGAACGTGGCCAGTTCGTTACTGGTACAGCCCTAACGGGTGTGTTGGAGAGTAAAGCCACGGCATTGACAAGGTCTGGCTGTCACCTGATGAGGCTGGTTCTACTCGAATTGTTAACCTAGTGGCTTTGCCTCTCCAACACACCGGTTAGTGCTGTACTAGTAACTTATTGGCTGTGTCGGGTGGTGGGCGGGTTCAACGACACATTTACATTCACGCGATGTAAACCAAAAAGCTGTCATGAAGTGTATTTTTAATCGCGATTCTTTGAAAACCTAACGAGTGATACAGAAAGCCTAAATGATGTAATGTCTTTTTTTTGTATTTTGTTTCCCGACCGCCTGCGAAAGTCTTTTTACGTTTACCCCCCTCCCCCCACTCTCTGCGTAGAATTACCCATCGCTCTGGAATCATTCGACGCTCTTGAAACGGGGATAAATTGTTACTATCGTATTATATATATATGTGTATATTATATATAGAGGCATTTGATGTGAGCGGACCTTCCGAACCCTGGGTTGATATTCCGATATTCCAATACGACTTGGTTCTACTTCAGTTTACTCTACGTTGTTAACTTTTCGTTTTTTTCCGCCCCTCTCGCTGATCAAAAACACTAATCGTTACCCGCTCCCCCCCCCTTCATAGTCGGGCAAGGCTCCGATTCGGCACTGCCCTCCCTCCCGGGTTTCTCCGGCTTGGGACTCTCCGCTTCCACGCACAGATTCTTTCCCAGGACCGCGGCGCGAGAGCCAACAAGGCCGAGCGTTCTCTCGTCCTGCCGCCATCAAGAATATAGGGCGGGGGGGCTGGGGGGGCGGGGGGGCGGTGGAGGCTGCACCTCGCCAACATCGTGGGACTGCTCCGTGAGCCAGCGAGGTGCACGGTGGCGCGTGGGCGGCGTCCTCCCGTTCCAAACCCCACACGCGGACTCCTGCTGCTGCTGCCTCCTTGGCCGCAGGGCCCGTAAAGCTTCACGGCGAGGCAACAGAAAATACGGCTCTGTGCGACTCGCGTTGCTGCCGCCCCCCCCCCCACCGTGTCTGTCTTGTAAAGCGGTGATGGGAAGCAAGCGCCGCATTTTTTTAAGAAGAAGGGACAAACGCAACCGTGTTGAAATCATCACCGCTCGCCGTCCGCTGTTGGTCAAACGCCCGCCCCCCCACCCCGTACCGCGTGGTCTGGGAACACGGCCGTCTTGTCGAGCGAGGGGCGGCTTCCACCCGGCGAAAGCCCATGGCCTTCTCCAGTTAAGGAGGCGCTTGGAAATGAGACGCGAGCCCTTCGAAATGAAATCGCCATCGGGAATCTTAAGAAGTGCCGCGGGCGTTTCACCCGCGAGATTCCAGCAGACGTCTCTCTCCGCCATCCGCGTGTTTCGTTTAATATTGGTTTCATGTTTTTGTTTTGGTTATTGTTATTTATGTTTCATTTCTTTGAACTTTGTGCAATCAGTTGCCTTCCCACCCCCCTCCTCCTCCTCCTCTCGCAGTTCCCACGCCGCCCGAGGTCGTCGTTCATTGAGTAGGGGTCAGATTCCGAGTGCGGATCGTTAAAACGTAAAGGACGAGAGAGAGGCCTTCTCTCGACTTGACTTCGGTCATCGCGTGCGGACATCGGCTGCCTCTTTTTTGACGACACCATTCAAACAACAAAAATTGCCGCGTGCCGACCGGTCCACTCTCGGCGCCGGCAAACGGCAACGTCTCAAGGAGTTGGCCCCCCACTTGACCTCCCCCCCAACACTAATCTCCTGTCGTGAACTACATCGCTAGCTTTTCGTAACTTCGCAAACCTCAACGGTTACGTTTTTTTATATCGTTTAAGATCGTTGTTCTCACTTTCGTTTGATTATGGCTGCATAGGAGGGTGACGCTGCAGTATTAGCTACACACTACTACAGTCTCTCTTCTGCCGTTGAGCATTTTTTTTGTAAAAAAAAAATCTTTCGTTTTGAATTAGCTCGCGAGCGCCTTTCTTTTCTTCTTGTTGTTGTTGCGCCCCCCCCGCCTCCCAATCTCTCGCTTCCGGCAACGCTGGGACACGAGCAGCTCCGACACGGACTGCAGTCTTCAGGGGCATTGCACCACTCGCCGCGGCCATCGGCCACCGTCGTCGACACCCAGATATCTCGCAGCTTAGCCGGCACCTGTCGATTGGTTGCAAAGGCCCTCGTGGTCGTGGCGCGTTCGTTCGTTCCTGCCGCCGCTCTCGAGTGAGCGATGAAGCGGAGCTTTTGGCCCTGGGTCGGTGATGGAAATTCCACATTCACATGGTAAAAAAAAAGTGTAGATTTTTTTGTTTTCTTTATTTTACCAGCCCCCACCCGACCGCCCGCCCCGACTGTTAATTTCCAAATGTGGTATCTGGCGTCTTGTCACGAGGTTAGGAAATTTCCGGTTGGAATTCGTGCAGAAAGCAGGGTAAACGTCCACCACACAGGCGGCGGATAGCCTCCGGCGGATGGCGTCACTTGAATATTTCTGGAGGTCCCTTCAAACTCCCCTCCCCACCATCCACACTCGGGGCACTGCACTTTCTCACATGCACTGCTTTAGAGCTGTTTGTCGCACGGCAATTTTTATTTTAATCCTCTAGAAATACGCTGCATTAAGTAAAAAAAAATCCAAATTAAATGTGCAGTGGCCTCTGCCTGCTGTAACCAGGTAGAGGCCATCCATCGACTTGCTACACTTGAGGATCGGGTTTAAATCGCTGGTGGCTCTAACATCGATTTCTCGACCGTGCCGGCTCTGTGCCTCTTGAGATGGTATGAGCCCTTTGAATAACCTAGCCCCCCCCCACTCCACCTCAACTTCAGATCTTAGACCAGCGATGAGCGACTACAAAATTGGTAACCCCCCCCCCCCCCCTTTGCCTCGAGTCAACCAATCGACAGCTGCGCGTGTGAATGCCCCTTTCCCAGTTTTACACGTGGATGGGATGGGGTGGACGAACTGAACTTTGCAAACCTGTGGTTGGACCCCCCGATCATTGCACGGCACGTTTCTTTCCGCAGGCGAGTTTCCCCGTTGCTGCGAGCCGCCATTTGTTGTCTTGAAAAGCAGCATTGGTGCATGCGTGAAGCCGTTCAGGGTTTTTTTAATTTTATTTTGAAGCCTTATCGAAATATCAATTGTTCTCAATCCAAGTGACCGGGTAAACAGACCTTACGATCGGCTGCTTTGTGGTCCCGTGGTATGATTTGTTACAACCGTGTTAATCGTGTTCATTGGATTTGAGGGTGGTCCCCCCCACCTTCCGTAATGGACTGCCGCATGCATCGAGTGGCGTTCCGCAGCCACCTGCTTGTGGTTACCGCCGTGCAGACGGGAGACTTCCTCCTCGGTGGGCACGTTTACCTCTTTTTCCACTGTGTCCAACCGAGCTTGCGACGCGGCCGCGTCGAGCCAACACTTGCAGAAACCGAGCCAACACTTGCAGAAACCGAGCCGCGCCGATTCAACGTCGCGTGCCCCATGGCTGGCGTCATTTGCCAGGCAGCTCTCGGGGTGAGGGGGGGGGTCCCTGTTTTTGTCCCGAGCGAGATACGGGTGTGTGGTGAGGCCAGCCTACCACGCACGGCTTGGTTGTTCCTGCCCTTTGCCGCAAAGCAAAACGAGCCAGCGGAAGAAACAAAGAAACTGGTGCCGTGTGTGACGGCCCTGCACTGGTTTGGCTCGGGTGTCCCAGTGGGAAAAGGAGGGATACTTCAGCCGAGTGCACCGAGACTTGCAGACTCGCAGCAGAAATTCTTGTGGATTCGCCTTGAGAGACTGAGTGAGTGTGTGTGTGTGGTGAGAATGCCCCGTGGTGAACTGACACTAAGCGGGACGTGGCCTACGGTTATATTTCGGGTCATCAGGAGTAGGCACGCTTTCATCAGATTTCCCTGTTTTTCCAGAACTCTTCATAAAAATTCTAATCATCTTTCGTGGTCCACGTGGATCGTGGAAAATGTTTTCAGCCCAGGTCAGTGTGGGATTGTGTCCCGTAAACCCCTGCGCTGGTGATTCAATTTTGTTTTCACATTTTTATTTAATGTTTTTATTTCTGTTGCTGAATGAAACCATGCCTGCCTGTTACGTCGATGGGAGAAGTAGGGGAAGGGGCAATGGGTTGGGCATTTTGGATTTATTCATTTAATGCCTTTAAAAAAATATACATCTTATTGTTCCCCTTAAAAGAAAAATAATCTCACCGGTGCGCCCCGATCTATGGCTTAAGAATCTCGGCCAAATTTGCCATGTGTGAGAGTGATGGCAATACAGCCCTATTGAAAATATATCAATTGGAGAGAAGGGGTGGCTGCCTTTTCGGCAAGAGGCGGCATAGCTTTGTAGTAAATCTTGGGATTATTGTGTGCCTCGAGTCTCCCTTGCCAAAAGAGACGGGCGAGTTTACGGTGTTGCCTTTCGGCCAGAAATATCACCGGATGGACGTAAACTCGTGGACATTCGCCCTCAATCTTTCTCTGTTTTTGCCAAACATCCGTTGGGGAACGAACTTTTGCGCCAACACACGAATGGGGCCCACGCATTGGGCCTTCACTTTCCTTGAGTGAAGCGTTATAATTTGACTGCATGGAAACATGACCACTTTGCGACGGTAGTGCTTCGAATGAGTGAGTGGATAAGCGAGTGAATTGCTGGGTGGGTGAGTGTGAACAAAATATAAAAAATTGAATGCCTGAAGCGAGTGATCTGGGGGGGGGGGCGGCTCGCGGTTGGGGGTGAGTTGTGAGCGAGCGATTAGTTTGGCAGGCGATCGGGGATGAGTGTGGCCGAACGAGTAAATCGTTGAATCTCCGCAGTTTTCCGCTCGCGTTCGGCGATTGTGAATGGGTGCGAGAGTGGAGTGGCCTCGTCCTCGTGAGTGAGCCAGCCAGTCTGCGTGTGGCACTCCCCCACCACCCCCTTCTGAACTGAATCGAGACTCAATGCATCGGTGGTACTTTGCTCTCTTAAAATGTTTATTTGTGGCACCCTGCCCACGTCACATGAAGGAATCGATTTATCCGCGTTTATTTTGTACTTTTGAAAATGACTAAAAAAACCGAACTCCTCTCTTTTTACTTTTACATTTTTATTTACTTTGGTAAATTTCTCTTTACCCCCCTCCCTCCCTCCCCCTTTGTAGCTATTTAACATTGTACTGTAATTCATTTTTTTCGTTCGTTTGTTTAGACACTAGTATTAATAAACACCACATGTTTATCTTGAACGACTGTGGGCATGTGAATTTGGATTGTTGCAACGCGTGAATATTCTCGCGTCGAACCAACTCACGCACGCGCACAAACACAAATATCCCCCGTATAGCCTGCAACAGACTGTTGGGGCAAGTGCTGTTAGCCGAGCACCTTCCGAAGACCGGCACTGCGCACGAGGTGGTGGGCGGCCAGCACCGCGCCCGGCCGCCTTTGTCTCCCTAGTGACGACGTGTACACACCGCACCAGCTACTCATTTGAGGCTGAGTCGACCCTAGGGGGTGGTGGTGGTGGTTTCCCAGGACCGGTTCGGATGAGCGTCACTGCTGTTGGCCTTGAGCGGGTATCTAACTTAGGTAGCCGGGTTCGCAGTGCATTACCCCGTTGCGCGACCGCTCCCCACTCAATCACGAGGGCAATCGCGTAACATCCACTTCGTGTAAGTCGTGGGGCTTTTGATGTAGAATTTAAATGTAGATGTATTAAAAGGTGCTCGTCACCCGTTGTTGCACATTTGACACGCCCTTCAAGAACCGATCTGGAGTTTAATCACCACCAAAGACAAAGATCCCCCGTATAGCCTGAACAGACTGTTGGGGCAAGTGCTGTTAGCGAGCGCCTATGAAAGCTGGCACGGCACACGAGGGGGTGGGTGGCCAAAGCCACGCCCGGCCGCCTTTGTCTCCCCAGTGGGAATATTTACACACCACACCAGGTCCTCGTTTGGGGCTGAGTCGACCTCGGGGAGGCCCACGACCGGTTCAGAGAATCGTCACTGGCGTTGGCTGTGAGCGGGACTTGACCTCGGGTCGCCGGGTTCGTAGCGCAGCGACCACCATCATCACCATCTGGCCTGAACCCTTCCAAATTGGTCGCCGACTTCCAGGTACCACACCAATCCCTAACTTCCTCCGCGTGTCGTATTGCACGGAGGTCTTATGATCGTCACGTCTTGGCTATCTTCCTCCCCCCGTCGCCTCCACAAACGCGGAGGTAACCCCCGAACGCCAACTGGCCACAAGATTTTTCGCCCGCAAACGATCACCCCAATGAACCCCATCACCTCCCTACTGGCTCCCTGCCCAGTCTCAGCGTCAACTTCAACGTCCTCCATAGATTCGCAACCCCGATCCAGCAGCAGCGGAGCGAGCCCCCCCGCCGCCCCTCCCCTCTGTCAACCTCTTGCTCGGTGGGAGGTCGCTCCTTCTCCTTTGCTGCCCCACACAAATATTTCTGAAAATTCTTCCGCAGCACCAACCCGCCCCAGTCGTCCGTGCTCTCGACTCCTTGCCGCCGTTCAAGTTCCAGACCCTCGCTGCTGCCTGTGACGATCTCTCCTCTGTTAAACACATTCATAATCTTCTTGGTTCTTTCGGTAAAGTCACGTAGAATGGAAACAAAAAAAAACATAAAATAATTCTCACGACGTTTCGGCCACAACGCAAGCAGCCGTCATCAGGTGAAGACCAGGTCTGTCGGGGAGACAGCGTCTGAGAATGATTTAATTATGTTTTATTTTATTATTTTTATTGTTTCCATTCTACGTGACTTTACCGAAAGAACCAAGAAGATGAATCCCTGCAGTCACGAAAGCTTTAAATCGAAACATTCATAATCATCTAAACGGCGCTGCGTGTGTAGTATGATCGTCTGCACGATGCGCGCGTCGCCGTTTTGCGCGGCGTCTTGAGTCGTGGTTGTATTTCGCGGCAGGATTTAAAGTCGAATTGTGTTGTGAGCCCATCGAGGGTCCCTTTCGCTCTTCGTTGACGCCAGTGGCAACCCGAAAGAGGTCTCCCCTGCCGAGGCGGTAACGAATGTCAACAGGGGGGGGGGGCTATGATGGTTAAATGCAGGGTCACTCGCTGCTGAGCAGCTTTCCGTGATTCTGTTTGTGGCACAGGCCCAGACGGAGGACAGCGGATTCCAAGAGAAGGCGATTATCCCCCCCACTCCACTCTCTCGCTCGCGTCTTGTAGCCAACAATCCCCCCACTGCTGCCACCATCACCACCGCCCCCGTCATAATCACCATCACCACCGCCCCATCATCACCATCACCACCGCCCGCGTCATAATCACCATCACCACCGCCCGCGTCATTATCACCATCACCACCGCCCCATCATAATCACCATCACCACCGCCCCATCATAATCACCATCACCACCGCCCCATCATAATCACCATCACCACCGCCTGCATCATAATCACCATCACCACCGCCCGCATCATAATCGCCATCAACACCGCCCCCTGTCAGCACCCGTGGCCATTCGCCGCCGTCTCTTCTCTCGCACTCGAGACCCGCCATCCGTGTGTACCTTGGGCATTGGCGAGGTCGTGTTGTCGCGTCGTCGTTCAGGGGAGCAGCGCGCCGTTTACGCCTCGCGGTGTCTCTCCGTGCGTCTCTCTTCATCGGAATCTTCATTTAGACCGCGAGAGGAATCCGATGGAGCCGAGAAGCTCGTTTTGCACAGCTGTCCAGCAGAGACGTCTGTGAAAAACGACCGCATGTATCAACTGATTGACTGGAGGCTTTCTGTCTAAATCATGAGTTAGTGTGCCGCCTTTGACTGCTCGTGTTATGAGCTGTGAAAATAGCTGGCTGGCTGTCTAACTTGATTGCTTTGGAGCCGTGTGTCCAGCTGATCGCCTGTTGCACCGGCTGTTCGCTGGCTCGTGCAATCGAACGCCGGCTATCAATTGCCACTGACGGTATTGGCAGATGCCGATGTGCCAGAAACATCTCTTAACGCAACGTCTGCCAAGTCAATTTACCTCTTCACGTTCGCCCCGCCGCTGAAAGCTTTTTTTTTGTTTTAAGTTTGTTTTGGTGAGCGGTTCAAGCGCTCCTTCGATGTCGGAGACGATCTCACCGTAACGAAGAAACGAAGCGACGAACCCGTCTCTTTCCCGACGCCAGGCGGAGAGTTTTCTGTAAAGGTAAGTGTTGCTGCTGTTGTTGATGTTTTACAGGATCTGTGGATATTCGTTGTGTCTGGTGGTATGACGTCCTTCATTTAACCACGCGAAGTCCCCGCTGAAATGCATCGTCTCTCTCGTGATTCACATCATATGTTTAACCACATTAGACCCCCATTGAGATTCAGGGCGCCACAGTGGCTAGAAGATGTTAACTACCTCGCCTCGTATACAGGAGGTCGTGGGTTCGATCCCGACCTTGA
>CM025657.2:3485527-3504530 GCA_014621495.2 Entosphenus tridentatus
GGTGAGTTTGTGGTGGTGGTGGTGGTGAGTTTGTGGTGGTGGTGGTGAGGGAGTGGTGACGTGAGGGGGTTTGCTGGGAAGGCCGCGGTGTGAGTTGGTGGTGGTGGTGGGGACGGATTGGAATTGCTAGCGCGCTTAGGAGAGTCGCGCCCTCCGATTGGTCGAGGCCCGGCCTGTTGTGCGGTGCGATTGGCGAGCGCCGGTCACGTTGGTGTCGCTCGTCCAATAAGCGGGCGTCGCGGGTGTCGATGCAGCCGATGCGGTGTACGAATTGTGTTCGCCGCGTTTGATTGGTTTGAGACACGTGTGTGTGGTTTTATTGTTGTAAATGTTACACATTTACGTGGGGTTTCTTTTAACGTAGCAGTTATTTGTTTAAGAACGCTGGCCTCATAAGCGCCGATTTATTCCATTCGACGGCGATTTGTTGCCATTCTGCAATGAACATTTTATTTGTGTTCGTATCGCAATGTCATAATTTTAAAGGACACATTTTAAGTCGCCCCAGTTTCTTATTTACACATCTGACAACAACAAAAACAACGCAGTCTATCCACGACAATTGTCCTGTGCTGCACAGCCCATTTGTCAATTTCCCCGATGGACGAGGTTCCTCCCCCACGCCTCGCGGATCGTGGGGGGTTATTTGACCATACTTCACCACTCCGGTCGCTTAAGGTGGGGAGCATAGACGCTGGGATCACAGGAGTACAGTACAACAACGGGGGTTCCTGCACTGCACATGCTACACGTACAGTATGGACATAACAGGTTTATAATTTTTTAAAAATAATTTCGAGTTCAAAGAGTGGCTCATCTAAGTGAAAGGACTCGGTTCCGTCATAGTAATGTGGAATGTCCACCACTGACTCGGATGAACATCAGCAGAGTTGACACTGCCCCATTGGTTGTCAACAGGGAAGAGACAGATTCTCTTACCCCGAATGGACCCCCCCACTACGAGAATCTGGAACTGAGATACATTAGCGAGACAATTGAACGTACAATATACTGCACTAGGTTCAGGGTATACTGTCTAAAAGTGCCTGTGACCAAATCCACCTGGAATAACTGCAGTCTCTTATCTCAGAAGCTAAAGCAGAATGAAGCCTGGATGAATAGTGCTTGCGTAATTTCCACCCCATTTCCCATAGCTGTAATCACCAGAGCATGTGCACTCGGCTATAGGGGATTCGTTTACATACGAATGAGTTAGGTACCATGTCTGTTCGTACGTTCGTAAGTCCAACTTTACTCCCGTCGATTCAAAATATGTTGTACGGCATGTACACTGAACACGCGGGATGGCTTTAAAAGTTGTATAATCTCCTGTAGATGGAGATGCCACGGGTTTCTTCATGTTCTACAGATGCTACTGGTTCTTCATGTTCTGCATATGTAGATGCCATACTTGTTCTTTATGTTATGCATATGTAGATGCTAATTCCCTTTAGTGCTCGTGTTTTCTGTCTTCTCTCTTGAAACACTTGCTAACAGATGTCTGCAAGTTGCTCTTCATAAAACACATTCCTACATTTTTGCGGAATACACCACGCCGCCGTTGACCCTGGCCATTGACCAAGCAACCCAACGTTCCTACCAGCTCCCTCCGCAGGAATGTGTTTAGCCTACAAGCAAACTCTTATAACCCAAGATTTGCCTCAATGCATGTTTTGGCTGCAAGGGTGTCCCAAACGGTGTCAGTACAGCAATGGATTGTTGAACCTATCTGTGGAGCTTTGAGTTATACCTCCTAGTACCTCACTTAAATGTTTTAAATAGTTTTTATTTACATTGTTCTCACTATTATTTTGTAGATAGTGTCGTTCATCTGTGTGCAGTACAGTGTTACGATCCAGCCTTTGCCTGGTGTTCATTCAGAGGTTGGGAAACTGCATCCTGCAAATTAATTTCATGTAACCCATGGCCACATGAGGCTATCCACTTAACAACCACCCACAAACTATATCCATGACAGCAAGCATCTTAGCCACACTAGACGGGCACGAGGGGGGAATATTTTTGACCTGGAAACAACAGTTTATAATTTTACTGCGCTCAGTCACTTGCCATGGCCAAGGGCCTCTTGCAGTGACAGAATTAACTAAGGTGTTTGTATTAGTGCATGGCTTAACCAAAGTTATTCGAATGCTCGATTTGGCCTTCATTAAGGGATAGGTTCCCCACGCCTGCTTTAAATAGTTGTCTGGCATTGCGTGCAGGCACTCTTACCTCTGGTGAACGTGCCCATGATCGACTATGCTCTGGAGATGCTCGCTGCCGCCGGTGTCCAGCAGACGTTCATCTTCTGCTGCTGGAAAGCGGAGGAAGTCCGAGCGTACATCAGGTCCGTGTCGTCCGACTCGCCGCCTCACCATTTTATTCTACGAGCTGTATCACCAAATGAATGCCTACTATTATTTTCCCCAATATGATTATGCATTCCCTGTGCGTTCATCGTGTGTTCTTGGGTGCCCCTGTTTGTCCCTGGGCATTCCCGTGTATCCAATGCATCCATAACCATACCCGTGTATTCGTGGGTGTCCTCATGCATCCCTGGGTATCCTTATTTGCCTCTGAATTACCCGTCCATACCCTTGCATCCGTGTGTGTTCGTCTGTCCATTTTTGTCCCTGGGCACCCACGTGCATTCCTGCGCATCCCCGTCCTTACCTGCGCATTCCCGCGTGCGTGTACCCATGCCTGCGTGACCACCGCATGTTGCCGTGCACGTGGCGGGCACAGCAAGTCACGGTGGAGTGCGCCGGGGTCGCGCAACGTGGTGCGCGTGCTGAGCTCGGAGACGTTCCGCTCGCTGGGCGACGTGCTGCGGGACGTGGACGCCAAGACGCTGGTGCGCTCCGACTTCCTGCTGGTGCACGCCGACCTCGTGTGCAACGCGAGCCTCAAGAGCGCCCTGCAGCAGCACAAGTGCGCCATCCTCCCCCGCCTACCGCTCCCCCTACCGCCGCCACCATTCGCCCCCACATACATGCCTGCAACACTGTGGACAGGCCGACCCCTGCCACTGGAATATGGAGTTGCTCACGCAGGCTTGGGGACGAACAACGGCAGTCTTTTGGCGGGGGGAGATACTTTAGCTTTGATCCCAGAGTTACAGTGGTGACTCCAGAGTTTAATGTTACAGTTTAACACGTAGGCTTTCGCGACCAATATTATTAATAATAAAGGACTTTCTAGTAAATTGTAAATGTTGTGGGTTTACTCTCCAACACACCCGTGTGCTGAAGTATGAACTAATTGACACGTTTACGTGACAAACTTTACTATTTGGCTTTGTCGGGTGGTGGTGGGTACACGACGCACATATATACTTATGCGATCTAACCCCAAAAAAAATGAATGTTACAATACGCAGGAATATCCATGCGTGTATTTTGAGCGTACGAATCGACGATTCCGACGTGTGGTGACATACCCGAGGATGACGATGACGTTGCTGAAGCTGGTGTGGCGTTGATTGGCAGGCAGCGGCGCGAGCGAGAGAGGAACGTGTCGGTGATGACCATGGTGTTCCGTGAGTGTCGACCGGGCCACCGCGCCCGCACGCGCCACGACGATGTCGTGGTGGCGGCGGACGCGTGCACGGGGCGCGTGCTGCACTACCAGCGTGCCGCGCCGGGGAAAATCCGCCTGCCGCTGGTGAGCGGACAATGGTCATCATTGTCGTTGTGCTTATTGTGTTGGTGCCATTTCTTCATTTCTCTTCTTGGTTATTTCGGTAAAGTCACGTAGAAGGGAAGTAATAAAATAATAAAAATAAAACAATAAAATAATTCTCACGACGTTTCGGCCACAACGCAAGTGGCCGTCCTCAGGTGAAAACCAGGTCTGTCGAGGCGACAGCGTCTGCGTTGTGGCCGAAACGTCGTGATAATTATTTTATTATGTTTTATTTTTATTATTTTATTACTTCCCTTCTACGTGACTTTACCGAAAGAACCAAGAAGATGAATCCCTGCAGTCACGAAAGCTTTAATCGAAATTTCTTCATTTGTTTGTTCATTTTCGATTTTGCTTGGTAGTAGGGTTTTCATTTGCTTGGTAGTGGCTGTGTATGGGATTTGGTCCTCATTTAATTAATGTACAGCGTTGTGGGATGCTATTAGCATGAATGACGCGATATAAAATTAAAGTATTATCATCATTGGGCGGTGTCGTCATTGTCCAAATCATTCTTATAATTACGTAGACACTCATTACTTGGCTTATACCATCTTGATATATAGAGGACCGCAGAGCTTGGCATTGGCTCACTGCGTGGCGTCCTTTCCCGTTTGGTTCCCCCTCGTGCCTCGGAGTCGGTCTCTTGGAGAGTGAATAAAGAATGTGTTCTTCCCTTGCCTTCCCTCATGTCTGATGGAGCAGCACATCTTCCAGGGTGGCAGTGGCGAGGTGGAGGTCAGGCACGATCTCCTCGACTGCCACATAAGCATCTGCTCGCCGCAGGTGACCACCGCGACCCAGACACCCCCCTCCCCAACCCCCCCCACCATCCCTCAACCTCCCGACCCCTAACTCCTGACACCTGGAAAGGAAGCGCAAAGCCTTCGATAAAAACGCAAACAAATTAATTCACCACGCCGTTTATTTGTTCATTTAACCCATCCAGATTTACTGTTTGATTGGCAGTTTTTTATCATTTGAAAATCTCGTAGCGCGGATTATATTGTAATTATTATACTTAGAAGTGCTGTAAGTCGCTGGTCAAACCGTTGACGCCTGTCGACACGAACGCCCAATCGCCGGTTTCTCTCTGCCTACTCTCCCCCTGCCCGACAGGTGGCCGAGCTCTTCACAGATAATTTCGACTACCAGACGAGGGATGATTTCGTCCGCGGGATCCTTGTCAACGAAGAGGTGTGTGCTCCCTGGCTTTGTCCGACGCGATACGGAGCGGTGCTTTGGCCCAACGAGCTTTGGTTGGCCCAAAAGGACTTGCGCTTGCAGTCCATCAGAGCTGCATGGTTGGAATTAAATCGCTGAATGAAACAGCTTGGCAATTTATTTTTTTGCCGAGCTAAAACTCCAGTAACCGGTGCAGGACTCCTATCCGCCCGCACCAACATTGGCGCTTGGTGACTGACGTGCGGTCAACAGAACTTGTGACGTCCCTCGCAGTGGCGGTGTGGTCAGAAAACACCGACAGTGGAGAGATGAATTGAACTCGGTTTACATTCGAAATGTAACCGTTGGGCTCTCCTCGTGGTTCGACAAATTGTCATAATTTTGGATCGCGATTTGATTCAACAGGCGGTAGTAGTTTTTTTTTCTATTGCGATAAAGAAAGGGTCTTAGTTGGCTGTAGGGTTTGTGCAAACCAATTACAGCAGATTCGAATTGTAAATAACTCATCCTCATACACGGTTCGATGCTTGCCTAACAGTCGATACGAATCGACGCATCGGCTACACGGTGTCAACCACACCTGCCGAAGCTCCCCCGTGCAGGCCTTAATACCTGCTCGCCGACATCATTCACCTTGACGCCCGAAACAGAGATGTGGTGACATTGCGGATCATCGTCCTGGGTGGTATCCGGTGGTAAATAATTATTTGTTTTCGATGCAGTGCCCTCTGCGCCGGGGCATCCCTTGACCGCTTGACATGACACCTCGTCTTGCGTCCGCGTCAGATTCTCGGGAACCAGATCCACATGGTGTGCCTGCGCGACTCGTACGCGGCGCGCGCGTCCAGCCTCTACGCCTACCACGCCGTGAGCTGCGACATCGTGCGCCGCTGGCCCTGCCCCTTCACGCCAGAAGTGATGGTGCCGTCGGCGGGATGCGGGTAGGTGTAATGAGAACATGGGATTTCCACAACGTGTGCGAGTCCTGACCCACCGACAGGGATGAGTGCCATCCCCATTTCTTAAATGCTTTCATCCTTGCCGATCTCGTCAAGGAGCGTAAACCATAAATTTCGATTTAAAGCTTTCGTGACTGCAGAGATTCATCTTCTTGGTTCTTTCGGTAAAGTCACGTAGAAGGGAAGTAATAAAATGATAAAAATAAAACATAATAAAATAAAAAGCGTAAACCATCACGCAAATTCTATTTATCCTCGCAGCGGCTTTTGGCTGGCCATCGAACAAAGACGTTCCCCGCGTCGCGACGCTTTCGGATGTGCTTCTGCGACCGTCTGGAACGCTCTTCCTTCCGAAATTAGGAAGCCACTGGAGCCATGCACTTTTAAATTTAGATTAAAAACGAATTACTTTAGAACCGCTTTTTGTGTTTAGTTTGTTGTCCTTCCCCCAACACCTCCAATTCACGCAGTTGGCTACGTACGGTGTAAAAGAAGTTCAACATACCTACATTGTAGCATGTTAGCATTAACACACAATTTGTGATGTTCGGCCCTCATTAAGGAAAAAATCCCTCCAGCTCATACTTAAATGCCCTACGTTGTGAATCGCAATCATCGTTGACGTTGATTTTTTTCTTCCGGCCGCCCCGCGTAGGGACGGCTACGCACTGGCGCGCCACAACGTGTACCGTGCACCCGGCGTGTCGCTGGGGCCCGGCAGCCTCGTCGAGGGTGACTCGGTGATCGGACAGGACACGACGATCGGCGCCGGCTGCCACATCACACGCACCGTCATCGGCCGCAGATGCAGCATCGGTAACGACGCGCTATCGTCTTCTCGCGTTTATAGTTAACGTCACTGTGACGACAAGTTGAGGTGTTTTGACGACAGGAACGGGATCGTAGTCTTCATCTGCCGTCCTTGCCCGGGTCTTTTTGTGTGTGCCTGTGCAAGTTGCCCGTGTCTGCCTGTTTATTTGCACGTGTGTGTCAATGTGTCCGTGTATCCCCCATGTGCGTGTAGACCCATAGCCATGTACACACCTCTGCTGTGTGTTTTACACGTTTGCCTGTCCACGTGCACATGTGCCCATGCGCTCAGGTCCGTATGTTGCCGTGTGCCCGTGTTTGTGCCCGTGTTTGTGCCCGTGTGAAATTCGCTCCTGACCCGTACGTGTGTATGTCCAACAGCTGGCGTGATTGTGTCTCGTTTGTTTACCCGTGTCTGTGTGTGCAGTACTTGCGCCAGCAGTATCAGCCTGCATAGCTTTCCGACGCGTTTTCGGGTCGCGCCTTGCGTTGTCCGGCACGACGTCCCGGACGTTTCGCCCCGCGTGCTGGGAGCTTCTTCAGGAATCGAAGTCCTGTGCAGCGCAACCGCGACAGGACCTTACGCAGCTAACGCGGGGTAACCTCTGTCTCTGCGCCAGGCAGCAACGTGCGCCTGGAAGACGCGGTCTTGTGGGACGACGTGACGATCGCCGACGGCGTCGTGGTGTGTGGCTCCCTCGTGTGTAGCGGCGCCTCCATCCGGCAAAACGTGCGCGTGCTTCCACGCTGTGTCATCTCCTATGGGGTGAGCAGCAACCCGGGGGGGGGGGGGGGCATACAAACACTCGGAGGAACCGAGTGGGAAGGAAAAGTACGACGATGCCATTCTCTAGGAACAGGTGATCTCTGTCTCTGTGGTCCGTCTGCCGGTCCGCGTAGACGGTGGTGGGCCCCGATGTCTCCCTGCCCGAGGGGACGGCCGTCTCCTTGCATGTCCCACGCGATGCCGACGACGACGATGACTACGACGAGTTCAGCGAGGAGGAATCGTCTGACCAGGTCAAGGCACCATCCAAGGACAAAGGTCACCGTGACGTACATGTGACATTACACGGTGTTGGCCAGCGATGTGTGCGGCTCTACGATGTGGCACGCTCGTGTGAATACAACATGACATTCCCTGCTCAATGTAATGTAAGATTACACGCAAACTTGACTTGTGTTTTTTTTAACAATTCTTTATTTCGGTTGGACTAATGGTGTCTTCTTCTTGGTTCTTTTGGTAAAGTCACGTAAAAAGGGAAATAATAAAATAATAAAATTAAAACATAATAAAAAATAATTCTCACGACGTTTCGGCCACAACGCAAGCAGCCGTCCTCAGGTGAAGAACAGGTCTGTCGGAAAGTCACGAAAGCTTTAAATCGAAATTTAATGGTGTCTTGTCATCAGACGAAGAATGAATTTGGATCCCTCGCAGAGCAGTGCATCTGTTCGTCTTAGGGAGCGGCCCAAAGAAGGGGATTTCGCAGAGCTCCCTCTCAGATCCCTTCAAGCGATATCTGGCCCACACAGTAGGGGTATAGCACTTTCCCCACGCACACCGTGACCGCCGTTGTGTGCTACTAAACATGTGTGTGAGCACACACGTGATGAACATAACTCTCAGTGGGATGTGTGCGAGTCCGACCAATGCATCCCCACGCAGCGTCGCTCACGGCTGGCTCGGATATCCCTCGTCAATGATGTTAGCCGTTGCCGGCAATCGCAGTGTTCATCGCACATCATCCTAACCACTGCGGCACTGACTGACAACATGAAGTCGCAGATGAATATTTCAGTGTGTCCTATGTGATAGCACTCCATGAATCTTGTCTGCTCTGTCCTCCTCTCCTGCCCTCACCCCACCCAGGCTACAATCCAGCGGAGGTGGGGTCGGAGGGCAAAGGCTACGTCTGGAACCTGATTAGCCGGGGCGAAACCAAGGAGGATGATGCGGACCCGCTCGCGGACGACGTGTGGGGTCCGTGACGTCCGTCGGGAGTTGTTCACTCGACGTTAAAATGGGACGGGCGCTTCGCTCGGCTCGCACGGCTCGGTTCAGCGCCTCATTTGCAATGGTCACCTGGGGTATTAGTCTGCTAGTAGGTGATGATTGCCATGCATAATCCAAAGTGAAAAGATTTGCGGGTAATTTTCAAATTTGGATGGTGATGCTCTTGCGAATGATATTAACATCCCTTGTGAAGCAGACGGCGTATATCATTTTGGTCATAACACCCGCAGTAAAAATTGGTTATAATCCAGTGGATGCTCGTGTGTGTGTGTTTCTTAATGTGCGTGTGTGTGCGCGCTCATTCAGGCCTGTCCCTGGAGGAGGTGCCAGAGGAGGAGAGTGAGGAGGAGAGTGAGGATGAGTCTGGAGGTGACGTGTGTGATGGGAAAATGTCTCCACCGCCAGACGACACAAAGAGTAACTTCACGCACGATCTCGCAAACACACCCACACACACTCCCACGCGCAAGCGTGCTCGCACATGGCCTCTCAAACACGTGCTCACACACACCATACATACGCGTTCAAGAACACATTAACCCAAGTTCGCACACACTTACGTATACGCACAATACACAAAGACAACAATCCCCCGTATAGTCTTAACAGAATGTTGGGGCATGTGCTGTTAGCGAGCACCTGTTAAGGCCAGGCCGGCACACGAGGTGTTGGGTGTCCAGCATCATGCCCGGCTGCCTTTGTCTCCCCAATGCTGATGTTTACAAACCACACGAGGTACTCGACCTAGGAGAGTCCGAGGACCAGTTCAGATATTCATTACCGTTAATGTTAGATGTGAGTTCGAATCGATTCAGGTTGCTGGGTTCCTAGCGCAGTGCGCAAACCACTGCACTACCACTCCCCAGATGCGTGCACGCGCACACATTCCCACACATACCCCCATGCACTCTCACACAGGCACAAAGACATGTTAACACGCACACATATGCCGCACACACACGAAACATAGTTTTGAGACTCGATGGGGCTTGCATTGATAAGCGACATCACTATCATTAACATAAATATCACAAACAGAACGTCGTTGATTCCAATGAAAAGAAAGCCAACGCCGCTATACCATGAAACCAATGCAGTGAGTGAGCAGCGTTGTGATTCGCTATGTTTGCAGTGTTCTACAACGAGGTGCTTGACAGCCTGCAGCGGGGGGCCGAGGAGAACGTGTCATGCGACAACCTCGTACTGGAAATCAACTCGTCCAAGTGAGTCTCGTTGATTGTGTGTCAGTCGCCGCGAATCGCCCCCACGCCACACCCCAATATCAACACGTCTCAGAAGCTAATAGTATCGTTATATCTATTCTTTTGTTATTTTACCAGGTAAGGCCCACTGAGCTATACAGCTGTTTTTTCAGAAGCGACCTGCTCACAAATGATAGCTCAACGAAGCGGCTTTTCACGTGGAAATGTATAGCCGCTAAATATTCTAAAACGCGTGATTCTGAACGTAGAGGGAAAAACCGGAGGACCCGGAGAAAATTCCACGTGACCATTTCGAGTTGAGCCCGAATAGTGCTTAGATGGGTGACCATGCACGCGGCTGCAGGGCTGTGCTATGTCGTGGGCAAGCAAGAGGTCAATGCAGCAAAATGTATACATCCGGAACGCAGCACTCTGTTGACTCAGTGGAAGAGGCACTGTCAAAGCCACAAGGCCGTAATAAAAATCTCATGTATTCTCTTTTGTACTACAATCTCACCGTGAATTCAGTGTTTTTAAAAATGTTTTTTTAACCATCACGGTTGATGAGCAAAAGGCCCAAATAAAACAGCAAGCCTCCAGCAACAAATTTCACTATTGAGAGTGAAATAGATTAGAGTTAATACGTTTCTTGGATTGAGCAAGGTAATTGTAAGGACTTGGAGAAACAAGACGATGGGAGGGGAATTCCAGAGTTGAGCAGTGCACGGAAAGAAGCAGAAAGAAAAGCGTTTTGACCTGTAGTGTAGTAGCACCCTGCAGTTGCCTATACAATCTGGCTTGCATGCTGGTCACCCATCCAAGCTCAAACCTGCTTTGCTCCCGAGATCCGACAGATGACATTGGACCCATTCCGGGTAATTTTGGTCGTGGGCAAACTGCATCAACATCTCTAGATTGTCGACCCCAGTTTTCCCAGGGGCACATTGCACGTGTGGTGTAATAGCGCCGGCTGTTGGACAGCGGCGGCAGCCGTGGTGGACAGACGGTGCGTGAGCACGCCGCTGAGCGTGAGCACGGTGAGTTGGCAGGGCGGAGGAACTGGGGCAAGGGTCACGGTGGACCCCATCTGGAGGCCCCTGGAACCTTCTAGCGGGTTCGAGATGGGAGGCGCGGACAGGGCGGAGCCAGGCCGCGCTGGGAGCATAAAAGGAGGCGAGAGTGGGGGGCTCGGGGCTGCCGGTTCTGGGAGTGGATTCGTCTCGTCGTCGCTGTCGTCTCGTCACCGTCGTCGTCGCTCAACGTCTCCGCTAGATGTTGCGCTACGAAGGAGAGTAGTTGGCTATCTCGGTTAGCGCCGTCAGTGTTAGACGGGCTAGTGTTGTGTCCAGGCTAGGCTGAGCTACAGTGGAGAGTGTGCGATCGAGACCGTGGAAGTTGTTAATAAAGGAGGTGCCTCCTAGAAACTCTGTCTCTGAATCGTTGACACTACACGTGTAACTGACCTATTGCGCACTTACCTTTACCCTCAGGTACGCGTACAATGTGAGCCTCAGGGACGTGATGCAGGCGCTGACCCGCGGAGCGGTGGATGTGGTGCTGGGGCGCACGAGCAAGATGGTGCAAGCGTCGGAGTTCATGAAAGCCCTCAAACCTGTAAGTTCTCTACCGCCCTCCTGACGTTGCCACCTTGACATTTGTGAATTTACCCTGTGCACTCTGTGCATGTATGTTGTGGGGAGCTGCAGCGCAGCAGTTGGCACGCTGCCCTACGAACCCAACGATCCTTGTTCGATTCTCGCTCAAGGCCAACACCAGTGGCGATTAACTAAACCGGTCCTGGGCCATGCCGGCCTTCATAGACGCTTGCTAACGGCACTTGCCCCAATAGTCTGTTAAAAGGCTATACAGGGGATCTTTGGTGTGTGTGTCTGTGTGTTCGTGACCGTGCACCCATGCGTCTACGTATGCTTGTTATATTGCATGTGTGTGTGTATATATTTACGTGTGCAATGAGTGTGTATACGAACGTGTGTGCGAATCCGTTCGCCGCTGCCGCCACTGCCTTCCCCCCCCTTCCCCCAGCTGCTGGTGCAGTGGACGCCGCTGTTCCGTAACTACGTGAAGCGTCTGAGCGACCACATGGATGTGCTGGCCGTGCTGGAGGAAGCGGCGTTCGCTCTCCCGCAGGTGCACGCCGCCCTCGCCACGGTGAGCCCCGGGGACGTGATGCAGGCGCCGGCTCACGGAGCTTCTCGCCGTGGCGCTGGGGCTCGCGGGGAAGTCTGTGCACGGAGCTGCATTGCCTTCTGGTTGCTGAACGAATACATTACAAGGCCACACTCGTTATGCGCAAAATACTTGTCACAAATGAAACGCACAACTTGCTGATCTCGTCAAGGAACCTAAAACATCACGCGAACTCTGGTCATCCACGCGGCAGCGGCTTTTGGCTAGCCCATCGAACGACGAGACGGACACTGCATGACGCTCGCTTTCGGATGCGCTTCTGCGTCCGTCTGTAATACTCTTCCGATATCAGGAAGCCACTGGTAGCTATGCACTTTTAAATCTAGATTAAAAATAATTTCTTTAAAACTGCTTTTTGTGTTACGTTTTTGGTGTCCTTCACCCGTGCTTCCGATCAGCATGTTTGGCTACTTACGGTGCGAAAGAAGTTCTGGTGTCGTAGGCTTGGGCTGCGAAGCAGTCAAGAAAAATACGGTTCAGAAATGGGTTGTTGAGGCTTCTCTGCACAAAGCTCTGTGTGCTCTTTCCTGGTACTGCTGTTTCCAAGCACATTTCAAAAATTGGGATTTTTGGAATTGGCCAAATTTACGAACAATGCAGGCTCTTTAAGGCTTCCCTGGGTAATTGAAATTAGGCACCGCTGCGTCGCTTGCAAAAAGAGGACATTATTCTCAACGTGCTCTCGCCTGGCTTTAATGCGAAGACGCGAAGTCGCATTGCAAGCGCGGGTTACGGCACGCGACGCGTTGAAACAACGCAGCCCTTGGCAGTGTTCGGAACCCCCTAAGCTCGCTTTACTCTCGCACCCGCAACATCCCTTCCCTCCCGCCCACCTCGTTCACAGATCCTGATGACGATGTACGAAGAGGAGGTGCTGGAGGAGGAAGCCATCATGAGGTGGTTCACCCAGACTGATTGCTCGGAGAAGGCCCGGCAGTTGCGGCAGTTGCCTTCGGTGAGTGTGGTGCCCGTGGGACATGCCAGCCCCAACTCCTGCCTGCTCATCAGCCTGCCAACCTGCCCACCTACCCATTTGTGTTCACTCATTTAATTTGGGCTTATGAAGCAATTGGCATCTAATGCTGAGTGAAAAATAAAATATTTAAAAAAACTTTTTTTTTAAACACGCTTTAATGAAATGTACCGTATGAGTAATGGCAGAACTCCACGACTCTAGGAAGTGGCCCCGAAGCTTGCCATAACGTAAGGGACCGTGGTGATTTACAGACAACGTGAGTTGAGCGTGGACAATTAGACCCGTAAAAAAATTTGTTTAAAAATATCTATTTTTTATTTTTTTATAATAGAATATAGTATTGTCGTCAGTATGTCATACCTATACCAAGTTTGCAGTCGATACGACATTGGGAAGACGGTTGAAATTGAGTTACAAGATTTGAGGATACGACAACAGACGGAGTGAGTTAAATATTAGCGTGTAAAAAGGCCTTTGTCGTGACCTGAGAAGGCTCCGTAAGGGCATATATGTATGTCATAACATGACTGATACTAATAATACAAGTAAAATATTAACTATAGGTAGTTTTGTCAATGTCTTTCAAACTCCAGTTCTAGTAACCGACGATGTTACACCTTTCAAATTTCATCAGTCTTTCCCATTCGAATCCAAATTAAGTCCATACAAGCTGCATACGGCTGATGATTGCTAAAAAAAAGTCCCACGTGACATAGAGACACCTGCTCTGAATGAAGATTGAGAATTTCGTGATTAAGACGGAGGTTGAATCTGTCGTCTCTACATCACACGGTGTGTGTTAACCAATCATAAGGCATGTGCTGCGTGTAATGCCAATTTGTGTTTAAATGGGGACAGTTGATGAAATGCTGAGAGAGGTATCATTGTGGATCATGAGGAATTGAGTCTGGGGAAACCCTGATTTAAGCGATGATGATGCATAGGATGAAACGGTAAGATATGGAGGCCTGCGTTGTAATTGATGGCAATGTAAACCTTTCCTGTGCAGATCCAGAAGTTTGTCCAGTGGCTACGAGAAGCTGACGAGGAGTCGAGCGACGAGAATTAATTATCAATCGGTAGCACGTCAAAGTGTCAAGGGACAATGGAACTCATCTTCACCAGGCCCTCCAACTCTGCACGGCATGGGCCAACCCATGCAACACGCGTGGATTGGAGCGGCCAAGCCTGCCCTCTTAATTTTGACACATTTTTTAAAAAAACAAATGCGCTTCATCCCTTTGGCAGATGTTTTAATGATTCGCGATGTTGCTGCCTGTAGCGATGGTTAATATAGTAATAAAGAACTTTTGGAGAGTTGTGGCCAAACACTTAAAAGTCAGTGTCGTGTACTGATTTCTACTAAGTGGTGAGATCTTTCTGGCTTTGCATGGTGCAATCTTACGTGCGCTATTCTGCAAATACAGGCTCGAAATATGCTCCAAATTTGTGGCTTCAGAAACAAGGATTTCGGGCTCCCAACCCTTATAAATCCAGGTTTTGTCATCCAAACTCCAGATTACTAACTCCAGGAATCTAAACCAGTTGTTGCCAAACTCCCTGACCCGACAAACCACGTACAAACCGTGGAATCCAGCCAACAGCTACAAGACACGTGGTCCACGGACCGGTTTGAGCATGCTGGTTGGCTCTGGAGTTTTGAATAAAAAAACTATCTTCTGGAGCAGTTGTGTCTGGCTCTGCTGTCTAGGAGAAAAGTACCCTTGGCTGCTCTGGCCTCGGAAGATTTTTCCTGCTTCAAATCAAATTCCGTTATCTCTTTCGAGCGGCACTTTGAACGGCCCGCGATGCACATGCGTCCTTGGGAACCGTGTTTTCGCAACGCCTGATAACGATCGTAATCCAGGCTGGAAACAAACTGGCTCCAGTTACCGCTCGCACCCAGGGCATTGCGCCTACAATATCTTCACAATCATTCGCAATCTCCCTCCGCCGGTTAAAAAAAAAATTCTAATGCCCATAGTGGATCACCGTGTTTACCATTCAGTGCCACGGGTGGAGACAATTATCCCAGAGGCGTCCTGTCACTAGAGTGGTTGATTCTTAAAGGGACGCGTTTCATCCATCTCTTATTTACAACTAGAACCACCGGTGATGGGCGTGAGCTGTTCCCCACGGTGCCATAAAGTTTCTGAGTGCCTCTGAAGGTCGTTTCAGTATTGTAATGTGTTATCGATGGGGGTATCTGCGTGCATTGTGCCTCTTTTCCCACAATTCATAACAAAGTGTGGTACTCTAAAAATAAATTTGGCTTCACATTCTGAGTACGATCCCTCCTTTTGGACATTATTTTTGACAAACGAGGCAATCCTGGAATAACATTTCAACGTAAGGGTTTTAAGCGATGACGTGCGGCCGCGTAGCGCAGAGGTTTTCTGTTTGGATTGCACTTTGTCAATGTGTCGAGCGGATCAATGTCGCACTGCCTACACAGCGAATAAACAAACGTAAAGAGCAAAAGCTGTTGTGTTCTCAATGTGACGGAAGTGGTGGCGCAGTGATTAGAACAGCGCAACATACGAACGACTAACTGAGTAAGTCACCGCATTTTTTATTTTTATTACACATTCAACTAAAGCAGGGGTGGGGAATGTCCGGCCCGCGGGTCGTATAAGGCCCGCGAAATCATTTGGTGTGTCCCTGCCAAGGCAACCGCAGGCGGGACTCGAAATTCAATAAATCTAGGAGCAAACCTGGAAACGCAGTTGCGAGTAGCAACATCGTCAATACCAGCTAACATCACACGCCTCGCCAAAGAGAAGCAGTTCCAGCCATCGCATTAGGGGGTGAGTTAATTAAATGTTTGACCAAATATAACAAGCATATTTTTAAGTTGATAATTTTATATGGCCCGCGAATGATGTTATAAATATCCAAATGGCCCTTGGCAGAAACAAGTTTCCCCACCCCTGAACTAAAGGATTCTCTCCATTTTGCTCATCCATTGCTCCCCTAGTTCAATCAACAACAACGAGGCACATGCGGGACATTTCGTAAGAGGGCCACAACTGGAAATATGAAGGATAAAAATGGAAGGGAAGAGAGGATGAAGATTTAAATGAAATTTGTTAGTGGGACAATATAAGCGAATACTTGGGGCAGTAGTCGCCACAATAGGTGATGATGTGGCACAGGTGATTTTTTTTTCTCGTTGCAGAGGTTAACGGTTCAGATCCAGCGGCAGCACTCATCAATGCTGCGGGTGTAAACAACTGAAATAATAAGCGCGTCGGTGGCCAGTAAAGATCCCGTGATGCAAGAGTTGGCTATTGTCGGCATCATGGAAGATTACACTGCAAGCTACTCCAACTAGATTGGAAGCTTTCGTGACTGCAGGAATTACTCTTTGGTTTAGAGGCCGACAGAAATTCTGGTTCGGCGCCGAAAGTTGGCAAATGGCCACTTTCGGCATATTTTTGGTTTTGGCCCAAAGTCAACGAAAGTAAATTTTTAACTTTCGGTCTGGTTTCGGTTTCGGCTGAAACTGATATTGACTTTCGATCGTCAACCGAAGATCTATTTTTAAAATATAACGCTAGTGCTAAGTCTATCAGCCGGTCAGTCGGCGCTAGGCAATCCTATGCGATAGGCTGCACACACACACACGTCCAGCAGCTTGCCAGCGAGGTTACAGCCGCAACCACGGTCTGGGGCCGTCCATAAATGACGTCACGCACCTAGGGGGGGGCAGCGACTGTGTAGCGATTCGCACGCTGCGTTACGAACCCGGCGGCCCGAATTCGATTCCCGCTCACGGCCGGTGACGATTATTTTAACTGGTCCAGGGCCTCCCCTAGGTCGACTCAGCCTCAAACGAGTAAGTGGTGTGGTGTGTCAACATCGCCACTGGGGAGACAAAGGCGGGCGGCCGTGGTGAATCCAAGTCCCGGGGGAAGCCGGGTAGTAAAGTTAATACAGTATTTCATAAATCTTGTGTTCGGTAACTTCGGTTATATGCCTTTCTGTTTCGATTTCGGACGAAAGCCAATTTTTTACTTTCAGTCTGGTTTTGGTTTCGCCCGAAATTAAGTCAGCCTCTAACTTGGTTCTTTCGGTAAAGTAACGTAGAAAATTTAATAATAATAGAATACGACGTTTCGATTTCAACGCAAGCAACCATCACAGGTACGAATGAATGAGAAAACAAACATAGTAAACTTGGAAATATAATGCAATACAACACAGACTAACACAACAGTCAACACCCACCTGGTTGATGACGTTCTTCCAAAGATTGCTAAATTTGAGAGAGTGTGTCTGTCTATGTTGTCTGTGTTTTGTCTCTCAAATTTAGAAATCTTTGGAAGAACTTAATCAACCAGGTGGGTGTTTACTGTTGTGTTAGTCTGTGTTGTATTGCATTACATTTCGAAGTTTACTACATTTGTTTTCTCATTCATTCTTACCTGATGATGGTTGCTTGTGTTGCAATCGAAACGTCGTATTCTATTATTATTTGATTGAATTTTCTACGCGACTTTATCGAAAGAACCAAAGTGCAAGCTGATCGTTTGGACTATACAGCACCGAAACAAAACAGTCTTCTTTTTTTTCCGATTTAAAGCTTTCGTGACTGCAGGGATTCATCTTCTTGATTCTTTCGGTAAAGTCACGTAGAAGGGAAATAATAAAATAATAAAAATAAAACATGATAAAATAATTCTCACGACGTTTCGGCCACAACGCAAGCAGCCGTCCTCAGGTGAAGAACAGGTCTGTCGGAAAGTCAGCGTCTGAATGAACACCCCCAGGCTTGGCAGCGTATATTTAAGCTAGGTTGGAGGGGGAAGAGCGCCTTGACAAAGGAATTTGCATATCAAGAGGACAGCAGCAGAGGTTCGTGTAAATGCGATTGGTATTACCTTAGAGTCGAGGCATCTCTTCAGAAAGGTGAGAGACTCGATTAGCTGAGCCTTCTTATCCCGGAGTTTGTTGAAAGATCTTAAAGTTTTGTGGAATCCCACCCCGTAGTGGCGGTTAAATTTCGATTTAAAACAGTCTTCGCCACATGTTGCAAAAGCTTGGCAGGAACCCTCCTCGACAATGTGCCATGAGACTCGGTAGGACTTTGTCAGCACGCAGAATGAGAGACCATGAACATCTCAAAAGGTGAGCGACAGCTTCTGTCATGGACATCCACCCCGAGTGATGAGGATGGCACGATAAGCCACTTTGTTGAGCTATCATTTGTGGCCAGGTAGCTTCTGAAAAAGAAGTAAAAAAAACAAGTCGATCTAGAAAGATTTTTACTTAAAACTTTCGTGACTGCACGAATTCATATTCTCTTTTGGTTCGTTCGGTAAAGTCACGTAGATATTTTTAACATTATTTTCTACCGACGTAACTTTACCGAAATAACCAAATAATATAAATCTATGTAGCTCAGTTGTCTGGTATGATGGGGATGGTTGAGTTGTATTTGTGTTTGTACTGTTTGTTGTTGTAACATGTTTTACCAGTCCCTTACTGGACATCTGTGAAAAAAAAGCTTCATAGCTCATCGGATTCCTCCAGTATAAATACATATGCTGATTCTGATATAGAATCAGCATTGGTGTCGGCACCTTCCCCCACACCCCCCGCGAAATGACTCGTGTGGATGTACAAGTGGACCATTGTGGAATGTTTACAAATGCCTTTTGTTTAAAGTCGCACCATAAGCCAGCCACATACATGCCCCAGTTGAACAAAACCTGTGCGTGGGTCATCAGCTATTATTCTGACTCATCAGCAGAACAGGGGCTGGTGAAGGGGCGATGCTAACACGATCATTTACGCGAAACTGTCGTAATTATTTTGTTCACACCGCATGCTGTAAAGCACATACAATCCACTGCTGGATGAGGGCCTCCTCAGTGCTGTTGTTAATGTGACCATAATTCGCAATGCTCTTGGCTCGGTGTGGGTTGATGAATCGAGTCATTGAAGGTGGGGGGGGGGG
>CM025657.2:3534530-3556151 GCA_014621495.2 Entosphenus tridentatus
CATGTGTAGCTGCTGCATGTGTAGCTGCTGCATGTGTAGCTGCTGCACGCGTAGCTGCTGCACGCGTAGCTGCTGCACGCGTAGCTGCTGCACGCGTAGCTGCTGCACGCGTAGCTGCTGCACGCGTAGCGACTTTTGCTACGAGGATAATCCGGCACTGGTTAGCGCACCGCGCCACAAACCCGGCCGCAGCGGCGAGCGATATCCGTACGGGTCGTGCACGCCCCGCCCCCCCCCTAGGTCGACTCAGCCATAAGTAAGTACTGTGTGCGGCGTGCAACGAATCAGCGCTGGAGAGACAAAGGCGGCCGAAGGAGCGCAGTGCCGTCCACACCGTCACCCCGTTGTGTGCTGTAGCGGCCTCCCTAACAGCGCTTTCTGCGGCAGTCTGTACAAAGGCTATACGGGGGAATGTGTGGTGGTGGTGTGTGTGTGTACGTGCGGGAGGGGGGGGCTAGTTGAATGGGCATTCGTTGATGAGTGTCACCTTACTCGGCTCACAAAGACGGTGATTGCATTGGGCACAATGACATCCTTTCACGTTCCTCTGCGACCCATTCAAGTCCCGACTCATTAAAGAAAACCAAGTCGGGTTTTCATGGGCAGATCCCCCATCCGTTCCTTCTTATAGCCGGACCCCCCCCAACCCCCCTCCCATCCCTCTCTGCTCCAGCGGCCTCAGGGGAGGTTGGGGGAGGTGAGGGAGGTGAGGTGGGGGAGGTGGGATGGGGGAGGTGAGGGAGGTGAGGTGGAGGGAGGTGAGGGGGGGGAGGTGAGGGGGGGGGGGGGGAGGGGGGGGGGGCGGGGGGGGGAGGTCTCAGTAACAAAACCGCCGAGCGAGTAATTAGTTCGTCAGCAAAGCTGGCTCTTCACGAGCCGAGGATTCTCAAACGTGGCAATTCCGCAGTCGTGTGATTTTTAATAACGACAATGTATGTGTATGTATATATATGAATTATGGTCGAAAATAAATCACGCAAAAACGCCAAGCGGCCAGCCATATACAGCACCTTTGCAGGCAGCGCTGAATTTCAGCCTGAAAAATCCTGAACGCCGTTGTAGAAATAATTTTGGCACCTAATCATATCCACATCAGCTATTTTAGTTTTCTAATTATCGCTTCTGTATCGCTGCTATCGTGGTGACTGTGAACGTCGCTCGTCGACGACTCGTCCACGCTGCGTTCAACCACCACCGTACAACACGCAGACTCAGAATCTTTCTTTATATCCGGGAAGAAATCAGATCAGCTATTAAGCTTGTTTTTCATCAATTGCCCAGTCGTTTTCACAGATGCCCAGTAGCACTGGTGGAGTTGGGGGGGGGCATTGCCCCCACCCACACTGGATGCCTTCATTCATATATTTTCAGTCGTTTACAAAATGAGATTAAACGTAAATAAACTAATCACATGCATCCGCGATTCCTCATGTGAAGGACAAAGCGACCCCCTGCGCCCCCCAAATATAGAAGTCAAACTCAACCTACGTCAAAGTAGCCTCACACGTGACCATGAGTCTCACACGTGACCAGTGGCCTCACACGTGACCGTGAGTCTCACACGTGACCAGGAGTCTCACACGTGACCAGTAGTCTCTTATCACGTGTACAAGAACACGGGGTAAACCGTATGGGTTGACAGCGATGGCACTTTGAATCAATGCCGCTGGCTTGTGATTGGACGGAACGGCGTTCAGAGATCCCCCCCCCACCAGATAAATAGGTGGCGACAGGAGGAGTCTGAGCGTCACGTGTCCACAGGTGTGCACGTGATACTCACGTAGCTCCAGGTGTGCTATGGAGCTGCTGCTGCTGATGTGTGTGATCATGGCGCTGGTGTCTGCAGGTAATGTTATTGTTGTTTGCGGGACTTTACGATCCATGTGTTGCCAACCGTGTGTACAGTGCCTCTACTGGCGCCTGCTATATCAATGTGTAATTAAATTAAAGTTGAGCATTTTAAAAAAATGTTACCAGGTAGGGTCCACTGAGCTTCATAACTCTTTTTTGAGAAGCGACGTGGCCACAGATGATAGCTCAACGAAGTGGCTTATCACGTGGACATTTATTGCAGCCTAAATACTCTTAAACGCGTGATGTTGATTCGAAACGTGGAGGGGAAAAACCGGAGGACCCGGAGAAAAATCCACGGGACCACGGGTAGAGAGATACACGCAAACTCCAAATATACAGCAGGCATCAGGATCGGGATAAAACCCACGATCCTCCTGCATACCAGGCGAGGGAGTTAACATCTCGCCACCGCGGTACCCCAATTGTTTTGCCACCTCTGTTGGACACGTTGGAAAGTAAAACAGATTCACACGCAGGTTGATTCCACTGTTCAACCCACTTGCTGTACTGCCGTTGTTGGCCTCCTCGCAGCGCGGCGGGGTTGGTACTCGGGTTTCACTGAACTCGATGCTCTCATGATGGTCCACCAACCCCTCTTTAACGAGGCGAGCCCGGGTATTACAATCTCAGCAATTATAAAATCCATCAATGGATGAAGTTCTTTCCACCCCGTGTCGGTTATGGGTTTTTGCTGTTGTGACCATACTTCACCACACCGCTGATCAGTGCGGGTTGATGAACGGGTAGGGCAGCGATGGTTTTGATTTTGCTCGCCATCTGATGTTAAAGAGCCGTGGCTGGGGAACGGGTTTGGGTGGTCCAGGTTCTTAGGCGCAGCGTGGTGAACACGACCACCACCGCTACCACCCCCATCATGCTCCGTAATCCCATACACCTTTTAAAGCTAAGGGCGCAATTAGTGAATGCAAAATTAAGTTAAAAACGATGGCCTGATCTCACGAGCTATGGGGGCAGTCTTGAGCCAGCGTTGGGAATTCCAGATTTTCCATGGTGGCAGCAGTCCGTCTATAGGACGATGACTGCTCGAAAATAATTCCCACCATTATTATCATCATCATCACCACCACCATCTTACATAGCCACGATCTATCCACTGCACATGGCCGTGAATTAAATATTACAGGTAGGAACAATATGTTCCACACTGCCCACCAGGGATTTTTTGTCTGTCTGTCGTGCATAAATATATATATAATATAAACAGCTCTTTGATTCAATTTAACACGTAGGCTTTTGCGACCAATATTATTCATAATATAGGTTTCTGGATCAGATCGCGTTATTTATAAATGTGTCGTAACCCTCCACCACCCGACACGGCCAAACAGTAAAAAAAGTGTCACGTTTTTCAAAGGACAAAATAATTGACTTCTTTAGCCCACCGGTGTGCTGAAGAGAGAATCAACAGCCTCCCGCTCGTCCTGCACGCCGCTCGCACCCGGCGCCGCCACCGCCGGCCGTTGAGCGTGAACCGGAATTCGCGCCGCCACCCCCCCCCCCCCCCCACGGCGCGCCCGGAGCCGCTCGGTGTCGGCGTCTAGCCGGGGTTCCGAGGCGCGCCGCCGCTCCCCCTCCTCCACGTGGAGGCGCCGCAAGTGCTCCGCCGCCGCTCGCAGCTCCGGCCGCTTCATTGTCAGACACCGACGACGACGCTGCGCGATGGCGCCGTCTGGCCGCCTGCGCCCGGAGCCGCTCCCTGTTGTCCTGGAGGCGGACTTCGGGGGCGCGCCGCCGGTCGCGGCAACACGACGCAGCGCTCCACCGCCAGACACCGACGACGAGGGGTCGAGAGCCCCAGGTGGTGTCCCTGTAGATGAGGCGCTGGGTAGCGGGCTCCCACGATGGTATCCTGAAGCTGCACGACGGGGTGGTTTGCGTCCCCCTCGCCGAGCCCGTCCGCCATGGCCTCGTCTGTGGCCTCCTGCCAACTCCTCTTCGTCGTGTCGTCGAGCTCCTCATCGCGGTCTCTTTTTTCTCCGCACTTCTGCCTTGATCCTCTCCTCTCACTGGTGTGTATGTCGATGATTTGGCTGTACATTTCCACGTGATAAGCCGCTTCGTTTGGCTATCGTTTGTGGCCAGGTCGCTTCTGAGAATGAAGCGAATAGCCCAGTGGGGCCTTACCTTGTAAAACAAAAAGTTTTGTTAAAAATTCTTTTTTTTTAATAATTCTCTTACCTCTCCTATATTTTGCATTCTGGACATCTGTCAAAAAGAGCTTCATGACTCCATCGGATTCCTCCTCCAGCACAAATGAATATTCTGATTCTGATTTTTAACTTTCTTCGCGCACCCGCATGTAGCCGCAACCGTGCTGATCGGAAATCTGCCCCCCCCCCCCTGGTGGCCCCCCCCCCCCTCCCTCAGCTGGCTGCTCGGCAAGAAGACACGCGGTGCGCCCCGTGAGCCGCATCGTGGGGGGCTTTGAGGTGGTCCCGCACTCGCTGCCCTTCCAGGTGTCGCTCCTCTACCGGGGGTCCCACATTTGCGGAGGAGCACTCATCGCGCCCTCCTGGGTCCTGACCGCCGCACACTGCTACAAGGAGTACACGCCTCCCCCCCCCCACTGCCCCCCTCTCTTTCTCTCTAAATTGTCTCAAGCCCTCTTGTAAATCCGCGAGACTTTTGTGTTGTTAGGGTGAGCGGCGGTGCAAGGGTTTTAGCGCGCCGTGCCACGAAGCCCGATTCCCGCTCGCGGCCAACACCGGCGACGATTATCTGAACCGGTCCTGGGACTCCCCGAGGTCGACTCGGCCTCAAATGGCTAACCTGGTGGCGATGTGTAAAATATCGCCACCAGGTTGCATTCGACTGATATTGCTTGGGCTGTCGTCTCTGCGAACGGTTGCTTGCAAAGAGACACGGGCATTCTAGCGACCTGCTCGGCGATTTGTAATGACATGGTTTGTGAACTATGATTTGCTCGTTTCAATCCTCGTGTGGGTGGGTTTGGTGGAGCTAACCAGTTATATATATATTATATAGTATAATAGCGTGTCGAACTAGGGCCCGTATGGTTAAGGGGAGTGAAGTCCGTGCCTGGTAACATCTGGGGGCTCGCCAGAATTTATTCCAGCAAGCCCCGACTCTGTTGCTGATCCAGACCCTGCAAGTCGAAACCGGTCCGTGGCTTTCTTGCACTGAATTAAAACGCTGCTGATGAGACACTGCATGTCGAAACCGGCCCGGGGCTTTCTTGCACTGAATGCTGCTGAGATTGCACACTCCCAGAAGGCCGTATGGCCCAATGTTTTGAGTCAGAAATACTTTAATATTTTAATGTGGCGAGACGTACTTAGACCTTTTTCCCTCTTGCCTATTGTTATCCGGAACAACAAAAAAACCGCTGGGCGTTGTTTCTACACAACTACTTGCTCAGATGTGGACAAAGCTGTCGCCAGGCGATTTCAGCAGCGATGTGATTTGGCGCAGACCCCGTCTCTCGCGTGTGGAACCCGGCTTGCAGCATTGGATGAGCCAAGGCACTAAATTGGTTCCCTTTGCTCCCCCCCCCCTGCCCTCTCGTCTTCTGCCAATCAGCGTGACCCTGCTGAAGGTGGCGCTGGGCGTGCACAGGCGCTCGGAGCACGAGGGCACGGAGCAGGTGCGGCTCGTGAACCTGGCGGTGAAGCACCAGGCCTACAACGAGGTCACCATGGACAACGACCTCCTGCTGCTCAAGGTGCCTCGTGCGTGCGGATGCTTCGGTGGAGGACGCTTGCACGCGGGCGCTGCCCTCCTTTGTGGTACTCAGTGAATGTGCTGACCGTTGGGCCAACGTTGGTATGTGGTTTGGTGCCGTTGTTGGACCAAATTTGGAGCAACGTGTTGGGTAGCCCCGCAGCACCTGTGCCGTCGCCGCCTCGGTTCCACGATGCCATAATCCATCTCACTCCCGCGAGCGTCCGGTGTTTCCTCGTTCCATCTCTGTGATGGGCACTCCTTCCGAACACGTGCTCTCCCTCCCTTTGGCTGCCATTCCGTCCCGAACCAGCCACACGTTCTAGCGCTCTCCCCTTCAGCGGAGGCCCTTGCTCCAGCAGTGGCGTGAGCTTGCAATTGCAGGGCTCCACCTTTTACCTCTTATGTATTTTAAATCCTGAACGAGACACTTGTTCTCCCGCCCCGCCCCGCCACCAACCCCCATTACTCCGTCCACCTTCCCCCCCCCTCGCAGCTCAAAAGCCCGGCACAGGTGACGAGGGGCGTGGTGGGGCTGGTGGCCCTCTCGGAGAGGGCCGTGGCCCCGGGCACGTCGTGCTTCGTGTCCGGCTGGGGCATCACGGCCGAGGGCAACTACATCCTGTCCGACCAGCTCATGGCCGTCGCCGTGCCTGTTGTGGAGCAGGGGCTGTGCAGTTCCTACTACAGCGGGCAGGTCACCGACGGCATGCTGTGCGCTGGCATCGAAGAGGGTGGCAAGGACTCGTGTCAGGTGCGCCCACCTGCCCGTATGTCCGCGTTAGCGGGGTACTGGTAGCGTAGCACGGTTGGTTATGTACGGTGCGAAAGAGGTTCAACGTACATACGCACATGCTCTACAAGCCTGGCGTACCCCCCCACCACCACCACTACCACCTCCCCCCTTATGAGTTCGATTCCCGCTTGTGGTCAACACCGGTAATGAATATCTGCATTGGTCCTGAGCCTCTCTCCGAGGTCAACTCTGCCTCAGATCCATACCCGGTGTGATGTGTAAACATTGCCACGAGGGAGACAAATGCGGCTCGCCTTCATAGGTACTTGCAGTACTTTCCCCAGGAGCCTATTAAGGTTATACGGTGGATCTTTGTCTTTTGGTGAGTTTGCCTGACGCAGGTGCATATTTTACCCGTGGCATTTGCACGAATGAGATAAAAAAAAAGATTATTCCGCGACCCAATGTACACATCTTGAGCGTAATAATCGATGCGAGGTGGACATCGTTACACCCCCCCCCGCCACCCCGGGTCGACCACTCCGCCCCTTGCCTTCCCTCATCCGTCGTTCCCCTGTGTGTGTGTGTGCGCGCGCGCGCGTGTCGCCTCTTACCCTGTGTTCCCCCCTCTTCGACCTCAGGGTGATTCGGGGGGCCCGTTGATATGCAACGACAAGCTCGCGGGGGTGGTGTCGTGGGGGGAGGGCTGCGCACGGCCACACTTCTTCGGGGTCTACGCCAACGTGTCGCGGTACACCTCGTGGATCCGGAAGACGATGGCGACTGCCCGCGACTCCCGGCCTTGTGACCACCGGCGCCCGTGACTAACCGGCCGTGTGACGGCCGCCGCCTGGGCACGTTGATATCGTCTCGTCCGTCATGCTTCGGTCATTCGTGGGCAGTTGGCCAGTCACGCTGTCCAGGGTCATTGTTGAATAAAATAAATATATATTTTGCTCACGAATTTTTATGTTCCTGGATGAACAAAATTAATACCGTCCCCCGCACCGTATCAACTTGGGACCACGTGGGCCCGTGTGTCCCGTCTGCGCACGGTACTTTGGCCGTGCAACTTTTCTGTTGCACCATATCCAGCCCAAGGCGTCAGAACTTCTGTGGTGATGCTCACTTGAACTTGCACCGTGCCACGTATTCGCTCCCTCGAAAAGCAAGAACAACTCCGGGAGGCTTGAGGAGGGACCACAGACAAGCGGGGAAAGGCAGCCACGTTGTGAGCTAGCGCCAAATAACCCTTCCCCCCCCCCCCTCAAGCTCTGTGGTCCTCTATATATAAAGATGCTTTGCGCCAATTAGTAGGAGGAAATAAACGTGTGTGGGAGGGAGCGACGCTATCCAATGCAGATGGAAGAGGTGGAGGCCACATTTGCTCCTGGCGAGTGAGGGTATTTCACCGCCTCGACGCCCACGGGAAGGGAGTTTCACAACTTTTGCCCGATCTACCAACCCTGGCTGCCTCCACACTTCTGTGTGATCCACACAGCGTTGTACACAACTACAATTTGCAGCGTGGGACATAACACAAGCACAGGACTTGTATTTTTTTTCATTTTAAATCTAATTTATTGCAGTGTTTAGCCATAAAGTGGTATGATATATGTAAAAAAAATCTGTTTCTATTCATTGCGCACGTGTTTAATGTAATTGGTGTGTGCATTAGACTTCGTTTTTTAACGTAGATTTTTCGTTGCATTCACAGCTGGGTTGGACCATTTGGTTTGCCGCGGTCCCAGGAGGCCCTCATCAATCAGCCCGGCTCGCTCGCTGGAGTCTCACTCCACAGTATTCCCTCGTTATTCGCGACCTTGGTATCCGCGATTTTGGCTATCCGCGAATCACCCCTGGAACTCAACACGACTGCTGCATCGAGAGAGAGAAAGTGATGAGAGAGAATGTGGTGAGAGATAAGGTGATTGGATGAAATGAGAGAGCCTATTTACGTATTTATTTAAGGTAACGCATTAAAAAGTTAGGCTTTCGTAGGCCATTGTCATCTGCAAGATATCCCTCGCGAATAACGAGGGAATGGTCCATTTCAGTGGTGTTATTGACTGGGCCTGACTTGTAAGCTTACGAACTCTAACCAACCCCAGACATCTGATGTCCTACAAATGCACTTTGTATATTAAAGTTTTAGAAGCAGAGTAATGCGGGACATCTCAACGCGAACAATTCACATTTAAACAAATCTCAAACGTCGCCAAAATTTAGATCGGGAATCTGTCTCTTCATCCACGGCATCATCTTTGCCACGTTCGTGTAAAAGCTGCTCTTGATGTTCTTCCCACATTGCTGCGCCACTCCCCCAGCCACGATGCCAACCTGTTGTGGAACGAACACATCCTCGGTTTCACACGCAGGGGGCTTTCGCGAACAATATTATCTGGAGAGGTTTATTTTTAGGTAAATATAAATGTGTCGTTAAACCTGCCACCACCCCGATATTGCCAATTTAGAAAGATTTGTGGCTATCAAATTTAAGCCAAATGTGGCTGACACATTTATATTTATTTGCGATCTAAACCAAAAAAACGTATTATGTAAACACAACCTCAAAGACATTTCGTGGACATCCCATAACGTTATATGACGGTGGAGTGCGTTTGCTGCTCGACTTTGTTTAAAAAGAATACCAAAGTAATAATTAATTTCCCATCCCATTCCAATAGGCCTCCTGAATTCACTACTGTAACAGTACAAATGTGGTTTTCAGTTTGGTGTCCTATAAAAAAAAAAGGCATTTTGAAAGATATTTCCAGCAGTTAGCCTTGATAGCAAATCGAGATGTGTCATTGCAATAAAAAAACTGAAACTTCTCTTTTCCAAATGCATATTGAATTGCACCGTAACACCCAGGCTAAATATTAAAAAACAGGGCTAACATATTAGTACTTGAATTTCTATTGCACCCATAACTCAACATCTTTAAGGGATAATTTTTACCATCTGATTCCGCTCCCCCTGCCGTTCTGCTGGCAACTGCCCCCACGTGGCAAGAGGCGACCACAACACTGGCCTGCAAGTGGGAATTCAGTCTGCCACGAGCGAAGGTGATGTTGCGATGTTGCTACTGGTTAATCCAATTAAGTAACTTGCAAGCCATTTTTTTCTAATTTGGCAAATTTGGATCATGACGCAGGCACCACGTGACCTGTTTTTTTGTGTCTTTGTCACCGGATCTCTTAATCTCCATTGTAAAGCAGAGGACGCCCCCTAAGACAATCCGGCAATGCCCAGGTGTGTTTTGAAATCACCTGAATCCATCTTCTGTTTTTTTGTAAAACAAGAGGGCCTCCGGAATCACCTGCACACAACGGAGTGGAGGGGGGGGGAATGGAGGGATTTACATTTCATGCCGTTGTCTTTTCTCTCCCCCATTTCATGGCAACTGTGCTGTTGGTGTCATGCTGCTAGACGCACGTCTGCTGAGACCTCGCGCAGAGTGATGCATTGTGCTTTTGGGGAATGATCTGTGGTAGGAGATGTCGCAACAACGAATTCGGAGATCTATTTCTCTGACATTTTTATTTGCCTCCGATGCTTGGGTATGTCTGTTGAACTTATTTCGCAGTGTACGTAGCCAATCGTGCTAAGCGGAGGTGCGGGGGAAGGACCACAAACTAAACACAAATCAGTTCTATAGAAATAAGTGTTTAATCTAGATGATGATTTAAAAGTACATCGCTCCAGTGGCTTCCTAATATCGGAAGGAAGAGTGTTTTAGATGTCCGCACAAGAGTGTCTGAAAGCGTTCGATACGGTGACTGCCGTTGTTCAATGGTTAGCCCAAAGGCACTGCGAGGATGACCGGAGTTCGCGTGATGGTTTCTGCTCCTTGGTGAGATCAGCAAGGTATTGTGGTTCATTTGTGGCAAGCACTTTGTGTGTAAAGAGTGCGACCTTTGGGATGATGAAGAGGAATATGTCTTTGCATGGCGGTCAAAACGAATATTTCAACGCGGACTTCAGAGGACCTAAAACGTAGCTCTATGTGAAGACTAAATATAATGAATCTTAGGCTTTGCTTGCCTTAACAAATACTGCTGAATAATATTGCTCTGGTAAGCCACATGGGCTGATGGACTTACAACAAAAATCTAGTTCAAGTAATGTCGAGAAAAAACATAGTAAAATGTATGAAAGTTTATTTTTTAACGAAAGCTCTGATGGCTTTAACGCAGCCAAATGCATACCTCGGCACGTGTCTGCTGTTGCGTTCCATGCACACAGCATGTTCTCTGTGATATGTTTCTCTGCTTTCTCTTCGGTGACGTTAAATCTGGCCATTATGTCTTTCAGGCAAACTTCCTTTTTCTGGAAAACAAAGTACACGTGACATTCAGTAGGAATGCAACAATTTGCACTCCATTATAATTGCAGGGACGCCTCTACTTATGAACATTCGACTTACGAACTTGCAGAGATACGAACAAACCTGCCCATATGTCCAGTTGCCTGTTCGGACCGAGAGTCGTAAGTTCGCCCGCCACGCAATAGATGGTGGTGGCGGCATCTACATCTGCAGGAGATGATACAACGTTGAAGCCCATTCCCCGTGTTTGGAATCGACAGGGGTAAATTTGACTTACGGACAATTCGACTTACGAGCAGACCTCTGGAACCTAACTCGTTCGTAAGTAGAGGAGTCCCTGTGGACGATTTCTCACATTTGGACTAGGGAATGTGGCTTTGCTCTTCCACGCCGGCCAGACATCTCGGAAGAGGTAGGACGACCAGAGGTCGCAAACGGGTTTTGATTCCTTACCCGTACCCGTACCCGGCCGCACCAGGGTCGCAAATGGGTACCCGTACCCGGCTGTACGGGTACCCGTTCCCTACCCGTACCCTACCCGAAATGAGTGACAAACGGTTACTCACCAGTGACTCACGGCCTACCCGTACCCGTACCCAGCCGGGTACGGGTAGCCAGGTATCGGGTAGGGTACGGGTATCAGGTACCCGGTTGCGACCTCTGAGGACTACCCACATTTGACCCCGCCACACGCCACCTGCCAGTTGACCGCTTGGCTGTCACTCACCGCATATTGCACGGTAGCTTGCTGAAGCTGCTGGGCGTGCTTTTTATCACCCTCCAGAAGGCCAAATCCTGTGACTGTAAGTGATGTATTTTTTTTGACATCGATGAGGTTTTTTCCTGAAATAAAAAAACATGTAAACATCTAGGAGAAGCAAGTAAGACAGCTACAAGACCAAACTGAACATTCACATTCTTTGTATGCCTGTGAGACTTGGACGTGTAAAAAAAATACATGACAAGAGTTAAGATGTTAGCACTCGAAATGTATTGCTACAGAAGGATGCTGCATCTCAGCTAGACCCAAAGAGTGATCAACGGTAGAAGAAAAATGTTGCATATCGAAGCCGTGCCGGATTAAGCTAGTGCGCTAACCTTACACACCCAGTCGTTTATAAAAGTTGAAGGCAGTATAGTACTATAGTAATAGAGCAAGTGCAGAATCACTGAACCGGAATTGATAGTTTGAAAGCATTTAGCGCGGGGCCCTTGAAAGTGCGGGGCTTGTAGCATGTGTCGCTACTTGTGCTACTACGATAATCCGGCACTTTAGAAGTCGACCTGGTGCAGGCAGTGGTGAGACGGAAACTGGCATTATTTGAACACGTTGAAATGAACAGGAAAATAACAAAAATTGCTTGCAAAAATGGAAGGAACCGGAAAGGGAGGAATACCTAACAGAGGATGGCTTGACGACATCATCAGAGATTGGTGTCAGAAAGATGTGGCCACTATTTGAGAATATTGGCACGAGACGAGAGGAAAGTTGAAACGGATAACGAAATGTGCAGAGGACACTGACGGGCGATCTGCGTGTGGAACTAATGATGATGTTTCAAAATGCGGAGGTGAAAAAACAAGACGACATTGAGAAAAATCGACATGACCACGGGGAGAATGTGAAAATTCCAAATATTCCAGTGTCAGGGTCGGGATTGAACCCACGACCTCCTTCATACCAGATGAAGGAGATTGCATCTCGCCACTGTGGTTCCCCGACAAACTAAAAGCGGCTCTCATTCTATCTCGATTCTAAAAAGTTGCTAGCCATCTGCTGTTTAATGCAGGCCAGCCGTCTGCTGTTCGACGAAGCTAATATCATCGGCTGACCCTACAACAAACACCTCCAGCACCCGGCAGCTTTAGACAATCGAGGTACAATGGGAGCTGCTCCATTCAGCTACTAAACACGTTCCTTCGGAGTGGGCAGGTAGGAACTTGGTTGGACAGCGCATTCGTGCACGACAGACAAATATGCACGACAGACAGACAAATAATCCCTGGTGGGGAGTGTGGAACCTGTTGTTCCTACCTGTATAAAAGATAACTTGACTTGAGGTAGCCAGGCAGCCAGCCAGGTAGCCAGCCCCCTTAACTATCGGCCCCTCCCCCTTGCTTAGGCCCCTCCCCTGACCCCCCCCCCTCCCTTAGGCCCCTCCCCTGACCAACCCCCATATCCTTAGGCCCCTCCTCTGACCCCCCCTCCCTTCACCACCCCCCCCCCACCCCCTCAGGCCCCTCTCCTGACTCCCCCCTTCCTTAGGCCCCTCCCCTGACCCTCCTCCCTTAGGCACCTCCCCTCTCCATACCCGGCAGTAGGTCTCCACCAATCAAAGAGCTGTTTGTATTATATATTTATTTATGCACGACAGAGAGTCGGACAGACAAAAAATCCCTGGTGGGCAGTGTGGAACATTGTTCCTACCTGTAAAAACCTCCCTTAGCGCGGGCAGCGAAACGTTCCGTGATGTTGTGCCGAACAGTGCTCGGCGCAACACATGAACACGTCGGAGTGCTAATGGGTAATCATTGTTCATGGCAAGACGTACCATGTATGTTGCAGAGCGTTGTCCAATCCTTGTTTGCCGAATTGAGATCCAGGATCGCATTCGTTTCCTTTGTACATGGCAAGCAAATTGGCCTGTGTGAGAATGAAAACGCGTTTAGAAGAACAGAAGTTCGTTGCGACACAGGAAAAAAACCTCGGAATTCCGTTGTCGGGGAACACGATGGGATTAGCCGTCGTTTTGGGCTCTTCGTACGTCACAGGGGTGCCGGTCACCACCTTGCCCAACACTGATGATGACGGGACAGCCCGTGACGTAGGAGGAGGCCCAAACGCGGGTGCTCCAACGTACGCTACGAGCTGACGAACACGCATCACTGTGTGTAACTGATGAGGTGGTATTAGAGAGGGGAGGAGGGGAGAGGGGGAGATATACAGCGTGCTTCAAAAAAATGTGAACACTTCTGGGAATTTGCAACAAGACCGATAGTCCCGTATAAGTGTCAACATTTTATTTGAAGCACCCTGTATACGATAAAAATAATGAGCAATGAATCTGCCGCCGTGAGAAAACTCGTTCCTCCTACATTACGACTGTCGTGGACCCCTTTGATTGGATTGTTGAGGCTTTTTGGATCTTGTTCGGGCTTTGGCGAGTAAACTCCCGAAACATCTTGAAACCTGAAGTGTGCGTGAGATTTCTCGAGACCAGGGGGGTAGAGGCAACCTGCAGCTCTGGAGCTGCATGCGGCTCTTTAAGGACCGCTTTGTGACTCCCGATATTGCAAAGTTAAAACAAGAAAAAAAAACCCAGCCCCCTCTTAATTATTATTTTTAAACGGCGAACGTCTAAAAGCCCAACAGTGATTTGTAATGCGGCATTACAAATGCGGCATTACAAATCACTGTGCGTGTGCCGTTTTTATAATAGCGATTACAAAAAGTATATCTGGTTCGACGTTATTCATGCAGAGCCGTCTTTGATTCACACGCATTGCGGCTCCTTAAACGTTTAGTTTGGTTTGAGCGAATTCGAACACATTGATTGGCTCTCCTTGTTCATCTTTGGTTGCCAGAGCCCTGCTCTAGACCGACCAAAAGTTGTACAACAACCCAAGCACTTTCCAAAGACACGTTCATTCCCAGTTGCGATAGCTCACAACCCACCATGAATTGACCACGTAGTTACTTCTGTTCCGAGTGTAACACGTTAGTTGTCGACGCCGCATCGGCCGTGATGCACGAGCACTCGTAACAAACTTATCATTTGTCAATAACACCGTGGCCTTAAAAATGAACGTGTATGTGGTGATGTTGTTGCGGGCAAGGACCCCTTCTTCCTAGCACCACCAAATCGAGAGTACAGATCAAGGCCGTAGCCATGGAGTCAACATTGGGGGGGATCAAATCTTACAGGTAGTCTGGGGGTCCCAACCCAAAAAATATCTAAATTTGAAGACTAATTTCCTGCCTAAAATATAAAAAAATTCACTAACACATGGGATGGACTTTTTATTTATTTTTTACAATAATGTCTAATAGTGTATTGTATTACATTGCTCTGTTTTTACTTTTTTACCATTTCTTGTATCATTGTATGTAATGGCAGAGATTAGGGATTAATAAAGTAAAACCATAACCACAATCATATAAACAGAAATCTACGCATTGATTTATATGAAGACACTTCCAGATATTGTGGCCAAGGTTTAGCAAATTGTTGCTTTTTATTTACATAGCATAGCAATTATTTTTTTAATAGCAATATATTGAGGGGGACATTTTGAGCATATTTGAATATTGGGGGGGATAATTACGGCCTTGGTACAGATAGTGGATAACAGTTAGATACTGCACTGTTTATCGTGAGGTCTGATGAGAATTAACATGTACAAACATTGTGACGAATAGTTTTAATTTGGAATGTAATTAGTTACCTATTCGTAGAGAGAGAGAGTAGCAGACAAACCCTTCAATGGTCACACATGTATTACAACAAACTAATTTGTATTAAAAGTAAAACATTCTAAAATGTTGCCGACACAATGCATTCTGGGTAACCCTGTTGCAGTGTGGTCTCTTTATCTAGTTAACACAAAATTATAATTTGCATGATCCTCAAGTAAAACGTTATTACACACTTCACACGCCTGCTGAACACGTTCCATGTGATGGAGAGAACGCTGATTCAAATGACGATACGTACCTTCGTATGTGTGGACATGTGTGACCCATGTAACGTATAAAATGTTCATTCAAATGAATGCCCTTGCATTTAGCTTTGATACAAAAAAACGATGTATCATGGAGTATAGTGAGAATTAAACATTGGAACACCCAACGTTAGCAAATGTATACGATACATTTGTACAGGCACCGAGCTGAACCACGTGGGAAATTTAATATCTGAGCAGCCGGACCCTATGCAAGAATGAGATTTCTGGCTTCGAAGAAGACAAGCAATATCTGTTTTTAATGACGAACTGCTTACCGATATGTATATCCAAATGTTAGACGCTTGCTAAGTTTAATAAGGGCGATGTCATTATCCAGATTTTCGATTTGTACATGAGCGTCTGGGTTCCTGTTGTAGCCTTCGTGGATTATAATTTGTTTTGGAGAAATTTTATCTCCTCCAAGTTTGTTACTTGATCCTAAAAGCAAGAAACATGTATGCGTTAATTCATGTGCACATTAACTTATGACAATTAGGATAAGGAGTTAAACTTATAGTGTTTACATGGCTCAGCAACACAATGTCTTGCGACATCGTGTCAACGACGCCAATCCCTGCTGCAACTTTCCAAGTTGGGCCCGCAGTGCGACACAAAATGTGTTCGCACAATTGCACCATGACACCTCCTCTTTTTCGAAATAGCAGCACAGGATCTTTAACGTCCACTTTGAAGCAGATGGCGTGTGTCTATGTTCAACACGTCTGCGGTATCCCTACGTATGTTTAACGCCTTTGGTACCGTGCGTAACCAACCGTGCTAAAAAGCGGAGGTGCAGGCGGAAGGACAACAAACTAAACATAACAAAAAACATTTACAAGGGTGACCGCTAGGCTAGAACTGCAATGCCCCTGTAACAATAGTCCGTGTTGCCACCCGAAAGCCACGGTAATCCTGTGATGAAGGCTTTGCTTTCACAGTACCTATCACAACGTCAATCGATCCCTTCCACCATTCGTCGTCAGTGATGGCGAATTCGTCGAAGCAATGGGCAGCAGTGAGGATCCACTGCTCGGCAATGATGGAGCCTCCACAAAATGCTGGTTTTACGTGATCATTTGAGATGTGCACCTGAAAAGAAAAGTAAAGTAAAATTCGTTGGTTCTTTCGGTAAAGTCACGTAGATACAAAAGAATAAAATATATATTTTTTAAATGATAAAATAAAAAAGAATTAATAAAAAAACTCACGACGTTTTCATCGCAACACAAGCGGACGTCATCAGGCACCTAAACTAATTTATTTTATTTCTACGCGACTTTACCGAAAGAACCAAAGAGTATTTAATGCATTCATTACACTTTATTAAATCCTTTATATTAAGTTCACTTGCTTGCTTGCGCGCTTACGACCGTGCAAATCTTTCGGTCGTTTTTTAACCCACTTCCCGTGATCCAATCGAGCTGACATTTTGCACACAGACTCGTTGCGTGTGACAATTTATTTTCGTGAATTTTTTTTTCCAAAATTGTACACTTTTTAGGCAATTTTTTTTTTTTATTACCAATTGCTTAATGGTGGCAGGCAATCATCTGACCCATAGGTGGCAGCCATCTCAAGCCAGAGGACGAGAGGACTCTAGCCGCCACGCAATTAAAGGATTTATAGTGAAAAACTTTGTTTTTACGGGTTAATTTTTACACCACCTACATTCACCATAATTTTCACTCGTAAGGTGCCTTTCACGATGCCTAAAGGTGCCGTGGGCGAAAGGAGAAAGGTAAAAAAAGAAATAACCGGGTTGCGAAACACTAACCAGAGCAGGAATAAAACTAATTTGGAGATAAAGCTTTTAAGAAAAAAAAGTATCTAAAAAAAAGTAGCATTTCAGTCGGGAATTTTAAAAACAACAACACCGACAGACGTGTACCTCCACAGAGAGACAGTCCACGAACACGTTTGGAAAGGTGCGCACGTACCCTCATACTAATCTGCGCTTGCCATGGCCACAGCTCAATTTTAGTGGGATCGCCTCCTGCGATCCGAGCACGCGGTACCCTGAAGGTGCCTGATGTACCGCACTGCGTAAACAGCTTCTCATCTGCAGCGCAGGCAATAAGGAACACCACACGCTTTTATTTCACTCACTCTGTCAGTTGCTGTTGTCGTTGTTGTTGTTGTATCCTCAAATCTTGTAACTCAATTTTAACCCACTTCCCAATGTGGTATCGACTGCAAACTTGGTATACTTATGTCATATCTCCAACGCACGAGCAGAAATCGTGGCTGACAAACCCCTGCGAGGCAGTAGAGGCTACTGCTAATCTTAAGCAGGCGGAGGCCTGCCATCGGTGTGAACGCACGACCATGCAAACTCAAAATGTACGAGCGTCAGGATCGGGATCGAACCCACGACCTCCTGTATACCATGAGAGGTAGTTAACATCTCGCCCAACCTCCATTGCCACCCGATTGGCTCGTGCCTGATAGCCTCACCCCTGTCGGAGTTGTCAGGAGCCATCTGCAGCAAGGCTCATCCCCGATTGGCCAAATCTTTGGAAGAATTCCATAACACTTACCCCCCCCCTTCTTGATTGAAAGACTCCACAAGCCCAAGCTGATTCCCTCACCCAGTTACCAAACTCAACACGGATCCCTCTCCCGTACCGATCTCTCTCCACATGGAGAAACATTTCGACCAACACAGGGGTTGCTTCAAAAAAATGTTAACACATCCGAGAAGTTGCAACAATACTGTAAGAAGTGCGCCTCCCGGCTCTGGAGACCACCTGGTGAAGATTCCAGGCACGCGTTGACAATGACGGCGAACAAGTGGAGACTCTTTGAAGCTATTAACATACATTTGTTATCATGTTACAGCGTATTGTCCCTTCTTTTGCCATTAAAAACGATTGTCCCATGTACGTGTTAACATATTTTTGAAGCAGCCTGTATTTCAATGTTTCTCGCAGCCCACGCACTTTGATATCCCCGTTACAATGAAACTCGCCCGATTGCAACGATTTAGGAAATATTAACCCGTGCGTGGATTCGACTGCGCGATATTGAAACAAAGTGAGCATCACCTGCTTGCAGCATTTTTTCAAAAACATCGTTCAGATCATCGTAATCTCTGAGAATGAAGGAATGCTGCTCGTTGGGTTTCTGCGACGCAATAGTTTCGATCTCGTCCTTGTAGACGTCTCCCATGCCAAAGACATAAACGTCTAGACAAACGCAAAAAAAGATACACACATGCAGAAGAGTCACTCGAGAAAGGCGACCTGATGGAATGAATCGAATGGGCAGGTTGAAGTTCTGTAAGAACACATTCCTGCGGTGGGAGCTGTTAGGAACGTTGGGTTGCTCAGTCAATGGCCAGGGTCAACGGCGGCGTGTATTGCGCAAATATGCCCGACTGTGAGGGCGGGCACAAGCCGGCGTGAGTAGGTTAAACGTTGAGTTTTATAAGGGCACCACGGGGTGACCAACCCCTTCCCAACCAGCCCCACCCCCCACCCAGCCCCACCCTCCCCACCCAGCCCCACCCTCCTCACCCAGCCCCTCCCCACCCTCCCCTCCCCACCCAGCCCCACCCTCCCCACCCAGCCCCTCTCCACCCTCCCCTCCCCACCCAGCCCCTCTCTCCCCACCCAGCCCCTCCCTGCACGATGGACGGACGGACACAATAATCTCCTGTGGGCTGGTGTAACCAGGAGGTTCCTACCAGTATAACGTATGCGTTGTTTCTTCCGAGGTGATGGGGGTGTTTTTATTATTGCACGCTTTTATTTAACTAACACTCTGTGTGTTGTATCCTCTACTCTGTCTGTTGTATCCTCAAATCTTGTAACTCAATTTTAACCCACTTTCCAATGTCGTATCGACTGCAAACTTGGTATACGTTTGTCATACTGATGACAATACTATATTCTATCGTTAAAAATATAAAATTTATATTTTTAAGCAATCTTTTGTATATGTTATGTTTCGGCTTGGGTCTGATTGTCTACGCTCAAATGACGTTGGCTATAAATCACCACGGCCCCTTACCTTGTGGCAAGCCTCGGGGCCACTTCCCTTACTCGTATGGTACATTTCATTAAAGCGTGTTTAAAAAAAAGTATTTTAAAATATTACTTATTTTGTGTGTTTTGGGGGTAGGTGTTTGTCTACGTTTGGGCCCTGTACTGTCTTCCAGTACCACCTGATTGTTCGCTTAGAGGTACGTATCCACATTTTGTTTAGCATTATAGGATTGGTTGGTATTGAGTCTTGTTGGATTAATTTGATCAGTATTAATTTGAAATGGCCAAAGGAAATGCAAGGTTTAAATAAGCAATTTAGCCTTTTTTTCTACTTAGCTATGATTTGTACTAAATATTACTCTGACAAGATCAGCCTTACATTCGAGTACCAGGGCCATACCCTAATGGGTGTGTAACTCTTACTGAAATCGAAATTGACAATAGGTTACAGAATTATTAAACGTCTCTTTAATGACGGAAATGCCATCCTATGTTGTTCAGTAATAATAATGAAAACCCAGAAGTATTATAATTGTTCTGCTTTTGGCAGGTTGTGCTCCAACTACCCATGTGTTCTTTAGGGATGTCCAGGTCAATGTTGTCCATCAGGAATTTGCCCGGTGGAGGTCCAACATTGGATCTTCCTTCAAACACGAAATAAATGAGAAGGGGAGGGGGAAGGTGGGGGGAGGGGGGGGAAGACACAATCAGAAACCACTTATTTTATGTTTAGCATTATTGTACTTATATACCCAGGAGAGCCTTGCTGAATCTCAAAACTATTTCTTCAGGAAGGTCCTGGACACGTTTTTACAGGGGGGGGGGGGGGTGCAAGTTAGTTTTCAACATTGGGATGTCCAGTACCAGTTACATAGCGGTTATTTCAATCTATGCGAGAAAAACAGAGAAGCTGTAGGGGATCAATGCAGAACAGGGGAAGAACAATGGAAAACTCTGATAAGAACACAGACAAAAACAACAGACCAAGGAGGACCTGTTTTGCTACGATGCGTGAGTGTTACCACCGTGCCACCCGCCACCCCATAATGACTCTGCATGTTCACAATAGTTTGAAATTACAAACACAAAACGGATGCGGAGTAAATTGCACGCCACGGGGCAGTTAAACCAGTTTAAAAGTGTAGAGAGTTGATAGTGTTAGTTCAGTCATCATTGCACGCACATTACATTTAGTTTTGCACTTAATTTCCTAAACGGCAGCTCTGAGAGTGAAAATATCAGTTTGATTGTCATGCAACGAACAATATTCTCATCACATGCAGAGCGAGTGGAAAAGTGATGCCTCCTGCTATGTTGAAGACATCTCAAGAGAGGCATTAGAGCTGTATTTTATCCGCTTTGGTGGGCTGGCTTATAAACACAACGGGCTACGCTTGCTCTTCAGAGATTTGATTGAATTCTCTGTCCCATGATGACATGATGCCAAAAAAGCACAATCAGGATAAAACTGGGACGAACAACAATGACACATATCGCGGACAAAAAAAGTTTGAACTTCTGCATCGGGAGAATTGCAACGTGGGCACGACTTTGTCTGCGAGATGTTCGGTTCAGTGATTTGGAGCCTTGCGCATGAAAAGTTCCTGTTGCTTCTGAGCCAAAGATGTGCAGGTGTGAATGGCGGCTCACCATCTGTGAGAAGTATAATGGCTTGTCTGATATCCTTAAACGTGTTCTGGTTAGCCACTTTATATAAGGCCATTGTATCCAGCACCATCTTCAAAGCCATGGCTGTATTTGTACCCGGAGTATCGTCGAATTCTGTATCATTGTACACCGGAGATGAAAAAAAACAAAGGAAAACATTTTAAGAAATCAGTTTTTTCCTCTCTCAAAATGTTTGTTTGTTCATTCGTTTCTCAGTCCGCTTGTCCTGTTGAGTGTCGCGGGGGCAGCGTGTTGACTCCAGCACATTACTACACCATAAGACAAAGACCCCCCGTATAGCCTTAACATACTCTCTGGTTCTTTCGGTAAAGTCACGTAGGTATAAAATAAAATAAAAAGATAAATCACGACGTTTCGATTGCAACACAAGCAATCATCATCATTAGGTGGGAAAACCACAGCAAGAAAACATTTTGCTGTTGCAATCGAAACGTCGTCATTTCTTTTTGTATTTTATGTTATACCCACGTGACTTTACGGAAAGAATCAGAGAGCATGGATTCCTGCAGTCACGAAAGCTTCAAATCGAGATTAGATCCTTAACAGACTGTTAACAACAACAACCGCCATTCGCCACTAAGTGGCGGTGACGTCACCAC
>CM025657.2:3556551-3575245 GCA_014621495.2 Entosphenus tridentatus
GGAAGCTTGTGTTGCCTCCGAAACGTCGTGATTTTTTATTTTACTTTGATTAATTCTAATTTTATTTTTTACTTATGTGACTTTACCGAAAAAACCTAAGAGTATAAAAATACCATGTTATCTTCGTTGTAAAGATGCCAAGGATAGCTACACACACTCCCAGGCTAGGGCCCAGGTTTCATTAAAGTTGCACAGATCGTATTATACACACGCACCGAAGGACTATAAGACGCACCCCCCCAACACACAGGTTTTGCATTAAAACACAGAGGAAAGAGTACGTCTTATAATCCAGAAAATACGGGGAAAAACCCCCTTACTTAAACCACCAGTATTATTAAATAAATATAATTACAATTCCTTATAAGGGAAACAAATACCAATGAATAACAATTGAATGATTACCAATCTATATAATTACAATACCCTCCCCCTCTTTGCCTCGAATCACTGCACCAGATTGAATTAAATTAAATGATGACGTCACCCTGATGCTGCTCTATTTCACCATTCTTGCCCGATGAAGCTGATTGTAATTACCAGCGAAACGTCGTACTACTCAAATTTTAAAATGCTGTTGATTCTCTCTTCAGCACACCGGTGGGCTAAAGAAGTGAATTATTTTGTCCTTTGAAAAACGTGACACATTTTTTTACTATTTGGCCGTGTCGGGTGGTGGAGGGTTACGACACATTTATAAATAACGCGATCTGACCCAAAAACCTTTATTATGAACCACCAGTATTTGTTTACAAAGCGGGACTTTCCTGATTAGAAGCAGGAGGTTACAGCTGGTTGAGAGAGAGAGCCAGAAAGTGATGGCTTCAGCCGAGTTCGCACTCGACCTCACGGCACAAGGTGACAAGGTGGACAGAGGCAGAGGAGATTCAAGAAACGCGTCCCCGTTCTTTTAACTGCCTCGACGGCCGATTGAACGGGTGACCTCTGGGTGTTCCGACCACAATCATGAATGTGACGCAGTGCTTGCCAAAATGTACACTTACCGCAATAATCCAGTTCATCCAAAATCTTGATCACAGCGTTGGGGTCATTGGACCAACTGTCACGCACCGAAAGCTTTAAGGATGGATTCGTGGCATACATCACGATGCTGTACCTTATATTCCTGACGTACATTCCAATCTAAGGAATTTTAACGGAGACATTCACGAGTCAGGATTAAACAGTTCGCCACCAATAAAACCCGCGCCACGCACGATTCTTACACTCGTGATAGACGCTTCAAATCTGTGTGCGCGGGGAATCGACGATGCTAAATAACACGTGTGTGACATGAGAAACAATTCTATATTTGAAGCTTTCGTGACTGCAAGGATTCATACTCTTAGGTCTTTTCGGTAAAGTCACGTAGGAAATAAATAATACAATAAAGAATAAAGTTAATATAATAATATAAGGAGAAATGTTATTTGTTATATTATTTCTTATATTATTTATATTATTTTGTTTTATTTATTATTATTATTTATTTTTTACCTACGTGACTTTACCGAAAAGACCTAAAAAAATGAGAAGCAAGTCTGAAAAGTGTGCGACAAGCCTTGGCCGGTTGTACAACTCTCCAAAATTACACCTTCAATAAAAAACAAAATTTCCTGCAGAGATGCAAAAACGCAGAAAGATGTTCCTCGTTGAGGGAGATAAAGCAGAGCTATAGAGGAATGAGACGAAGGAGGGAGATAGGAAGAGATGGAGAGCGGAGGGGGGGGGGTGAAAGGGCATGGAACGGAGAGGTAAGAGATAGAGCAAAACGGAAAGAGGACAGTGAGGGAAAGCAACTAGCAGTGATTGAGAGGATTAGGGAAATCGAGATGAGAAAGGGAGAGCTGGGAGGAAAAGAGTGAGGGTGAGAGGTGAGAGAGAGAGAGAAACAGAGAGAGATGGGGGGGGGGGGGGGGGAGTTGGTGCGATACAGGGGAGGGGGGAGAGGAATAGAGAAACAGATAGAAACAGAGACAAAGTGAGGGTTTGAGATAAATTAGGATACTCGGTACAGAGAAGGCACGAGAAAGGTGGAGAGAGACAGGGCTCTGTATACGATTCATTGTTTTACTGGCTGGCTGGCTGGGAGGGACCGAGGGATTTCAAGGGATTTCACATCCAAAGGATTTGTGGGTTGCTAGCTATTGAAAAATATAAAATAAATGAAGTTCAAATGATTGTTTTACTGATTGAACTTTATGGTTAAAAATAAGTTTGGAATAAATAATGTCAATGAACAATTATATTTAGTGCAATACACAAATAATGTTGTTTCAATGTAACACATTTAAATCTGAAAATAGAATAAATACAATACTAAATTGGCTCTAGAAATCCAAAAGTCTGGTATCCTAAGACATGAAAACCGCAACTCATCCTTAAAGTATATAAAAGGTAAAGGCGCGGACCTGCAACTGCTGGCTCATGCCACCTCCGTCAAAAAGGCTTCCACTCGAGCGAGTATTTGGCATACTCTTCCACACTGACCAGATGCGTTGGCAAGAGATGGGCATAAGCACACCTTACCCCTGCCGATTGACGAACACGTGACCTTCCGATCAATTAACTGTGACCTACCCTATGTATACTGTTGGGCGGACAGAGGCAGGGGAATTTAAGAAACGTGTCCTTATTGTTGGAACTGCCGCCCGTGGCGATCGCATTGAGCTGGCCGCCTCTGTCGTGCAAATCTGGTGTGTTGACCGCTAGAAAACTGTGGCGGCTCGTCTAACATACATGTTGTGCGTAAATGGTTCATGAGAGCCCTAATGCAACTTGCGAATCTACACGCATCACGACGGCAAGCAAGGAATGTTGGGCCGACGTTGGTTCCAACGGTTCCAAACCACATGCCGACGTTGGCCTTACGTTTGCACGCTTACCGGGACCAGCGGAAAACAATACTCAAAATGTACTGCATTGAATCACGACCCGCAATCGTGACAAATAATATAATGAAATCGCTGGCGTGCGAATCAAAAGATGCAGACCCATTGTGTCCATGTGTAGTGAGTTCCAGGGAGACTGACGACGAAGTCGAGGCACACACTTTTATTTAACTCAAGACGGTACAATACTTGAAGGGGTAACGGCCCCTTCACCCATACTAGCTGGGAACACCCCTAGCACTATACCCTGACCTACACCCAGTCCTCCTCCGTGGTAAAGCACGGATCCCGGCACCCAGCTAACCCGACCCTGCTCTTGCAAGAGCAGAGGTCCGGAAGCTCTCGGGGCCGCGCCGCTGGCTTGCCCAGCTCGGCCCTGACAAGGGCAGTGAGACAGGGGAGTCCCAGGGCCTATGCTGCAGGTCTTCGGTCTTCACTGGTCAGCTTCTTCCCCAACTGGCCTCGAGCTCTCTCTCACCCCGCCTTATATAGGACTCCCCTCTGAGGGGTGGAGTTATGGGGGATCCCAGAGCCCCCATGGCCCCCCAGGCTCAACGGATGCGGACGTTGGTGTAGACACCTGCGTTTGGGTGCAGACCCCTGTGTTTCCTGTCCGCCCTTCTCCCCGTAATAACCCCTACACATGCACCGTGATTGGGGGTGAGTTGTGTGCGGTGCGTTACCCTGTTGATGAGATCTTTGACAAAATTCAAGCCCGTGTCAAAGTCTTCCTTGCCAACGCTGTAGGAGGCATCAATGACCAGGTAGATGTGCGTGTCGTACAAGCTCGTCAAATTGATGGATCGTGCCATTGATTCTTAAACACACACACACACACGTACAAATCCCAACATATTAAACGGCACAATTTGTCAATGTAAATGCAGGATATGTAATACACTGGTCAGCACACTTTTTCTGGCATAAGGTATTCCAACGCGTTTAAGGTAATTTTGGGGTGCTGATTCCAAATCTGGCATCAGTTTTTGTCTATCACATCAGGTTTTTGAGATATCAAAGATTGCATTTTCAATAAAAACTGCAGAAGAAAAATATGAAATAAATGAGGATATCTACATAAAATGATATTATAAACACACTATCCTAAAAATACAGCACCATATTTTAACACTAAAGCAGTCACTGACTCGCAACAACTTGCAATCCTAAGTGACAGAGTTAATTTCGGGTAAAATCAATGAAAATGGGGTATGCCGATAGCATAAAAATGAGATGTGATAGAGCAAATCTGAGATCAGATTTGGAATCAGCACCCTGAACTTAGTCTAAAACAGCTGCAAAAGTCCAGTGATATTAAGGGCAATTAGGCTACGTATTGCTAAACTCAGGGTTTAATTTGTATTATATCCCCTCTCTTGGGGACGCCCAGGACCAGTTCAGATATTCGCCGCTGATGTTGGTGGACATGAGCGAGAATCGAACTCAGGTGGTCGTGACCGACTTCATGGCACCTGTGCTTGACACCTGGACTGCCACTCCCCACGCTGTAAGACAAAGACAACCCTGATAGTCTTCACACACGTTTGGGACAAGGGCTGTTAGTGAGGACTTATGAAGGCCGGAACGGTACACGAGGGGGTGGGTGGCCGGCACCACGCCCGACCGCCTTTGTCTCCCGAGTGGCGATGTTTACACACCACACCAGGTACTCATTCGAGGCCCAGTCGACTAAAGAGAGGCCCAGAACCGGTTCATAGAATCGTCACTGATGTTGGCCGTGAGTGGGAATCGAACTCGGGTCACCGGGTTCGTAGTGCAGAGCGCTAACAACTGCACCACCGCTTCCCATACTGTTGGACAAACACGCACACACAAATCTATAAACGTACATTTAAAACACAAAGTAAGAGTAATATTTCGTGTGTTGCTTGCAACACTGTACCTGATTGCTCAACACCCATTGACAAAGTGACTTTGCTGAGTGCAAACGACACATCTTCTGGATTGTCATAGCTGTAAATATCTGTGAGGATAGAAAGATCATAAAATTATTAGTGGCGTAAGATATAATAATAATAATAATGATGCAATTTATAACGTGCACAACATTTGACAAACATGAATGACCATGATCATGAGGTATGTCTGCTCAGTGTCATGTCAGGCGCGAGAGGTGGGGCCTTTAAAAGGTGTAGACTGAATATTTGGAATGTCCAGTGTTGATATGTAAACTCCTTTGTCAAGGCTTTCTCCTCCTCCGACCCAGCTTAAAAAGACGCTGCCAAGCTTTGCAGTGTTCATTAGGACGCTGTCTTTCCGACAGCCCTGTTCTTCACCTGAGGACGGCTGATTGCATTGTGGCCGAAACGTCGTGAGAATTTTATCTTATTATGTTTACTTTTATTATTTCATTATTTCCCTTCTACGTGACTTTACCGAAAGAACCAAGAATATGAATCCATGCAGTCACGAAAGCTTTAAATCGAAAAATATCCAGTGGTATTCCAGACGGCCGGGGCTGCTGCCGAGAATCAGCGCCCAGCAGTGATGGTCTTAGTCCTTCGTGTAGAGTGAAGGAGGTTGACAGTTGTGCTGTATGATACTGCGACCATAAAAGCATAGGAGACATGCATAAGATATTCCCTCATACTGGTACTACTGGAAGTGGCCCCGAGGCTTGCCATAAGGTAAGGGGCCGTGGTGATTTATAGCCAAAGTCAGTTGAGTGTGGACAATCAGACCCAAGCCGAAACATAACATATACAAAAGATTGTTTAAAATATATATATATATATGTTTTAATGATAGATACGACATTGGGAAGTGGGTTAAAATTGAGTTACAAGATTTGAGGATACAACAACAGACAGAGTAGAGGATACAACACACGGAGTGTGAGTTACATAAAAGCGTGTAAAACACCCCCATCACCTCGGGAGAAACAACGCATACGTTATACTGGTAGGAATCTCCTGTCGTGCAGGGAGGGGCTGGGTGGGGAGGGAGGGGCTAGGTGGGGAGGGGCTGGGTGGGGAGGGTGGGGCTGGGTGGAATTGCACTGGCGAGAAGGGCAGAGGGAACTCGTGGATTGGCTTCATTATTTCACGCTGCTGGTCGTGATGTAGGCCCACATCGGCTGCCTGCTTTCCTAGATTGTTTAGCGGCCAACTTCAGTCTCCTGCCTCCCCGACTCCTAAATATAGATTTACGGTTACTAAATCCTCGATTATAGTGTCGAAGACTGTCGTTCGGTTTAAGTTTAACGTACGTTTCATCGGGTTTTCAGTCCTCTGTATAGCATGACAACTGTAATTGCCAAGAACATGGAGCACACAAAGGGAGGCACTGTGAATCTATAATGTAAAGATTCAACAATAACCAAGAGGAACCAGCCACGGAATAAAAAAAAACCCCAGACTTCCAAAGAAGGTAAAAATGAGGTCGCAATCAAAGACAAATTTTGATTCCTAATCGAGTACTGGTGTAACACGGGGGGGACCCACAACACCTTCTACCAAAGACTATGATTCCTAATCGAGTACTGGTGCAACACGGGGGGATCCACAACAACAATGAGGTCACACTCTACCAAAGACACATTCTTATTTGTAATTGAGTACTGGTGTAACACCGGGGAGGTCCACAATAACCCACCTTCACAATCCGATGCCTTCCCCGTCCATTCTCCTGTCGACAGGCAGGTGCGCCGGGTGTCCCCGGACATCACCAGCCCCGGGCTGCAGGTGAAGGAGACGACTCCCTCAATGTCGAAGTCCACTCCCATTTTGCGACCTCCGAACGGAACGCCGGGGTTTCGGCAAAATGAACCTGTGTATGACCCCCACAAAAAAAATAAACGAAAACGTTGGATGGCTCAAAAAGGTCCGCACGCACCACCGATTAGCAACGGTTGGCCATGCGTATGGTGCGAAAGAAGTTCAACGTACCGTGCGTGCACATACCTGTCAACCCATCCTGTTCACTCGTGTTGTACAGGAAAATTGAGTTTTCAAGTCCATATGGCATAACAGCCGTTTCAATACGGGCACAATTTAGTTTTGTCTTTGTGTTTCTCCCTTGTGATGGGACTTTGTAGGATGAACGTTGAAATGTATAAGGGGCACGGGGTGACCAGTAAGATCTGAATTGGTCTGTAGTAAGGTAGACACTGATAAGGGGTTGACAGGTATGTGTACGCAACAGGTCAGAGAACCGTTTTGGCATCACCCGAGATCCTGTGACCATGAGCTCAGGACTTAAGCAATGCTATACGTGGCCTAAGCCAAGACGTGTCTTGCCTCCAATTCCATAAGGAAGTTAAGACTGTTAAGCATCGTAAAGTTAGTTGAAAACTTAGGTGTAGCGAGGAGGCGTAAATAATAATAAAAACGCTCCAGAGCGCTTCACTGTGAATGTGCGTCGCGGTTGCCATGCCCAGGCTAAGTGAGCGGGCGAGCTGGTCGACAATTCTGATGCATTTCACAGACGTGGGTGGGCACGTACTCTCGTCGTCGCAGGCGGGAACAGACCCGCTCCACTTGCCATTGGCTTGGCACGTGCGGCTACTAGACCCGTAGAATAAGAAGCCGCTGTAGCACGAGAAGGTGACGGTGTCGCCCACATTGTAGGGGTGCTTGCGCGGGTAATACTCCCCGTTCTCAAACTCCAGTGGCCCCACGCATGTCATCGCTGTCGGCGGGGGAGGGAGGCGAAAAAGGAAATGAGATTGGTGGGTTAGGAACATGGCTGGCATGAGTGGCCGAGTGGCTGGGCCGTGTGTAAGTTAGGCATGCAACTTGAGCCGAGAAAAAGCAGTCGATTAATTGATTCAAACTAAAGTAAATTATCAACTGGATTGTTTGTAATAATAGGGGGTTTCCCCCTTTTTCTGGCGACAAAACTGACACCTTTTGCAAGGAATCATGTTTACATTAACCACAATACATGCAGTCAGAATGCAAACAAAAACAACACTCTGATAATTTATGCATTGTCCTTGAAACTGATTGGTCCACAGCAGAGACAGCTGGTCAAACACCGTATGAGACTAGACTCTAAGGAAAGCTGTCTCTGGTGTGGACCAATCAGTTTCAAGGACAATGCATAAATGATCAGAGTGTTGTTTTTTGTTTGCATTCTGACTGCAAGTATTGTGGTTAACGGAAACATGATTTCTTGCAAAAGGTTTCAGTTTTGTCGCCAGAAAACAGGGGGAAAACCCTATTATTATATTTTGGTACTGGCAAAGTAGGCCTCATGATGTAGATTTTTGTCCTGTGTTGCCACCCAGTCCAGCTCTGGGATGCGGGCAGGGGGGGGGGACAGGAGATCTGGGGTGCATTCAATGGGCAGAGCACCCCAGAGTGATTTTACTGGTAGGAACCTCCTGGTTACACCAGCCCACAGGGGATTATTGTGTCCGTCCGTCCGTCGTGCAGGGAGGGGCTGGGTGGGGAGGGGAGGGTGGGGAGGGGCTGGGTGGGGGGTGGAAGGAGTGAAAGGGGTGGGAAGGGGCTGGTCACCCCGTGGTGCCCTTATAAAACTCAACGTTTAACCTACTCACGCCGGCTTGTGCCCGCCCTCACAGTCGGGCATATTTGCGGAATACACCACGCCGCCGTTGACCCTGGCCATTGACCGAGCAACCCAACGTTCCTACCAGCTTCCTCCGCAGCAGGAATGTGTTCTTTAGCACGACCCGTTGGCAGCCCAGAGGGCATCGTGTCAGGAGCTAACGGTCTGGGGAGCTTGCCTCGCTCAGCGTTGGGCGGGTCCGTCAGTTTGTTTCAAGAGAGAGGGACATTCACTGGTAATGCAGCGGGCCCGTCCACGTTGGTTAGTTCGAATATTTATACGTGAAGACAGAATAGGGAGGGAGAGCGGGGAGAGGTGGGGAGAGATGGAGGGGGGGTTTAAAATGTTTATAAGGAGCAGATAGAAGATTACATTTTCACTTAAAACTTTCGTGACTGCAGGAATTCATACTCTTTGGTTCTTTCGGTAAAGTCACGTAGATAGAATAGAATACAAAATATAAAAAAAACCACGACGTTTCGATCGCAACGCAAGCGGTCGTCATCAGGAAAAGGGGGGGGTGCGATCTAAACGTCGTGGTTTTAATTTTGTATTATTATATTGTATTCTTCTATCTACGTGACTTTACCGAAAGAACGAAAGAATAGGTAGAGGATTGTTAAGGTCTTTTTTTTCAACTCAAAATGTTCTCACTCGTGGGAATGGACCCCACGTGCTCCCTCGTGATGAGCAGCTGCTGGTTATGGATGTCCTCCGAACTTTGAAGAAAACCCGCCGCAACACATATTTTAAAAAAAATAGTAGCAAATAGTTTTACTTGTTATGAATTACAAGGTGGGGGGTGGGGGGGAGCTCAGCCTTCTACAAGACCCCCCCCACCCCCCATCCACCCCCTTCGGGACACTAAAGGGGGGGGTGGGGGGGCATTTGTGCGCGTGCGAATTTACGGCGGCACGATGCTCTCTTCGCTTTCTGGTTGTAGGCGTTGACGAGCGGTGACCAGTTCCCGTTTTTCTGGCAGACGCGCGCGTGGACAGGAAACGGCCGCATGGCGTACGGGCACCTGTACTTGAGCACGCTGCCCACCGCCGGCTCGTCGGGCATGCTGGTGTTGCCCCCCAGGATCGACACCCCTTGCTTGGTGCACTGCGTCTGAGCTGTGGGTGGCAGAACGCGCGCGGTCAGTCGTCGTCGTCGTCGGGTATCATCGCGGCCGCCGTCATTGTCAGCGTCACCTTTGTCAACGATCGCCGTCAATGTCACCGCCGTCAAGAGCGCATCGCGACCCGGTGCCATCGATGCCAACACGCCCTCGTCATCCGTTTGATTCCTTCTGCTGCGCCACGTAGTTATACAGGTAGGAACAATGTTCCACACTGCCCACCAGGGATTTATTGTCTGTCTGTCTGTCGGAGCATAAATAAATATATAACATAAACAGCTCTTTGATTGGTGGAGACCTACTGCCGGGTACGGAGAGGGGAGGGGCCTAAGGGAGGGGGGGTCAGGGGAGGGGCCTAAGGATATGGGGGGTGGTCAGGGGAGGGGCCTAAGGGGGGAGGGGCCTAAGGGAGGGTGGGTAAGGGGAGGTGCCTAAGCAAGGGGGAGGGACCGATAGTTAAGGGGGCTGGCTACCTGGCTGTCTGCCTGGCTACCTCAAGTCAAGTTATCTTTTATACAGGTAGGAACAACAGGTTCCACACTCCCTACCAGGGATTATTTGTCTGTCTGTCGTGCACGAATGCGCTGTGCAACCAAGTTCCTACCTGCCCACTCCGAAGGAACGTGTTTGCAAAGTCGACGCCCGACATTCTATCTTAGTATCTCACCACCGCCACCTTCTTGGCTTAGGGTCTTCCCATTGGTCACCAACATCGAGGTACCACTCCAATGGCTGTCTCAGTAATGCTCCTCCTACACGTGTCCCACCCATTGCAAACTCGTCTTTACAATTACATCTAGAGCAATCGCTTGTTATGTTGAACTACAAAGCTCCAAAAATGCTTACCCTATCCTCCCAACAAAGCCCTGGCATCCTCTGCAAGTGGCAGTTTAATTGTTTTGTTTTCGCCAGCCAAGACAGCCTTTTGAGATGTGCGTCTCATCTTCAAGGGGCTTCTGGCTAGATGGCAGCTGCACTTTGGTGACACTTAAACGTTACAGAGAAAAAAAACAAATACATTGCAAGTTCACGCAACTGCCGTCGGAAGGGCTTCCACTAGAGGGACATCTAGAGAGCCCCCTCCAGAGTGTATTTGGCCTTCTCTTCCACGCTGACCCAGACATCTTGGAGGATGTGGGATTATCCACAATTGGCTCCACCACAACTAACGCTGCCGATCATAGAAAAATCGTGGTTTACCCAGTTATGCCGCTGGGTGAACACACTCCTACTAAATCATGTTTTATTTTACCAGGTAAGGTCCCCTGAGCTATATAGCTATTTTTTAGAAGCGAACTGCCCACGAATGATAGCTCAAGGAAGTGGCTTATCAGCCAAATGCTCTAAACGTGTGTTTTAAAATGTGGAGGGAAAGACCGGAGGACCCGAAGAAAAATCCATGCGACCACGGGCAGAGAGAGACATGAAAACTACAAATATACAGCAGACGTCAGGGTCGGGATCGAACCCACGACCTCCTGTACACCAGGCGAGGTAGTTAACATCTCTTAACCACTGTGATGATGATGAGAGAGAGACGCAGACTCCAAATACACAGCAGGCGTCAGGGTCGGGATCGAACCCACGACCTCCTGTATACCAGGCGAGGTAGTAAACATCTCATAGCCACCGTGATGATGATGAGAGAGAGACGCAGACTCCAAATACACAGCAGGCGTCAGGGTCGGGATCGAACCCACGACCTCCTGTATACCAGGCGAGGTAGTTAACATCTCATAGCCACCGTGCTGATGATGAGAGAGAGACGCAGACTCCAAATACACAGCAGGCATCAGGGTCGGGATCGAACCCACGACCCCCTGTATACCAGCCGAGGTAGTTAACATCTCATAGCCACCATGATGATGATGAGATAGAGAGACGCAGACTCCAAATACACAGCAGGCGTCAGGGTCGGGATCAAACCCACGACCTCCTGTACACCAGGCGAGGTAGTTAACATCTCGCCACCATGGCACCCACAGGCAGGAGAGGGAGATCTCACAAAACTCGCTCCTCTGTTTCAACTGCCGCGCCGGTAGATAGAACCGAAACCGGCAACCTCTCGTCTGCCGTGGCAACCAATTCACACCGCGGTAGCATCTTAAAAACAAAGAAACCCCCCCCCACCCCCACCCAATAAACAAATGTACACGCGTGAAAAGTAATTCGACTTACCGTCGCAGAGCTGCTGATGCGAAGCCCACACAACAATGCTCAGAACCACGACGGTCGACCTCGCGCGGGACATCTCTGCGCCGAGACGAGACCGCACGGGAGAGAGCGTGAAGCCAAGCGGCATCGGCGGGGCGTGCGTGTTGCGATGGCGCGGCGGTGTCTGCTCAGTGTCGCCCGAAACCCAAGCCAGAATGCGTGCCCTCGTGAAGCAACGAGGATGCTGAAATTTGTGCAGATCGTGCCAACCCTGGCACTTATCAAAGTCCAAACGGGAACCAAGGACTTGCGGGGGGGCGGGGGTGTGGGGAGGAACATTTTTTGTTATTCTGGAACGGTACTGGCAGATAAAAAATCCCACTGGCAAAGTTACATTTTTCTTTTGTTAATCATTCTTTAAAATCCGTGTTTTTTTTCTTCCATGGGCCCGATTTCAAAATGTTTCACGTCGAACGAGATCGACCAGAATATTTTCCGTCAGATGCGTGTGTCATTTATGAATTTATGTGCTATGAAGAAGAGGCCCCACACCTCCGATTAGCACGGTTGGCTACGTACGGTCAGAAAGAAGTTCAACATATATTCGTACACTCACCCACTCACTGACCCGCTCACTCACGGTTGGCTCATATGGTGCAAAGGAAGTTCAATGTACATACATGGGTCAATGCCCTAAAAGACACCCGTTATACTATATTATTTTTAAGTCTACAGTGTCATTGACGAATGTTTTGAGTTTTTACGAATGTATTTGCAGACATGAAAGGCGATTTTAATGGAAAACACGTCCATAGTCTCTGCATGTACCCGTTTGTCTGAAAAGCGAATGAGCACATATTAATCATTGCCAACGTTTTCCATCAAAAAGTGGAACTGATGCATAATACAATGGCACTAAATGTAAATAATTATGTAATTAGAATAAATATTAAGTGGAAAATGATCACCGTTCTCCAGGAAAAATAACATCACTTTAAATAGGCAGCAATATACAGTGTGTATATCTCGGACAATTATTTCAGGGATATCGGGATCAAAATTATGAACTAAAGAGTGAAGGGAGAGTAGGATAGATAGCTCTTAGAAATTGAAATGAAACGAAAAGCTACAGTTGAAGCGCACTGCGATGTCGACGCGGACAGGGCTAACATCAGTGGCGAGCGATATTTGCAGCAGTGCAGGACCACAACTCCTTCACCAACCCACACTGACCCGTGTGGTGAAGTATGGTCAAACAACCCTCCATGAGCGACACGGCGTGAAATGACAAAGGGCTGTAAAAAAACCACATCAATAATCACAATCAGTCCTGGTCAATCCACTGCTGGATGAAGGCCTTCCACAATCCCATACACAAACCGAATCGGTGACAAAGTAAACTCATTTAAAGTTAACTTATTTGAAATAACAAATGTAAGAGCGTAGAAACACACGACACACGGCTGCCCATCGTAAGAAATTATAAAAACAACTCATTTAGGCCGAAAACAACATTTCAAACGAAATTGTACGATTCCTGTAAACGTTTGCTGGAGCCATGAATTTTTTTTTTAAAAGTGAAGTTTTCACGGAGGTCACCCACTGGTGGAGGCAAACATTTGTGCTTGACAATCAGCCACATTCCAGGGAGCGGTGGAGATAAAACCGCTTTCCCGTAAACCACGTGAATCGTCACCCGGGAGTTCACAGCCCGCAGCATGCGCAATGTCAATGCGCGGACCTACAATTGCCTCGCTCGTGATTTGAAGCTTTCGTGACTGCAAGGATTCATACTCGTAGGGTTTTTTCGGTAAAGTCACGTAGGTAAAAAATACAATTAAAATTAATAAAAGTAAAATAAAATAAAAAAAATTTCACGACGTTTCGGAGGCAACACAAGCTTCCGTCTTCAGGTGGAACCGTCACAGCGCGATAGCTGTATCAAGTGACTTGATACAGCTATCGTGACTTGATACAGCTATGATACAGATACAGCTATCGTGCTGTGACGGTTCCACCTGAAGACGGAAGCTTGTGTTGCCTCCGAAACGTCGTGAATTTTTTTATTTTTTATTTTACTTTTATTAATTTTAATTGTATTTTTTACCTACGTGACTTTACCGAAAAAAAAAACTAAGAGCATGCCTCGCGCGTGCCACTGTCGGCATCAGGCCCTCCGCTCGAGAGAGTCCTCCCCGGGGGGGGGGGGGGGGGATTTTAGGCCTACTCTTCCAATCTGGCCAGACGTCTTGCTGTTGTAAGATGTAGGAGCAACCGACACTTTGCCCCGCCGCAAACGACCTGCTGATCGGACGAGCTCAAGCCGTCCCCACACGATTATTCCTCGTGGTCTCTAGTCACTCTTTCAGGCGAGAGACTGCGTTTGTTAGGATCAGGCCGTGTCGGGGCACACTTGGTCAGGAGGAGGATTCCGTAGGGCGTCGACTTTTTCCATTGCCGACGACGGCGACTCACATACGATGCCGGGTGGATAGAGGAGGATCGAGGATTAATCAACTTGATATGCAAATTCCTTTGTCAAGGCGCTCTTCCTCCCCTAACCCAGCTTAAATATACGCTGCCAAGCCTGGTGGTGCCCATTCAGACGCTGTCTTTCCGACAGACCTGTTCTTCACCTGAGGACGGCTGCTTGCGTTGTGGCCGAAACGTCGTGAGAATTGTATTCTATAATGTTTTATTATTATTATTTTATTATTTCACTTCTACGTGACTTTACCGAAAGAACCAAGAAGATTGCCCAGTTCTGTTAACGATTCGCACGGTTGGCTGTGCGCGGTTAGAAATAAGTTCAACATACGTGCGTGCGTGCGTACGCGTCGGTAGATCGAATCGAGGAGGCGACCTTACGTCCAGTGTGCTAAACCAATACACAGCAGCTCGGCACCATATATTTAGGGAGACCAAAACATCATCTGTTTCTGCTTGTATCTCCTTTCGTCTATTAGTTCACGTCTCTATCCATGTCTGTCTTCTCGCCATATTTTTCCATCTCTGTCCTGTGTGTGTGTCTGTCGATCTCTAGTTCTGTGTGTGTGTGCGTCTCTGTACTTGTCTCTCTCAATCTTCGTCTCTTCATCTCTGTTCTCTGTGCCGGTCTCTCTCCAGCTCTGTCCGTCTGTGTCTCTCTTCATCTCTCTATGACTGGGGTCTCTGCGTCTGTGTGGAAGCTCCCTGGTCTGTCCCTCCTCGGTCACAGTCACGGCCCTCCCTTCCCTATGCTTGCGAAAATGTGAACCCCCTCTAATAGAACATCTTACCAGGTTAGACATTTTCAGGGTGCCCTCCCTGCAATCCATCCTGGGTTGAGCTGCGTTGGCTGAGGCATGTAGCCTGCATGCCCAGTCACCGCATACCCAAACAACCTTTGTTTGGCCAGATAGAAGGGATTAAATTGGTGCGGCACGGGCTCGAGAAGGGATGGACTGATGTGGTACAGGAGGATATGGAGCTGAGTGGACTTGCCGACCAGCGGTGTCGTGAAAGATGCGTCTCGCCAGCTGGAGGCAATCGCCCTCTAACAACAGCATCGGGCAGAGGAGGCAATGCTCCCAATAACGAGCAGAGTGCCGGGTGGCCAAAACACAGCAGGGTCATCTCAGTCAGTCAACCCATGGCACCTGGGTCTGTCCCGTGACCCCCTGCCAGCGAGCCTTCGACATTTGCACCTTATGGCGTGACCCCGGGGTCCCATAAGCCCCCGGCTTTCTCGCGTAAACATATTATAATGTAAACAAAAACTTTTATCTTTTTCACCAATTGGTTTGAAGGATGGTGGCAAGTGTTACCTTGTTAAACTATGCCTTTGAAACTGAAAACTACTTACCTACAGTACCTCTATTTAAATACACTATTGAATTAATAATTTACACCCCTCTGTCAATCATCGTGTTTCTCAATGTGGATTTCTGATCACACTTCGTAAACAGTAAATACAATAGTACGCGTTTTCAATGCGCTGTTCATATTGTGGGTCGCCTCTCCTCTTATTCGCATTGATACGAGCGGTATGTGGGGACTATGGCTTAACCGCTAACAAACCCATCTGCACAGATGCATACGGACGAGAGAAGTATTATCAAACAGGAGGAATTAACGGTGCAACGCATCTCATCTGTTAAATATCTGCAGATAATAGGATTGTCATCGATTGATCCTGGCTGCAGACATTGGTAGGTCACAAATAATAATGAAGATAAGAGAGCAGTTTCACTGTATTGTGCATACCGTGATGACAAATTAAGGACTTGAGTCGTGTAGGCAGTTTGAGCAGCTTTGGATAAGACTTATGATCCTGCCCATGCCCGAGCTGGGATGCCTCCTCGGGCCGTCACGACGAGAGCTCTTGGGGTGACGAAACCGGACCGGGTAGCATGGGCGCTGTATCAGCGCCGCGCGTCGGTGTCTTCTCGTTGCCGTATGCGGTTCAAGTTTAAGATGAAAACGGACACCGTGAGATAAGGGCACGATATAAATAAACGAGCATCAACGATGACGGGTTCATCGTAATTTGCGAGATAATCGCCGTGTCGATTCATCGCCAATATTGTGACCACGGCTTCACCACCACCCCCCCCTCCCCGGCTTCAATTGATCGGCTAAAATATCATCGGCGAGATCGGTGATTCCTGAGCAGTCCGCTCTGATCGTGACCTCGGGAGCGCGATCATGAGAGAGAGAGAGCAAGCGAGAGAGTGAGCGAGTGGTGGGGGTTTACATAAAGCAAAGTAAAAAAAAATACGAAATGATGAACGAAGCAAAATGCCGACTACACCGAGCATCTTCTTGTTTTCACTGATCGTAAAAAAAGAGAGTGAGAGCGGCGTTTCTCAACTTCGCCCAGCAGGCGGAGTAACGAAACCGTAACCCGAAAACGCGTTTGAATTTCCTCGGTCAGTCGTTGCTCGTGCATATCACTGCCGAAGCGACAAACGTGCTGTCATTCTCTCAGATGTCCCACGTACCACCACCACCCCTCCTCCCCGCCGACCGGCCCCCTCCCCTCCACAGATACACAAATAAATAAGGAATGTGCGGTGTTCAGGTCGGCCAATGGCTCGACAAGGAACTGGCACCGTAATTTAAAAGCACGTGGTTGGTAGAAACCGTCGAATTGGTGTCCGGTTGGAGCAAGAGCGGAGAGTCCAAATGTGATTCAACGCAATACGGAGCGGACGGCATAGGGCAAGGTGTGGGGAACATTTTTTCTGCCAAGGGCCATTCGGATATTTATAACATCATTCGGGGCCATATAAAATTATCAACTTAAAAATTAGCCCGTTATATTTGGTCAAACATTTAATTAACTTACCCACAATGCGATGGGCTGGAACTGCTTCTCTTTGGGCGAGGTGTGTGATGTTAGCCGGTATTGATTATGTTGCTGCTCGCAACCGCTTTTCCAGGTTTGCTCCTAGAGTTTTTGAATTTCGAGTCCCGCCTGCGGTTGCCTTGGCAGGGCCACACCAAATGATTTCGCGGGCCTCATACGGCCCGCGGGCCGGACGTTCTCCACCCCTGGCATAGGGCATCTAAATGCAAACCTGAATCTCGAGAGGGCGTAGGCCGCGGCAGCGGGGCTACGGACATCACGGGGGCCGAGTCGGCCTCCGTGTATAAGAAGTGTTTCGGGGAAAGCTGCAATGGGTGTAATGGATAGAACACACGAGACTTTGAAAATTCATAGGCCGTCGATTCAAACACCTGGCGTGGCAGTTTGTACTGCTGTCCACCCAGCAGGCCGAATCGGAATATTTATTTAGACTGGAGGAATCCGATGAGCTGTAAAGCTTTTTTTTCTCACAGATTCCCAGTCGGGGCACGGGCTCAGAACGTTACAACAAACAATACAAAGACACGATAAGAGTGAAGAGTTTAGTAATGGTAGATACATCACTTAAGAAATATATGCAAGTAAAACTAAACCATTTAAAAAAAATCTTACCAAGTAAAGACCACTGAGCAATTAGCTTCTTTTGATAAGTGACCTGGCTGGAAATGACAGCTCAACGAAGTGGCTTATCATCGTGTGGAAATGTAGAGCAGCAAATGTGTACACCATCGTGAGTGTATCGACAGGTCGTGTGTGGGTGGGGTATGGTGTGGGTACTCCCACCTCTTCGAATACGTTTGGCTGGCGTGGAAGACTCGGCTCATCGTGCAAGAGGCCCTTCTGCCAGCAGTGGGCATCACGGCATGAGGGTATCATGATGGCGAGATGTTAACTCCCTCACCTGGTATACAGGAGGTCGTGGGTTCTGGTCCCAACCCTGACGCCTGCTGTATATTTGGAATTCGCACGTTCTCCCCGTGGTCACCGTGGATTTTTCTAAAGGTTCCTTCGGTTTTCCCCTCCACATTTAGAAACACGCGTTTTAGAGTATTTGTCAGCTATATATGTCAAAATGATAAGCCACTTCAGTAGAGGTATGATTTGTGGCCATGTCGCTTCTGAAAAAGAGCTATATAGTTCAGTGGGCCTTACCTGCTGAAATGAAAAATCTTTTTTAAATAGTAATAGGAGTGAGGGATCTGGGAGCATCCATTCTTCACAAAGACGTAGACGTTAAAACCAATCTCAATTACGACCGCAATCACTTGAGGTGTTACAATCGATTTAAAGCTTTCGTGACTGCAGGGATTCATATTCTTGGATCTTTCGGTAAAGTCACGTAGAAGGGAAATAATAAAATCATAAAGCATAATAACATTCTCACGACGTTTCGGCCACAAAACAAGCAGCTGTTCTCACATGAGTCCTCACCTGAGGACGGCTGCTTGTGTTATGGCCGAAACGTCGTGAGAATTTTATTATGTTTTATGATTTTATTATTTTCCTTCTACGTGACTTTACCGAAAGATCCAAGAATATGTTACAGTCGGCCTGGTGTCTCGTCCGAAGAGCAAGCGGCTCACAATCGGAAGGTTATGAGATCTCTTTTACCAGTGGCAAAATATAATAGTAGGTTTTTAC